>CM053785.1:357478452-357940952 GCA_028749045.1 Cupressus sempervirens
GAGACGGGAAGATATTGGTTTCAAGAGTTTCTCGAGTCTCTTTAATCGCAACTTGGCTTCCCATCGTGGGAAAATTGGGATTCCATAACTCAGCTGGAGATAAATTTGAGGAGCTTGATAATGCGGTACTTAAGGTGGTTGAGAGCCTCCTTCCAGTGGAACAGAAACGTATTTGCCTTCTATGGACACATGTTTACATTTTGAATAAGATTGACATCGCTACGCCACTGACCTTGGCTGGACGTCTGCAACATGGCTATTTCAAACCCCGAACAAAGTAGTGGTATGCTGATTTCTGTTAACCTTTCAATAATCTATCAAGCTTTTACACGTTGTTTTCCTTTCTCGAAATTTGGACTGGGTTTCGGAATTTTATCTGCCGTGGGGTATTTGGTTAGAGCTAGTGTAATTTCATCTATGGTGTTAAGAAAAAATTTCATAGTTAGGGCCTCTTTACATTGAAAAATGTTTCTCTTTCTTCTTTTTTTGGTTTTGACAGACCAAAATTTGGATCTCCACAAGATGTCTTGGAATGGAGTGGTTAATTTGTGAGCAACTATCTAGGGCTTCTGAGAGAATGAAACAAGAGCAAAAATGTTTTGCGAAAATTTAGTGTTTTTGAGAGAATGAAACAAGAGCAAGGATGTTTTGCGAAATTTATTAAGGAAATTTTATATATGATTTCCATTGCGTGACATCAATCACCATGGGGTTATTGCCCTTCGTGGAAATCCCACTGCGTGCTGTGTGCATCATATTTTCCTCTACCTTCATTTTTCCAATAACATACTTATCTCTATTTTGTTGCATCCTACGATCATCACTGACATAATTGTTGCCTCCCAATGCATCCGAGCATTTAAATAAACAATTTTAGAGCAATAAATTTCATTTTGTCAAAATATCTGGGTCATTGCAACATCATCCCTTCTATGGAACTTGTCGGAAATTCATTTCTCCTCCTCTGATCCTTCAAGAAGCTGACTTCTAGCTTCATAGTCACTATATTAGAGAGAATATTCGTTGATCCTAATACTTAGAGAACTTCATAGCTAAACGTATTTCAAGCATTTAGCTTCAATACAATGTTTGCAAATGTCACTGTGCCGTAGCTTTATTCCAACCTTTTGTGTAGCTTCAATCCAACGTTTTGTGTCATACCTGAAAATCATTTTTTTATAAGAATTACTTCTATTAATAATTCTTGTAGGAGAGTATTTGTGGATTGTTTTGTTCCAAATATGATTTTGTGATTAGGAATCTTAGGTGATGCCTATTGATTCTTATTGGATTGCTCTGCGTAAATCTTCAATATATATGATACATTATTGGTGTAAATTAAAGCTGAAATATATAATCTGAGGTAAAATCAGTCATATTTTATGAGAGGTAAATAGAAAATAGTCACATTTGTGTACATTTGGAGAGAAGTTTCTTCTTGTATGCATGAGCAGCAATACAAAATTGTATAATTATTTATAATGACATGATTTGGAGAATAAAATTTTCAATAGAAGTGTTTCCTGTCTATCAATTTTTGCTTGCATTTAGTGGAATTTGGAACCTATGATACATGTTCATCTTCCATTTCTTTGTTATTTTAGCTCTGTATTTTTACATCCAAATTATTTTGATATCTTGTAGTTTATATTTTAAGATTTTATGAGATAAAACTTTTTGATATCTTATGGTAATGGAGAATTATCTCTCACTTAACAGTGAACAAATGGTTGTCACAACAAAAATAAAATTGTTGTTGGTTTTCATGAAAAAGTTATATCTATAAATATGTTATATTGACAACTTTATGTATTAATATATAAGGATCAAGGAGTATTGAGTCCACCAAATTCACTTGAGGTAAGATCCTCACCTAGTTCTTTACATTGTCTAATCGGTGTACTTACTTATACTTGATTTCTAGAGGGCTCTTTGAGAGCATTTTCATTTACTACCTAAACCCTACACCCTAGAAGAATGATCTCAAGGTATGGCCACACTATTCAATAGTCAATACGAAAGAATTTGTTTTCAAAATTTGAGTTTAACAAACAAAATATCCCAATTATAAATTATAAGTTATAAATAATAGTAAGTTGTGTTTCCATTTACCCTCTAATTGTCAGAAGCTATTTATCTACCAATCATCAAGTTGGAACAATTATTCATGTATTGCTTTCTAGGAGGGTATGATGATCATTTGCACCATAGCATTTCCTCTATTGGCACTATGTATGCTTGTGGCAGTTTTAAATTCAATTATATAATTATTTAATATTTTTATCAGTAATCATCTATAATTAGTGGGCTGACCCAAATAGAAATAAGACCTGCAACACAATACTATAGAAAAATATCAACTACATACTAATGTCAACTACATACCAGCATCAACATTGATGCAATGGATGGGATGATGGGTAAATGGTTCTAAAAGGAGCAGGGAAGCACTAACCAACTAACTAACCACCCTACTAGAATTGCACTTGAAAGAATGTCCAACCAATGAGCTTATAAGTCAGACTTAGTGATCCAATAGACCTCTCTCTTTCTTATTAATACATTCCTACTACCTACTCGCATCCTAGATCTCAAAACAAAAACATTGCCTGACAAATACAATTATTACAAAATATAGGTCATGTCCTAAAAGGAAAATCACTAACCAATTAATTAAGAAAACTAAGATATGTGAACACAAAGATAGATATAAAAAGATAGGTGCACATATGATTCAAGAAGACAAGGCTACAAAAAGCCTTGAAATCACCAAAACCTCTGTCAATTATTGTACATACTTGATATACCAGGAAGGAACACCCATCAAACAAGGAAGAAGGATAACTCTTTAGTAGGTCTACATCAAGTAACCAATTGTGTAGAAAGAAAGAACAAGAACAAAAATAAATTTCCCATGAAGAACAAACTATATAGAAGCTGGAAATGTATTTTTCGTTAATGCCAGATTTCCAATGAATCCAAGATGTTCATGCATCAAACATCAACAACAAATTATAGAGAAAAAATAGTCCAACAAGAAACTAGATCAACTAGTCCTCACCAATAAATTATAAAAAAACATAAACAAGAGTAGAAGGAAAAGTCCTATGTTAATTCATCTTCTTCTCTTTAAAAGCCACTTATCCTAGCTCTATAGTAATAACTATTAACAAATATCATGATTAAAGTACAACTACCAAATAAAGTCCTACCATTATCCAAAATCACAACAAAGTTTATGTGCTATAATTTTCAACGCAGCACAAGGAATAAACAAAAAAACCATAGGCCTATATTACTATTAAAGTACTAGAAATGAGACATCTGAGAATTTCATTGGATAAAACTAGGAGAATGCATCAACATTTCTTTAATTAAAGGGATCAAATTTCCACAATCCATTGTATTGCAGTGACATGTTTTTTGATTAGACTATGTCAAGATTTTTACCATTTCTTTAGTTATTTGGGTTTGGACATGAGTACTCTTTGTCTAGTCATTAGCAAGGAACTTAAATGATTTCTTAGTACTATCAGCTCATTCATCCTAGGTTTCCTTCTTCTCTTATTATAGACTGAAGAGTGTGAGCACCAAAGAGTGCATGACTTAAATTTTAGAATGTGGGAGTCTCTTTCAAAAAAATTGTAAAAAATCTACTATTCTATTTCACTTTTTTTCTTCCCCTTTCCATTAGTCATGCACTAGTCACAAAATCCCATCTTGTTGGCCTCCTCCACATTATCATATCCTAGAGTCAAATCTTTACCTTTGTTTTGTGGGTAGTGAGTTTGGGATGAAGTTTTAATAGGAGAAACTTACTTGCCATCTTCTTCATATTCTTCTAGAGTCTCATTTAGGTCGTCCATTTTAAAGTTGATATAAACAAGGGTGCACATGCCTCTTCTTCAACCTGCAAAATTCTAGTATACGGACTTTGGGTTCCATTTTTGGTTTCTTGACAAGGGAAACTTATTGGGAGGCGTGTTTCAGCGCTTTCTTTTTCCCATGTAAGTCCTCTATGGTACACATGGGCAGGGATAGCGAGGAGAGAGCAGCTTGGACCATAATAACCCTCCCAAGAGACAAAGCCAGGTAGTAGTTGTAAAGTCTAAACATGAGACCCTTTAGCAAAATAACCACCTTCTTATCCAACCGCTTGCATTCACTAACATCCTTCATAGTCTAACAATAGTGACTTTCAAAAATGAAATATTTCATGATAATAGAGAAAACCTGATCCAAGGGCTCCAGAAGCTCTATTGAATCCTTTTGGCAACTTCATAAGTTCTTCATCCCTGTTGGTGTCTTCTTCCACTTACGCCCTTCCATGGGAAGGGCAATAGCTGCTGATTTGATGTTGTAAACAAATGTAAAATGTCACTTCCTTGAGTCCACACTATAGGGTTCCACATTCAAATTGCATGTTTGTGGATGCTGATTTGTTCCAATTTCAATAGGATTGTCTTCTTGTTCCATCTATGCAGACTCTTTAAACTCAGCTTCATGTGGTTCCATTAGCTCTAGCATTCGTGGAATGTTTGAGTTTGCTTCCATGCACTTAACAAAAATCATCCTTGCATTCTGGTTCTGATTTTTTTTCATGGTTTCTTAGATAGTTTCTCCCAAAAATGTCCTCCTATGTATTGACTTATTTCTTCATGTTGCACTCTCTGAGATTGATTTTATTTGCTAAAGCTTGTTGAACTTGTTTTTCAAACAAGTATTAACACTTTTCCAAACAAGGTTGTGAAAGATTGATGTTTACATTATCCGGAAATACAGCATGAAAATTGAAATGCGCAATGTACTTATCTCTTTTAACCTTAAAAAATGTTAGACTGTAGAAATAGTGATAGCAGGCTGGCATGCTATGTACCCTGCTCTGGAGTGGCTAAAGTAAGTCCTCAAATAGTTATCATAGAGCCTAAATTATGAGACGTGTAAGATCTCCATCTATTAATAAAACTTGTCAAGCTCTAGCCCCAGTTCAGGTGATATTATGAAGTGCATGGCTGCTTCATAAAGATATATGAACATTTTTGTTACAAGAGTTCAATTTATTCACAACTGATGTCTCAAACTCTCAGATTCTTTAGATAACCGCTAATTGTATTGACATTCTTACGTTTCTCAGTCACTTTGACAACATTTCATCTCGTGTGATCATGCATAAAATTCAACACTTTTTTCTTAATTTCTTATTTTTGTTTGACCGTTGGCAATACGTTTAGCAATATGCTTAACTTTGTTAGTCTGAATTTTATTTGGTTTTGCAGATGCAAATGATTGAGCGGTGATGCTTTCGTTATATTTTGGTTTCTGTGGAGAACATACTGCTCATATACCATTTGGTATTCTAGTCTTCTTAAGACTTTCTTTCCATAAGGATGCTTTAATGAAAGAAAATCAAAATAATTTAATTCATATGTCCTTCGAAAACAAGATGAAATGATCATTGCTCTCTTTGCCTCCCTGATTTTGTCAAAGTCCTCATTTTGATGTGAATATCAGGATTTAATCCTGATATTCACATCAAAATTTGACTAGCTGTGGAAATCATCTCCTACTTATCAAAGTCCTCATTGTCTGATTTACGGTTGTCATTATAATAATAGCAAATCCTCTTGGCTGCGTCTGACTATAAGATACCATGTCAATAGCAAACGGATTGGTGATCAAATGCATGTTTAGCATTTAGATAATGCAAATTAAGCTATTCATGGATAGAGCTAAGCTAGTCATTGTTATAGATTCTCAGTGTTGTTTAAGTAATGAAACTTAAATGCCTTAAGAATATTTTTTATTATAATAATTATTAGTGCACTATAGTCTGCCCTTGTATATTCTTTATATTTGGTACTTCTGGCATCACCTGGCAAAGTTCTTTGCTATGTTATATTGCATTTTTTGTTCGCCTTTCTTCTCTGTAGCGTTGTAGACTTGCAAGCACATATAATATGGCTGTAATAAGCCAGAATCAACTTTGTAAATTTTCATTGCCCATAATCAAAGATTGTCTACCAGATCGTGATTATGGAGAATTTTATATCTGCCTATGTCAGACATAAAAATGGAATATACTTGACAAGTGTTATACCATCAGTTCTTTTGTCCAACTTACCAAGAATGGTACTTCACAATCTAGAGAGCTAAACCGACAGAGGCTTTCCTTGTGAACAAATAATAAAATAGGCTAAGGCCTGCTTTACCGCAGTAACTCCTGCACCAATAATGATGAATTTCATAACGTGGTGAGCCTCACAGTTACATTCTAATGACCATATGATGGAAAAAAATGAAGCAGCATTATCAGCGTGAACCAAAGAGGAGGCGTGAAGAATTTAAATGGTTTAGATTGAAGGTGTAAGGAAAACGGGGCCATGGAAAAACACTTTGCGTTTAGTTTTATATACTTGTACTCTCTGTTCAACAGAATTTATGTTTGCCATTTTATTTCACTTCGTTTTATATAAAACAAAATCGTTTGCAAAGCCTTTATTTTAATTTTCTTCCATTTTGATGTAGGAGTTTAAAGTCCGTTAAGGTAGTTAAAAAGTTAAAATAATATACACATTTATAATATACTGCATAATGGGTAAAAAATCACATTCCAAGGCTTGGGAGGTTCCTCTTTAGGTAGAAGGAACTTCCTCAGAAATGCCATCCAATTAATGTTTACCTTCTGATTAAGAATTGATGAATTGCACAATGAGATTAATGTTATTGGATGACTAACATAAAATTAGCACTTTTATCATATAGATTTGGTAGATTTATTTATTAAAGGAATTTTTTTCTCCTTAATTTTTATTTTCACATTGGTTTTTTGTTGTCAAGGGTTATTATTTTCAAAGATAAAACTCATAAAAGAATTGTAGCTAATGGATAATATAAATATTTATGTTTTGTACTCTCTATGACATATCAGTTCAAAAATGTACTCTATATAGCACAATAGTCTAAAAGTGTCACAATGAAATCAATCCTAAAAGATCTTATAATAAAATACTTTAGATATGATTTGTTTACTAAAATGATTTGTCAATTGTGAAAGATCTTATAATAATAAATTTTCTATAAGATTTGTTTATTAATATGATTTGGTATTAATACATAATATGATTTGAACTAACATTTATTTATTTATTGATATAGCCTTTTATTTTTTTCAAACATTTATATTATTAAAGTACATATAATAAGTAATAAAATTATTTACTTATTATTATTTTATATTCAAGATAAAGCTTAAATTATAAGTATTAAATTAAGCTTAAGTTTAAAGAATATATATGTGTGTATGTATATATAAATATGTGTGTGTGTGTGTGTGTGTGTGTGTGTGTCTATATATATAATTATTTAATTATTATTATTTTTATCTGTAATTGCTTTTGAGTGCAACTTAAATCAATAGGTCACAGCTAGGGGACCCCACCCTCATAGTATAATACCATCTTCTTAACCATTATCATCACCTCAGTTTGTATATAGAGTTGTGCAAATATCAATTAATTAACTTTTCTAAGTCACTTGAATTTGTATGCCTTCCACCTAAAATATTCATGAACAGTTAATGATAAACATGAACCGATTTTTTCTCCTTGCCCTTGTACCACAACTCATTATCTATCCACAATAGTACTCCAAATTTGTCTCCTTAGATCTCTCCACTACATTTCCGTATCCCTCTATGATAACACTCCCTATAACACCCATAAACTTATATCTGCCATGACTCACCTTATGTACCTCATATTTATAAGTCTTGGATAATTATTTATGGGTACAGGAATAGAGATTCTAAGTTGGCACATGAAGGTTTGTGACATCAAAACCATTAGAGTAGGAACAATTAACAACTGGTTGGTGGGGAGAAGTGTAAAGTCTCTTACTAGGTTTCAAATTCATGGTTTGTTGAGGCACAATTTTACTATAGGTATGATCACTGTTGACAAAGGAGAGATTCAATCTAGAATCTATAGAAGTTAGTACATAAATAATAGAGATAATATAATATTCTTGAACTTGAAATGTACTTTGATCCTTTAATGTACTTGCATTAATTGATTTTGAAGCCTTATTTATTTGGGTGGATCAAGTATACATATCACACAGAGGGGTCTGAGGGTGAATGGTCATGTCTCTGAATGGAGACATGAATATTCACCATCACACCATCTCAGTGTTAACTAATCATGCTTGATTTGTTACAGACCTAACATAGGTGTAGTAATGTATAACCAATCATTATGAACAAAAAATCTAATGTAATATAGATCGATAGTAATCTAAAATCAAAGGAATAAAAAAAAGTGTTATCATCTAGACATATTTTTTAATTTAACTCTCATGATATTCTTTCCAATTATGGTGTATACACAAATATCAAGTCTCATGATATCCACCATAAGGGATCATGGTATATCCATATTACATATCTTGTGATCATATAACACATGAAATGAAGTATCATCTAATGTATAATAGCTAGTTTTACATATCACCTAACACTGTGTTATGAGGAATTATCTACCATGGGATACTTAGCTTTACATATCACCTAGCATGTGATATGAGGAATTACTTGATAGGTGATACCTAGTTTTACATATCATCTAACACACGATATGAGTACTCACCTGACATATGATACCTGGTTTTACATATCACCTAAAACATGATATGAGGAATCACCTAACAATTGATACCTAGTTTTACATATCACATAACATGTGATATGAGGATTTACCTAACAAGTGATACCTAGTTTTACATATCACCTAACATGTCATACCTAGTTTTACATATCACCTAACATGTGATACCCAATTTTAGATATTATCTAAATATGGTTTCAGAGATATGGTTTGATCAAGAATATCAAGTCTCATGATATTCACCATAACTCAAATTTTTTTGAAGGTAATGTGTACTTATCATAGGAACATTCATAATCTAATGTGATTAGTTACAACCATCATATGATGTCTATCATGGTAGAAGATTAAGTTATTGTAACCTTGTCATCTTCCAATAACAACGAGGAATACAAGTGATAATCATTTGGAAGTCATCACTTCCTCATGATTTACATAGGGCCCATAAAGCATTAAAATGATCTCATTAGTATAATAATAAATCAAATTTTCCTCATAAGTGTTTCACCTTCAATAGTATAACCCCTCTGAATTACTATGATTGAGATTGTCACAAGTTGACTAAACCCATCTACTCCCTCGGAAGCTTGAGATCAATAATATTTTGACCTCTTAGAAGATGCCAGACTCCCTTTGAATCTAAATTCCATATGCTTTCATCCTTTTGTTTCAAATATTTGCTTTCATAAGTTGAGCCCATATTGGAAATATAAAGCATGAATCAATTTTCATCCTTCATGGATATATAGCACTTTGACTTGATGTCAAACATAGAGATGATTTCCTATTAAATTACATCTCTCTTGGGAATCAATAAGAGACATCTTGATTTTAAGATCTTTCATATTTTGTTCCAAAGCAACCAAATCCTTGTCGCATAGTGCACGAGGACTTCAATAAACACACATAAAGCACCTTACACAATCAGATTTGATTTCTACAATCATACTACCACAATTGAGATTCTTAGTGAGGCTCTCTCCCAATCACCCTTTTTGACATACATATAAATGTGCTCCTAGCATGTGGTGTGTATAGGGCTCATAGATCTAGAGACCCTTCTCATATGAGGCATCCCACTTAGTTAATGTAGGTTGTCATAGATTTGAACATGGTGTAACTCCACAATGTAGAAACTTCCTTCCATCTTTGCCAACAAGAGTTATGACTCATGCAGCTCCCGTCTATTTTAGACAACAAGCCAACCAACATATCTTCATGAGGTACTATTGACCTTATCTTCTACATCAAAGCACACTAGAGCTTGTTTGCTTTCATGGTAATCACTTCAGTATCCTCTAATACTGATGAGCTATTCCTCAATTCCTCAATTCTAGATCAACAAAAAATGATAAATCTTGGCCCTTTCATGATGCAGTCGAACATCAGTTTGTGGAAGAAGAAAATTTAGACATATAATATGGTTTAACCAATAAACACAATGGTTGTGGGGGTGTTCAACTACTTCACATGGATTCCTCTTGATTCATGCACATAGAGTACTTATCTTCCACAACATTTATCAATACTTAATCTAATCATGATAAGTGTGGGATCTGGGGGTTGTGTGTTAAACCTTCATTTGTCATTGCCAACTTAGAAATATTCCTTGACTTCATTTGTATAGGGAGATATTTTTGTCACCCAATATTCAATCCATTCTATTGGATTAGTCAACTTAGCAATTCATATTTATCATATTGAATTTTTGATCTTTGACAGTTTGAGCAGTTCGCTACAAAGACAAAAATACTAATATTTTTGCTATATTGATTGTTACAGTCAAATCCACTAGTTATACAATCCTCATTATCTTTTTACATGACCTTAATTTCAAAAATTACCAGCTCTAGAAAAGGAGGTATTCCTTAGTGATGAAGATGGTTCAGTGTGTTTGTCAATACTTCTTGCTTTTCTATGCTTGCAATATCCCCTAATGAGACAGTGAAACTATAGTATTATCAGTGCTAACATTCAAAGCAATGCACTTTTGATTTGATTTCTCTAATGTGTGCACCAAGACCAAAGGACATCTCTTATTTTTACTTTTTCCAAAGCTTAAGTTTGGATATAGAAGAAATCATTTTGTACCAAGCATTATAAATAAGGACCAATCTTGTGAGGCGGGTGTTGGGATCTGACATGCTAGTTGTGATCCATGTATTTCCCAACTATCTTTGCACAAATGAATATTTTTCCACCTTCTTGATAGTTTTTCTTATTTACTCTTATTTTCTCTATCTGACTCAAATGCTTGGATTTATCATCTTGAAGAGAAATGAGAGACTACAATTTAGTGTAAAATCTAATCTCTTAAACTTAATGAGATCTCTCCTTAACAAGGCTTTGATACCATGTAAAGTTTCTTACCAAATTTCAAATTCATGGCTTGCTGATGCACAATTTTACTACATGTATGATCATTCTTGACAAAGGATAGATTTGCTCCAGAATCTATAGAAGTTAGTATAGAAGTAACAAAGATAATATAATATTCTTGAACTTGAAATGTAATTTTATCCTTTGATGTGCTTGTATTAATTGATTGTGATGCCTTTTTTATTTGCGTGGATCAAGTATACATATCACATGGAGGGGTGTGAGGGTGAATGTTCATGTCTCTGGATGGAGACATGAACATTCACCATCACATTGATTTGGTGTTAACTAATCATGCTTGATTTGTTACAGACTTAAACACAAGTCTAATGATGTATAATTAATCATTATGACAACAACTAGATATAATATAGATCAATAGTGATCTAAAATCAGAGGAATCAAAATAAGTTTAGATCATGCTTAAATGATCTAAGACAAGATATATATATATATATATATATATATATATATATATATATATATATATATATATATATATATATATATATATATATATATATATATATATATATATATATATATATATATATATATATATATATATATGATCATCAGTTTCAACTGTGCATTTTACAATTATTGTTAGATCAAAGTTACATGCTTTAACAACAAGAACTAGAAACTTGACCATTCTATGTACAAATTAAAATATTTAATATATTGGACTAATCAGTTTTCATATGATATAAAATTTTTAAGGTTGAATTATAAAAATATATCAGGTAATAATTTTCTTTATTAGTGACTAAAAAATTAATGTAGGAGTACCTAGAAGAGGTAAAGGCCATTTGGAGGTCTCTATCATGGAAGGAGGTATGAAGACACATTTGAAAGTAAATTGGGAGGTTTTAAGGCCTCTCATGGCCATTTGTAGTGATGAAATGTATAGAAGAGTCCAAAGTTCTAAAGGTCCCAATAAGGACTTCATGATAATTTGAATGTAAGGGAGGCCAAATAGTTTGTAAATAGGATAAATTTGGGTTCTAACTGGTTAGGAAGGTCTTAAATAAATAAATTATTGATTTGAATGAAAATTTAGGCAATTTGAATATATTTTCAATGAATTAAATCATTAAAATAAGAGTTAGAAATTTGAATAGTCAAATTCTAATAGCTAGATATTTTTTGAGGAAAATGGAATTAGGGACTTAAATAAAATTGTAATGGGTTCTACTAGAGTTGGGTTAGTTAAAGAAATTGAATTATACCCTCTTCAGTCAGTTCTTAACATAAGGATAATAGTATGGAGGATAAACATTTTTTGATGAATAGACCTTTTCCATTAATTAAAATATTAAAGATACATATTTTTAAAAAAGGGGCTAGAGGATACTAGATCATTATGCTAACTCAAAAATGTACCATATCATCTGATTGATGAAGAAGATTTGAAGAAAGTAAGATGAAGATAGAGTTGATACATATGGTATTCAATGGGGTAATTGAGTGAGATAGACAATGACCATGTAATATTGGTTTTATCTTTTTACAATCATGTATTGCTGCAATATGTTGAAGACCACAATCTTAAGCAAGTCAAAAGGTCAATGAAGGGAGAGTGTATTCACTAATTGAGCATAGTATTGTCAGAGAGATTGTAAGAAAGATTAAGAATATAGTGTTGGAAAACTTAAAGAGGGTACATCCTATGTAAGCCATTTGTCCATAACTCAAGTGAATGGTCCCAACACTATTGGTCTATACATATCCTATTAGAGCACTCATGGAGGAGATATTATGTGAGGTATAATGGTCTTCAACCCATGTAGATGATCCTAACTAAGAGGAATGTACAATGACACTCACCTAGATTTTTTTGAACCCCTAAGTCTACTTTTGGTTCCGGTTGTCCATTTAAGTTTTCATGGATGGATTATATGGATCCTTGTTGAGTAGATGTTAAAGATTAATTCTTGAAGTCTATGTGTTTCATATCTTTGGAAGAAATTTATATAGAATTGTAATCTTTAAACTCTTGAAGAAAGTAAAAGATCATATTTATGTGTATCATGAATTGAAAAGCTATGTAGAAGGGTAAAGAGTATCTCTAGGAGAAATAAAGGGAAATGTGAACATATCATAATATTTCAAAAGATGAATGAAGCTATGATGATGCCAAGTATGTGCAGGATCATGGTGTACCAAACTATGGCCTTAAGTGGTAGTGAAAAATTAGCAAATCAGGGTAATGTCAACTTGAGACATGATTTTAAAGTGGTTATGGACTTTATATCAAAAATTTGTAAGAAAATAATCTATAGAAAATTGAATGTAGTTTATAAACTACTAGGCCTTTTCTAGAGAAAAAATAATTGATTGGTCAAAAGTTTAGATTTTAATGCAATACTACAAAAAAATTTGGGTGAAAATAAAAAGTAGGTGTATGTCTGACCACCTTAATCAAAATCAAATGATAATATTTTTTTAATATAATTATATATATATAAAGTAGACTCATACTCAGATGTGACCCATATTTTTGGGTATTTTTTATTCTAAATAAATAATTAAATATGAATTATCTACTAAAACATTTTTGGAAAAAAAAAATTCCATGTCTGACCACCTTAACTAATAGAAAATTATACCAAACTTAATTTATTTTTTATTTTTCTTATACTAGGCGAAGAATAGAATGTGATGCAACTTTTGGATTTAAAAAATGTTATATCGTTTGAAAGTTATAGCTAATTTTCAATTAGTATGTCAATCAATACTTTACAATAATCTTCATTGAAAATTAACTAATAAATACTTATCGAACTTAGAATTTAACAGAAATTATATCGATAGAATCTTGAGAGTGATATAAAAAATCTATTTTCGTTTCATTCAATTTTGATCAAAATAACATTGTCAGATGGCTACTTGAAGTCTGAGTGTCACTAAAACCCTTCTCAAACACCTTTTTTGGGTTGACCGAATAGGCTTGGTAAATACCAGGCCTAATTGGATATCCGATTTGAAATCAGATATTCGATTAGGCCTGGCAATTTTCCACACCAATTTGGAGGGAAATTTTAGAGGAGGGATTTTTTTTCATTTTAAATTTGGAGGGAGAGAAATTTAAGAGGAAATAAATTTATGAGGGAAACATTAGACTATTTTAGAGGGAAATTTATTTTGGGAAAGTGTGGACATTAATATTAATATTATTATATATTATTATTATTATATTATAGTAATATGTATGATTATCATTATGAAATATAATATAGTTATAAATATAATAATAATTATTATAACTAAATATAATATAGTGATATATATATGATATATATTATTATTATAAAATATATATAGTATTATTATATGACTAAATTATTATATATAATAATATATATGGTTATTATTATTATTAAATCTATAATCTAGTAACATATATATTATTATTGTTATAATATCTAATAATATATTATTATTATATTAAAATATACAATATTATATAATTATCAAATATAAAATTGTCATAAAATGCATCATTTCAACGCATTCCCAATGGGTCCCTAGGGGTCCTAGGAATATACATTGTCATGAAATGTGTCAAAAGGGGTCATAGGTCACCCAATGACCCCCTTTAACTCATATGAACAATTCTAATATGTCCCTAAGGGTCCTAGAACCCCTAGGGACATATGTCATCATGTAATCGGTCGAAAGGGGTCATAGGTCACCCTATGACCCCCTTCGACCCATATGAACAATTCTAATATGCCTCTAGCAGTCTTAGGACCCCTAGGGACATATGTTGTCATAGAATGGGTGTGACCTATGACCTCCTTCAACCCATATGAACAATTCTAATATGTCCCTAGGGGTCCTAGGACTCCTAGGGACATATGTTGTCATGTAATAGGTTGAAGGGGATCATAGGTCACCCTATGACCCCATTCGACCCATATGAACGATTCTAATATATTCTTAGGGGTCTTAGGACACCTAGGGACATATGTCATCATGGAATGGGTTGAAGGACCTATGACCTTTGACCCATATGGACAATTATAATATGTCCCTAGGGGTCCTAGGACCCCTAGGGACATATATCTTTATGGAATGGGTCGAAAGGTTTCATAGGTCACCCTATGACCCCCTTCAACCTATATGAACAATTCTAAAATGTCCCTAGGGGTCCTAAGACCCCTAGGAAAATATGTCATCATGTAATGGGTCGAAGGGGGCCATAGGTCACCCTATGACCCCCTTCAACCTATACGAACAATTCTAAGATGTCCTTAGGGGTCCTGTAATGGGTCAAAGGGGGTCATAGGTCACCCTATGACCCTCTTCAACCTATATGAATGATTCTAATATGTCCCTAGGGACATATGTTATCATGGAATGGGTCGAAGGGGGTCATATGTCACCCTACGACCCCCTTCAAACCATATGAACAATTCTAATATGTCCCTAGGGGTCTTAGGACCCCTACGGACATATGTCATCATGCAATGTGTTGAAAGAGGTCATAGGTCACCCTATGAGCCCCTTTGACCCATATGAATGAGTCTAATGTCCTTGGAGTTCCTAGGACCTCGAGGGACATATGATATTAGAATTATTCATATGGGTTGAAAGGGGTCATAGGTCACCCTATGACCCCCTTCGACCCATATGAATAATTCTAATATCTCCCTAGGGGTCTGAGGACCTCTAGGGACTTATGTCATCATGAAATGTGTCGAAAAGGGTCATAGGTCACCCTATGACCCCCTTTGACCCATATAAATGATTCTAATATGTTCCTAGGGGTCCTAGGACCCCTACGAAAATATGTCATCATGAAATGGGTCGAAGGGGTTCATAGGTCATGTTGTGACCCCCTTCGACCCACATGAATGATTCTAATATGTCCCTAGGGGTCCTAAGACCCCTAGAGACCTATGTCATCATGGAATGGGTCGGATGGGGTCATAGGTCACCTTATGACCCCCTTTGACCCATATGAACGATTCTAATATGTCCCTAGGAGTCTTAGGACTCCTAGAGACATATTTCATTATGGAATGTGTCGAAGGTGACTTATGACCCATATGAACGATTCTAATATGTCACTATGGGTCCTAGGACCCCTAGGGACATATGTCATCATGGAATGTGTTGAAGGGACCTATGACCCCCTTCGACCCATATGAACAATTCTAATATGTCCCTAGGGGTCTTAGGACCCCTAGGGACATATGTCATCATGGAATATGTCAAATGACCTATGACCCCCTTCAACCCATATAAATGATTCTAATATGTCCCCAGGGGTCCTAGGACCCCTCGGAACATATGTCATCATGGAATGTGTCGAAGGCCCTTCCACTCATATAAATGATGACCTCCTTTGACCAATATGAATGATTCTAATATGTCCTTAGGGTTCTTAGGACCCCGAGAGACATATGTCTATATGGAATGTGTCAAAAGGGGTCATAGATCACTCTATGACCCCTTTCGACCCATATGAACAATTCTAATATGTCTCTAGGGGTCCTAGGACCCTTAGGGACATCGGTCATCATGGAATCTGTGACCTATGGCCCCCTTCGACCCATATGAATGATTCTAATATGTCCCTAGGAGTCTTAGGACCCTTAGAGACATATGTCATCATGGAATGTGTCGAAGGGGGTCATAGGTCACCCTATGACCCTTTTCAACCCATATGAACGATTCTAATATGTCCTTAGGGATCGTAGGACCCCTAAGGACATATGTCATCATGTAATGGGTCGAAGGGGGTCATAGGTCACCCTATGACCCCCTTCGACCCATATGAATGATTATAATATGTCTCTAGGGGTCCTAAGACTCCTAAGGACATATGTCATTATGTAATGTGTCGAGGGGGGTCACAGGTCACTCTATGACCCCCTTCGACCCATATGAGGGTGAATCCACAATAATGGGTTCCACTTTAGTGGGACGAAGAAACTTTAAAAAATTGGCAAATTTTCGCATCTCAATTTCTCATACGTTTGCGCGAACACCCGAGACATGTTCACGCGAACATGTACGTAGCGCATGTTCGCGCGAACATAACAAGACATGTTTGTGTGAACACGCGCTATGCACATGTTCGCGCGAACATGCATTGAAATTTTTTTTGGCACCTTAAAATATCTTTTTCACTTTCCAAAATTCATTTTTACAGCGAGCACTGTTGATTGAGGGTTCGGGTGAATGTGTGGCTTGAGCAACTTCCGTCCACGTCATTCTCTCATTTTTGTTCTCATTTTTATTATCGGGTATGTCAAAATAATATTAATTTAATGTTTTCAACATTTTTGAAGTATTTTTTTATATTATCAAAATAAATTTTAATGTTTTCAATGCATTTTTTTGTGTTTTTAAAACATATTTGAATGTTATTTACATTTTTAATAGTTTTGAAAACATATTTGAATGTTATTTACGTTTTTAATAGTTTTCAAAAAATTTTTGAATTTTATATATGTTTTTAATAGTTTATAAAACATATCTAAATGTTAATTTAATATTTTTATTGTTTATTTATATTAATTTAGAAAATAAAAAAATATTATATAGAAAACATTAGAAACAAGAGATGCAATGTGTCATAGTTCCTGCCTAATGCATAATGGTTGTAGAGTTGTAGATGAGTGAGAATGTAAATTAACATTATGAATGCATTAATTTTTTCCTAGAAATGCACTTGTGATCTGATAGGATTGCTCATATTTTGTTGTTCAATTCTGGTCCTAGAAATGTGCTTGTGATTTGATAGGATGACTCATATTTTGTTGTTAAGTTCTCATGCTATATTATTATATCTTTGGGCATTTAAGCCCAAGAATAAGAGGGCAAAGTCCCCAATATGGCACTATGTACTTAATATCATACTACGATCAATACATATTCTTTAGACAAATTTGCACCTTTTACATTGACAACTTCAATTATGTGCAATGAGGAAAGATATAAATACCAATATTTGAATTATAAAACTCAAAGAACTGATGAAGCATTTGGAGTATCACATTATATGTTTAAGCAAACCATGCATGCTACTAGACAACCATAGGTAGTTGGAATAACTCTCCCAACTATGTATTATTCTCATCTTGATTATCAAATGGAACTCACACTATTTTTAATCATTAGCACTGGACAAAAACTAAGATAGAGATAAATAATAGTATACAACAATAACAACATAAACATATATGCAGGGGAAAAAAGGATAGATAATATAGAGGAGGAAGAGGAAGAGAGATAAAATAGTAAGATAGAGTGATACCAACATAAGTTGTGTGTGTGTGTGAGAGAGAGAGAGAGAGAGAATTAAATATAATTATTTTTCTTAATAAAACAAATAGTCAAAATAAAATCATGGTTATAATAAAGAATTAAAATATATTATATTTTAATTAATGAAACTAAGAATTTAACTTTTATATTAAAACTCGCATTTCTATAAGTAAAAATGAAATGTATTGAAATATAAAAATATTTCATAAGTAAAACTAATTGTTTAATTTTACACAATTAGAGATGGTTTATTATTTAATGTTTTGTATTTCCAATTTTTTTCATAAAATTAAGTAATTTTTATTTATGAAATAATATCTATATAATTTAATATGTACATTTGTAAATAATAAATAGATGTAATGCATATAAATTTGATGTTGATGAATAAATATGATGTAATAAATAAGAAATAAAATATAACTATTTAATTTTAATACATAATTTATAAAAACCTAATAATAATTTATATATCTTTTAGAATTGAATTATTTCTATTTCGTGGTTATTTCTTTAGTTTTTTTTGATATAAAATATAATTATTAATTTAATATTAAAATATATATTTAAGTTTTAAATGTATTTAAACTAAATGATAAATTGTTTAAATAAAAAATATTTAAAATAATAAAATATAATTTTAAAAAAATTATTTAATTTATTTTTATAAAAGTAAAATAATAGTGATAATTTAACTACTTTTATTAAAAAAGAAAAGTTAAAAAAAAAAATTAAAAAAAATTCAAATACAAAGATATAACATATTAAAATTATATTAAAAAGACATATTTATTAGTTAGTGTGATATATATATATATATATATATATATATATATATATATATATATATATATATATATATATATATATATATATATATATAATTTGAACTTATGCATTACATGAAATTTTAGGAACAAGTTATATCAAATAGTCAAAAATAAACATCAATGTAAAACTAATAATAAATATATTTAAAATAAGAAATTAAAAATATTTAATAGATTGTGATAATTAATATTGATTAGACATGTTGTGTGAGGTGGAAGATAAAATGATTGAAAAAACAAAATCTTATCAACTTATCACAAATGTGAAAAAGATAAAGTTATAATTAATACATTCAATTAATGCAAGATGAAGCTGTTAGAAAATATTTGTATTTTATGTTGAAGAAAATTAATTTTCTCCCCTACCAAAAATAGTATGGACCAATAGAATGGATGAAAAATGTGATTTATAAAATAATGAAAAATTAGAAAAAGATATAAACATTTGAAATCTTATATAATCTTTTAAATTTTTAGATTTGATTGGTTAGTGTTAATGTTATATTTGGATTAACATGAATGCATAAGTATTCCTGCCTTGGCGGGAACTAAACATTAGAAAAAATAGTAAAAAATATATAATATAAAATTTAGGAAAAATATTAGAAAACAAATTTAGGAAAAACATGACGAAAACATTAGAGAATTTATAATTTAATATAAAATTTATAAAAAAATATTACAAAAACATTAGAAAATTTATAATTGAATATAAAATTTAGAAAACAAATAGTTAAAAATTTGAAATTTTTTTAAAAATATTTATAAAAAATTAAAAATTTAGGAAAAACATTAAAAAAAATTAGAAAATTTAGAAAAAAATATTGCAAAAACATTACAAAATTTAGAAAACAAATTTAGAAAAAAAATTATAAAAATATTAGAGAATTTATAATTTAATATAAAAAATTTTAAAAATATTAAAAAATAAATTTAAAAAAACATTAGAAAAAATATTAGAAAATTTATAATTTAATATAAAATTTAGAAAACAAATTTTTTTAAAAAATTGTAAATACATTAGAAAATTTAGAATTTAATATAAAATTTAGAAAATAAACTTAGAAAAAACATTAAAAAATTTATAATTTAATATAAATTTTTAAAAACAAATTTAGAAAAAACATTAGAAAAACCATTAGAAAATTTATAATAATATAAATTTTAGAAAAAAAAATTTAAAAAATATTAGAAAATTTATAGTTTTCAAATATTTTGAAAATAAATTTAGAAAAATATTAGAAAAAATATTTTTTTTAAAATTAGAAAAAAATTAGAAAATTTTAGAGTGTGTGTGTGTGTGTGTGTGTGTGTGTGTGTGTGTGTTGTGTGTGTGTGTGTGTGTGTGTGTGTGTGTGTGTGTGTGTGGTTAAATGACATATCTTAAGGGTCTAGATCTTGAATTGTACATGTAAAAATATAGATTAAAATGTATAATTTTTTATTTTGAACATAGTTGTACATGTATATTTTTTCATGGTTAAAAGTAGATGTATGTACATATTTTTAATAAATTCACATTTTTATATATATAATTTGTGTATATGTTAACTATCGATCTTAATTTATCTTATAACTAAGTGTAATTAACTATATTTAAGAACACATGTCTTAAGGGGAGATCCTAAATTATACATAAGAATGTAGATTAAAATTTATATTTTATTTCATAAATGTACATGTAAATATGTTCATGTGGTAGATATAGATGTACATACATATGTTTTCAATATTCATGTTTAAATGTACATATGTTATTATTTTTAATGTCTTAATAATTAGAAATATATAATTAACTATATAATTCAATGACATGTCTTAAGGGGAGATCCTAAATTATACATATATAAGAATGTAGATTAATTTGCATTTCTACTTGTATGAATATAACATACATGTACATCCAAACCCTAACCCTAACCTAACCAAACCCTAACCCTAACCATTATCCAAACCCTAACCCTAACCTTGACCTTAAAATTTAATTTCTAAACCCAATATTATAAATGATAATAAATACCCTAAGTCATAATCTTGAACCAAATCATAAACTTCATATGCTAAGTTCCCTTATCCTAAATTCTTAACCATGGACTTTAATAGTAACCCCTAAATTTAATGCTAGAAATTATTTAAGTTCGTGTAAACCCTGACTGTGTCATAAGGTCTTAAATATTACCCTAAAATTGAGCCTAATTACACTTAAACCCTATTTGAAAACCTAATTGAAGCCTAACTTACATAAAATTAAAACAAGTTGACCCTAATCCTAAATTGTTAAAAATTACATTTGAGATACATGCACATACATTCAAACACATGTACATACATGAAGTATGACCCTTGTTTTAAATGATATATATGTAACCCATTTTGAAACCTAAACCTCGAAACATTATCTTTTTTTTTTTTTTTAAAGGGATAAAAAATTATTCAAATAAAACCAAATTACAGAAGGCCTCAAGCCCAACCAACCAAAACACCAACCCAAAACCAATTACATTCTATCCTTTTCCACTAATTGCTCAAAAGTCCCAGTAAGATCAATAGGAAGATCATCCCTAACAGAAATATCCCAACCAGCACCTTTCTCTAATGCCCATTTTGCCAAGACATTAGCCACTCCATTCCATTCCCTAGGAATATGATAGAAAGAGATCCCATCCACAAAGCTACTCAAGTGGAGAATCTCTCTAACAATAGAGGCAATTTGTCAGCTAGATTCATCCACTCTGTGATTATTTATTATCTCCACAACAATTTGAGAGTCAGAGTCACACACCATTCTCCTCCAACCAAGAGAACAAGCCCACTCCATAGCCACCTTAATGGCCAAAGCCTCCATCATGTTATTGGATTGAACTCCTTTGTGAATAGAGAATATGAAAATAACATTACCATCTACATCTTTCCCAATCACCCCCACTCCAGCCATTCCAGGATTCCCACGGGAGGAGCCATCAGTGTTAATCTTTAGGACTGCATCAAGAGGAAGACTCCATCTCCCCACTCTACAAACCCTCCTCTTTCATGGCTGAGATCTCTTACTGCTACTAGTTCCAAATCCTTTATCCACTAATCCTAAATTCCTAACAATATGAGAATCACCAGGATCCACTAGCTCTGACATATCACATTTAGTAGAGATAGTCTTTTGAAGCCTGGTTAGGATCAACTGCCATAGTTTAGTGGCTCCCAACTGGAATTACTGAAGATCCGATGGTTACACTCCTACCAAAGATTCCACAAAATGAAAGAAGGTCCAATAGCCCAGGCCACCTGAAGGAATTAAGTTTTCGTAGGGGGTCTGCCAAGGCTGTCCCAAAATTCAATAAGAGATTCAGCATGAATACAGCTATGGCACCACACCTCCACCACTTATGCCAGATCTCTCTAGAGAGAGGACATAAGAAGAAAACATGAGAAACATCTTCCCCATCCAACATACATAGGGGATAGAAAGAGGGTCCCTGAAACCCTCTTCGCTGGAGATTATCCCAAGTAAGACACTTATTTGTGCAACCAACCATAGAAAAAAATTACATTTCGGCCAAGAAAATTTATTCCAAACCTTCCTCCACCAGGGAACCACCTGAATTACATTACATTGGCTATCCAGTTGAGCATATCCCTGGGCCACACTGAACTTACTTTTTGGGCAAGGACCCCAAGCCAGGATGTCTTTGTCTTTAGAAGAGCTACAAAGCCTAGTAGAGAGAAGATGTGCCAGTTCAGCTCGAATATCTGAGGAGCTCCCTATGGGCCAAATCTGTGGATCCTTCCAACTACCCACCTCCATCAATCCACACCTCCGAATAGTCTTGAAGTGAGCTACTGTGGTCCAAACTGTAGAAGAAAAAACTTGAAATAGAGGCAAAAGGTGGGGAAAGCTAGAGAGAATAGGAAGGTGGCCATCCCAAGAGTGCTGCCAGAATAACACACTTGACCCCTCATTATAAATCCAGAAAAGGCCATCCTTGATAAGAGGAGCGCCCCTTTTAAGGGTGTCCCAAATAAAGGACCCCTTACCATCAAGGTCAAGTCTAGGAATATCCTGGACCTCCACTCCTGAGAAATACTTATGGGTCAGAATCTTGGCCCAATCCCGATCTTGATTCTTGCACCATCTCCAGTATAACTTTGCAGCAAGAGCTTTGACACTGAGAGCCATACATTTAAGGCCTAGACCCCCAACAAACTTAGGCAAACAAACTATGTCCTAGTTGACTAAGATCCATTTAGAGGATTGGAGATTGCCTAACCAAAGGAATTGTTGTGACAAAGCATCAAAATCTTTCAAAATTCCCACGGGAGGTGTTTGCACTAAACACCTATAAATAGGAAGAGCCTGAATCATAGTCTTGAGCAGGGTAACCCTCCCAGCAGATGAGAGCCACCTATGTGTCTAGTGACTCACTCTGCTAATAATATCAATCAAGAATTTCAAACCTTGAAACATTATCATTTAAGAGTAATATAAATAATTTATTAGATACCCTTTAATTGAATTCTCTAATAATACCCCCCAAAATATAATAAAATCTTAGAATAACAAATTAACTCTAACCATAACCAAACTCTCAACTTTAAAGTTATCTTATACTTATATGCAAATTAATCTAGGTCTAGATGTGTTACAGATTATCTAGGTCCATGATGTGTGATGTATGTTTAATTACATGTGTATAATTTTTAATGTTAAAAATAAAAAAGTATGTACAATAGGAAATTTAGCTCTTCATACATTTTTACAGATATGGCTTCACACGATATGCTTGATACGGCTTTTGGTGCGACACCTAATGTAGTTCCTACTACGGCACAAGTTGATGCAGTTCCTGTTGCAGCACCTGATGTTGTTCCCGATATGGCTCCTCGTGCAGCTTGTGGTGGGGCTCGTGCTATAGCTTCTAATGGGGCTCCTCGTGTACCTCAACATAGGGCTCATCGTGTAGCTCATGTTCCAAGTCAGGCTGCACCTGTAGCTCCTACTGGAGGTCCTACTGCACCACCTCCACACATCAATATCGATGTATTATTTGCATTTTCAGAGCATGAGGTTGCTAGATTGCAACACTCTATATTGACCTCTGATGATGGTCTTTATAGAGACATATGTACTACAATATGTAGGAGTTTACAGGATTTGGCAGCTAGGTTTAGAGGTCACCATTCATTTACTCCTGCCATATTAGCTTCCATATCTAGGGAGCTTAGGGCTGAGGTTTCAAGAGATGCATCATTCGATGATGTCAAGAGGGTAGCCCCCAAAGATGTCAACCAGAGAGAGCTATTTCCAACTTATGAGGGGAGACATGGTAGGGTGAGAGGCTATAGAGTCACACAATGTAGAGACTCTATTATTGCTAGCATGATCTATCCACGATTTTTAACTGCATATGGTCATTATCCTAATAACGACCAAATACCCCTTTATTTTGCACAGCAGTTGTACGTTGAGTTTCGTATAGGACTCAATGTCAACTACTTGGATATTCCTAATTATTACAGATAGGGGCATGGTCAGATCGCAAATCGTGACCAGTATCGCAGTGTAGATCATCTGCCACCTACAGATCTTAGACAGTTTGTTGGACCGAGGATGCCTCTTGTGATTCCTACACATGCGCCTATTGCAGATAGAGTCATCACTACTTCCCAGAGGGAAGCAATTGACACTATTGGGCACATTGCATCTGCGATAGCTAGTATCACATCAGATTCTATTGGTCATTATCTTCATAGTTGACATCCTCGTCCACTTGGTCGACCATCTTCACAGGCATCTAGTAGCACTTCAGGTGCCTCCTCTGATGATGCATATAGAGCTGCTGGGCTACCACTGCCAGGCGATATTCGTGGTCTTTCAGGATAGAAGACACATATGGATATGGCACTGTATTTTTTGGAGGATGTGTTGCACTTTATTAGCTATATTTCTGATACACAGAGGATTCCAGTACATGCAGTGATGGATGTTGTTAGACAGCATCAGAGCCCTGACACAATTCGACAGACACAGGTTGCCACACCAATGACAGATGATACACCTATGTGTAGCTCACAGCATTCGACACCAAACTCATGACACTCTACAAATGACTCGAGCATATGAGTTGGAGATTTCCATATCACAACTGAGGGCCTTGATGATTTTGGTGAGCAGTTGTGAGGCCTATCTAAGATTGATACTAGTTCAACCCTGGGTCTTTCATCATACATGGACCTATTATTCGGACCTGGTAGCACTAATTCTACACCAGATGTACCCAGCCAATTACACAGTCCACTTCACTCAAATTTACTAGTTGGAAATGGAGTTTCAGGCTCAAATGCATCAGTAGATGATATGATGGAGTCTGCTGATCATCCTCCACCTCCGGAGACCCAGGTACATATATAATTTATTTTTAATTTTAAATATATATGAAATTAAAAAATATGTTCATTTATTGAAAAATTTAGTTCAGATATATATGTAGATATTTAATTTAATCTTTAACTCGTATTAAATCATGTAGGCACAGGTCGCTGAGCACATGGTTTCACATACTGTTGGTTCAGGGAATCATATACATGAGAGAGATGATTCTATTGAGGCACCTGGTAGTGCTCAGGTACTTGAGTTTTAAATAGTTTGTTTAAAGTTATTTAAATATTTTGAAAACTAGATATATGTCTATATATATGCAAATTTGTATTTAATTTGAATGTATATGTACATGATGCACGTATGTATATATATGTTTTAAAGATAGAACTCTAACACATGTATGTATATATGTATATATATTTGAAGGGCTTGGTTGATGCACCTCAGTGAGAGGATGTACAGGAGACTCGATCAGAGGGTCGTTCTATTCATATGCATCTTGAGGGGTCCTTCTAGTAGTAGATCAGATTTATATATTTTTTGATGCATGTATATTGGAAGTCCAGTTTACATGTACGCATGTGTATTTCAGTTCCTTGATGACATCCATGTACTTTCACTATTTATTTGATTATTGAGTATTTCAGTGTTAGATACCATCACATGTACGTATATATGACTTTTTATATTTTGCTACATATGTATATTTATTCAAGATTTACAGTTTACATTTCAGATACATAGAGATATATTAGATCTGTAGATGTTTATTCTTGAGACGTGTATATCTGTACAAGTTGATAAATGAATTTAAATTATTAAATTCATCCATGGTAAAATTAATTTAAATTATTAAATTATATAATTTTTTAATAAACTAAATTTGATAATTAAGAACTTATGATCGTACAATTAAAATCACATTTAATTCAAGATGAAATTCAATAGTTTGAAAAAAAGTTGATATTTAAGAATTGTAACATAGATAATGAAATTGTGTAAGTTCGAAATTGTAACATAGATAATGAAAGTGTTCAAGTATAAAAAATACATAGAGGGTATGCAAGACAAGCAAGCAATGTTTGAAGTATGTGATGCAATCCCTAATTTGTGTCCCAAGGAACTAATTGGTTTTGGAGCTCCTGGGAAACCTATTGGCTAGCGTTCAAAGGAAATCAATGTGTTCATGCAAGGGCCACCTTTCTTCTACTATGAGAATGATGCTTTTGCATTGAAGGATATTTGTAAGACAATATCTGAAAATTTAATAGTGTTGAACCAGAGTTGGTGGACTCAATGTTCTTTCCAGCTTCTAGAAGAGCAAGAGGGTATGTGCATAACCTTCCAATAGAAGAGCGATTTCAAGCAGAACCTCTCCCCCCATGACTATTTAGGAAGCACTTCCACAAATAAAAAAGTATTGGCCTTCATGGGATCAGACGACAAAAAAAATTCCATAGACTCAAGATGATGTGGCACTATCCTTATTGATCAACTGAGAGTTATGATTCAGAATGCATGAGGGCAACTGCAAGATAGTGCACAGAAATATGTACTTCAAAAGTGTGAAGAGTAGAATTTGGTATGGGTGGGGCCAAGTGACCTCATCCCTCTAGAGCTCCATGAGATAGAGCTTATATTAAAATTTGATAGAGATCACACTCGTAGAACTTCTTGTCTGACTGACCACTTGTGTTGTTTGGATAATTCATTCCAAATAGGTAGAGTTGCATATCATTTATTAGTCTTGAAAGCATTATATCCTAATGGCGTCAGAGTACTTTCTCTATTTTCTAGTATTGGTGGAGCAGAAGTTGCTCTTCATTGATTTGGAATACATTTAAGTTGTGTTGTATCTGTTTTAAATTATGAGACTCCTTGCATTGTGATGGAAGTGAGAGAAATAATGCACTCAAAAGACTCATCTAGTAATTTTTCCTGATCAATGTGTAGGCTAATTTTTTTTGTAAATAACTCAACGTTAATAGACTACCTGAAAAATTGAAAATGATTTTAACCAGAACAAAATGTTCTCTACTGATTTTAAATTGTCAAATCAAAGGATTACATACCCTAACTAAGAATAGTAATTTTTTTCATTTTTAAATTAATTTTATAAAGGTCTACAATCATAAAATACTTTTTTTTTAACGTGTTCAAATTTTAGTCGTCCAACAAATTTTTTTGAACCAACTCTAAAGTGGTTTGTTGTGGAAGCTTATCGTAATAATAATGTTTCTGATCTTCTTTAACAAATGGTTTTTAATTATAACTTTTGGAGGACCTTCGTGGGCTTAGAAAGTATGTGTTTTGTTTTACAATGATACAAAATCACCATATTTATTGTTTGCAACTACTTGAATTTCCTTGGAACTTTTTAAGGTGGAGTATTATTAAATTCATCCATGGTACAATTAATTTAAATTATTAAATTATATAATTTTTTAATAAATTAATGAAAATTAAGAACTTATGATGGTACAATTAATCTAAACACATTTAATTCAAGATGAAATTCAATAGTTTGAAAAGAAGTTGATATTTAAGAATTGTAACATAGATAATGAAATTATGTAAGTTCGAACTAACTTCTAGCCTATTTATATCGAGTTGTTAAACTATTAAATTCATCCATAGTACAATTAATATTATAGTTTTTAAATAAACTAATGATAACTGAAACTCAGATATTCAGATTAAAAACACAATTTCACCAAAGTTGATATTCACAATTTTACCATAGTACAATTGAAAACACATTTCACCAAAGTTGATATTCAGATTATTATAAAATAAATCTCAAAGGTCTAATCAACTATGATGTACACTTATAACATCCAATATTTTTTCATGATCTTCACTATCTAGTCTCCACTTGCAACGTACACGCTTAAGTTTGACTGGATGTAGACAAAGCCCTATAGCAACGACCAGGTGGCTATATTGTAAAACTTTGTTGTCAGGTTGATAATCAACAAAGTGTATTCCATGCTGGACTATTTTCTCTTGCTTCAAATATGTTCCCTCTATCACAACAGAACTTGTACCACAAATTTAAGTGTTTTAAAATTTGACAGATATGAAGTTACCTAAATATATATATTTATTTAAATATATATGTGCATGTACATGTATATGTATAATTTACCTATGGGGAAAAACATTCCATCACTTTCTTCAGGGTCATATAACTTTTTCCTCTTTGCAGTACATTGCAATAAATAATAACTCACACATTCATGATTTCCAGGCTCAACAATCACTGCAAAGACATCTCCTGCATAACAAGTATACATGAATGCATGTGTACAATATATATATAAGACAGTTGAAATCGATAATTAAATAAAAAGTTGAGATTAATTTTTATGATACTCACCCACTTTTACCAATCCAGAGATATGATTATAATCATCAGAAATCAATGGAATATCATCAAAATTTTCATCTTCTTTATCAAATGTATCGGTAACATCAAGTGGTACCGAAATCCATGCACCTGTATATCCATGTGTCCGATTGATGCATTCTTCATAGTTTTCATCAATGCAACTGTCACAAAAACATGAGTATTCTCTTGTCTTCAATGTCCAATTGCAATTATCTATACTCATGACTGAATGTAAGGAACATGTCTTTTCTATCCTCTTGCAACCATGCATGTTTTTTCTATTGACACTTGAAAGTTCGTTAAATTGAAAATATAGAAAAATTAAATTTAAACTTCATCAAATTCAAAAATAAAACTTAACAATAAAATTTTATAATATAGTTGTGCATAAAAGTTAAATAGACGTACACATCCATACCTGTTATCTCCCAGAAGACTCTATATGGTGCCTGTCGACTCATTGTTGATGATATCCCAACCTCATCTAATGCAAAATGTTTCTTACACCATTCAACAACATCATGTGCATCATTTACATGAAATCCTTAATAATTCATTTGATACTTTTGCAAAGCATGTTTGATGCAAGCTCCAACACCATCGTGTTCACCTTTTCCATGGCCACTCTCAAATAAATTCCATATGTGTTTTGTATTCTCATTGCGATGATATCTACACAATGCATAAAATGGTCTAGATGATTTAAACTGTGTGGCACATCCATCAAACCAAACATAATGTTTATCAACATTTATGTTTCTCTCTTTCAAATAAGAAAAGAATGTATTGAAGCAATGTTCTACATAGTAAATGTCATGTTCTTTATCATCACTTATATAAAAATGATATTTCTTATAATTACTCGTGCTTGAACTGTACTCTAAACACCATCCAAATCTAACTATGCATGTCTATAAAAAAACATGTACCATAATAGTGACCTGCTTATTAAAGTAATAATCTAATTGAATTGCTTTCTGATGAACAAATGAATATTTTTCTACGAAATCAACAACTGATACAATTGTTCCAAGTGGAAAATTATCTCTCAGAGTTTGAAATTGTTGTGCTTGCCACTTTGCAAAAAATGCATGACAAATATAAGGTTGAATCAATTTCTTAAATCTGTCCATAAATGTTAGAATAGGAAAATCCTCTTCAACATATTCCAACCTTTTTGTTTCTTTCCCCAACTTTGTTTCATTCTTGAGATACTTGTAACTTTTGCAATTCAATATTTTTGTTACATCAATATTTTCAATTTTCAAAGGAAATAGAGCCAATTCACCACATGTTTCACATAATCCTTTGATGCAATTTATTTGACCAGCTGGATCATCTATTTTGTCCAACAAAATGGATGATATAAACTCACTTTTCCTACTAGGAGGAGTAGCATGAAAACCATATTTTTCTTTTACAAATTTTCGAAATACCTGATAGTGGAGATCAAACTCAATATGATGACGACAACAACACGTTTCAAAAACTTTGTTTGACCTCACAAAGTATGGCTTCAATTTTTCAAACAATGTTTGCCCAACTTTTACATTAGGATGTTGAGTACAAAACGACACATATAACTCATGCTATGTTGTGTCCAACCAATGTCTTGTATGATGTTCATATTGACCAGGTGCAATCCTATGCCTGATAACATCTCTACTATTTGATGAAGGACGAGTGTTATCAATCCAAAATGATATGATTAATTTTTTAAATAGCTCTTCAATCCTATCAAAATGAGGTGCTCTACACATGATTTCCCAATTGCCCTCCATAGTACTATCATCCACAATTAATCTTCTCTTAACATATTCTCTCATTGTTTTCCTACTAAAACCCATTTCAGATAAAATTGAAGATATTTGTCTATTTTGGGTCATATTCTTACTTACAAAAAACATCAACATCACTTTTCTTGCCGCAGACTTATCTTTAGTTCGAGAGTGTTTTCCTATGTTTCTCAAACCTTGTTTAACATTTTCAATCAAATCAGTTTGCATGTTAGAAAATCTTCTCTTCTTTGATGTTGTGTTTACACCTAACAATTCCAATGCCTCTTGCAACTTTTTTTGTGTAAGAAAGAGTGAAAGCAACTGAGATTGTTCAAGTGTTTCAATAGTATCAAATTGAGTCATAATTTCTCTTATCTTCTTCTTCATTGACCTTCTCTTAGACAAACTTAATGGTTGAACACTAGCTGCAAGTTTTCTCAATTTATCTACATCCATTTTAAGAAAATGATCTAAATTCTTATTAGAAATACCATACTTTATAGATTGGACAATATTTAAGAGTTCATCCATACCAGTTCCTACACCTGATCTCGACTCTTCTCTGATTTCTGTTACTGGAATTTCTACAGGGACCGATCTTGAGCCTTCTCCAACATCCATTATTTGAGATTCAACAGGGAAAGATTCTGACCCTTCTCCGACTTCTGTTATTTGAACCTCTGTAGGGACTGATCTTGAACCTTCTTCAACATTCATTGTTTGAGATTCCGTAGGGAGTGTTCTTGACCTCTCTCCCATAGGCACTACTTCTACTTCTGTTGAGCCTTCTTCAACATTTCCTTCACCTTGTTTAATTCGATGATAACATGTCATAGTCTTCTGAATATTTCTTTGTTCTGCTTCATCAGATCTTTTCCTTACATATTTGTTTTGCCTTCCTCTCTTGTTTCCCATTATAAAATCAAAAAAAAAAAAATTATCCCTTGCCTCAAGATAAATTTCGCGTAATAACCAGATAAAAAAATCATTGTACAGATTTGTCTGTCACTGTCAGTACTTTTGAATTATTTTATAGAAATCAATAGAATACAGTCGTCTGCAACAAGGCATAAATATTCTTCATTATATGACTAAAATCTATGAGTCACATTCTTTACAAGTAGCAAAGCACCAAATCCTTCTTAAGCCATCATTGAATCACAAAAAAATAACATGGTATGAATACTAGAATGTTTTTCCTAAAAAATAAATTTTTCTTTCTTATAAAATATATAATTGTTTTGTCTCTTTAATTTTTTCGTTATTATTGTAGGACTAGAAAAATGGGTTAAATGCATAACATACTATGAGAAATCACAAAACTCAATCAACATACATTAGCACCCGCTAGTCTACCATGAAAGCCTAACTAATCAAAAGAAGCAAACACAAGGTTAGAAACCCCCTCTTTCGTTTGTAGCTCCCATGTCCTTCTTTCTTCTGCAAATGATGTAGCTCCAAAGTTTCTTAAAATGAAAATTTTGAGTGTTTTGAGTGATTTAGAGTGTTTCCTAAGGTCTTGGGATGCAATGCAAGGTGTGGAAGTGCAGATTAGGGTTTTGGAACCTAGAATGAAACACCTAATTACCAAGTTCACCCTAAAACTACCAAGTGCGCCCTGAAACTACCAACTGCGCCCATGAAGTGTGAAGTTGGTAAAACACGATTGCAATTGATAAAAAAGGTCAAAACTTGATAATTAAGATGTGGGTATGCAAGATATGAGTGTTTTTGGATGTTATGCAATGTGAGGAAATGTTAAATGACCTAGGGTTTTGATATGAAAAGTACAAATGTCCTAGGGATGTTATGCAAGTGCAAATGCAAGGTGTCGTTTTGAAGGTATGCAAGATGAAGATTATAATGTGAAAACTGAAGGTTAGGGTTATGTTTTGGACTTGGTAAGGATGTTAAAGGTAGGTGTAAGCAAAGTGGACTATGCAAGGGATGGTTTTCTAGGGTTGATAATGATGTTTAGGCTATGCAAAATGAGGATAGGTGATCAAGAAGACAAGTTGGTTGATGGACAATTTGATAGGGTTTGATAGTGAAAATGATGCTAGGGTTTGAAAAATGCAATATGAGGGGGATATACCACTAGGGTAAGTCAATAATGACATTTAGGAATTTATGATTATGCTAATGATAGCTCGGTATACATAAGGTTTTTTGAATTGAGGTGAAATCTTTACAATGTATTAACCTAAGAGTTTAACGTTATGACAATAGACTTTGGATCTTGACCAAAAAAATGACAAAAAAAGATAAGATCAAAATGACAAAACCAAATCTACCTTGACATAGGTAGCAGTTGGGAAGCTGGGCTGAAACTAAGGCAATTCTAAGAGCTATGTTTTCCAAATTTTTTGTTGAAAAATGGGTCAAACTTTACTAGTGCCTCTATAGAGAGATCCATAAAGGCCCAAATGCTAAAACCTTAGCCTTAAGCTTTTGAGTCACTTATGGAGGTACACCAAAAGTTAACATAATTCAACTTACAATTTAGGAGATCTAGGTACCCGAAGTTAGCCTAAGCGACTACTAGGTCTCTTTCTCGAATTGGTGTCATTGTTGGTGAATGCATTGATAGGTTCCTGGAAAGGACTGAGATTGTTTTGGCATAGTCATTTGCATTGTTTTTTATTTTAATAAAAATAGTTTTTCACATTTCTAACAAAATAAAAGTTTATCATTTAAATGCATTATTCATCTTCTTCTATTTTAAAATATATTATTTAATATATATTTAACCAAAAAAAAGGTATCTATGTAAATATGTATATGTATCATTATTACTATTTAATATAATTATACCTAATCTATTTAATCTATTATTAATTTTTACTTGAAAATAATAAATAAAATATATTACTCTTAAAATATGTCTAAAATAAAACATGTCTTATAATATATTTTTTCTTATTCAAACATAAATATTTTCTTATTTCGTTGATATTCACTCAAAAGGAGATTTAAATTTGAAATATTAGTAATATAACAATGTTGTAAAAGCTTCAAAAATAATTGAAATTCTTCAATATAAATTTATTCAATTAAATAGGTTGCATTGATTCTTATGTTTATAATAATTTAATGAAAAATAATTTACAATTAAAATGTATACTTATTAATTATATTATAATGAATGTAAATATTTACAATAGTTATATATAGATCACTACTCCAAATGATAATTAAAAGATAATATAGATAAAAAAATGTCATCTAACAAACTTAAACTCATAATATTAAATGATTCATAATAACATATTTTTTAATTTAAATATATAATTATTTGATATGTTATAATTAACATAAATAAAAAATAATAAATTGAGAGAGAGAGAGAGAGAGAGAGAGAGAGAGAGAGATGTAGATGTGGTTTGGTAGGGTGGGGGTGGAAAGGAGATAGAAAGAGAGAATATGCAAAGGGAAGAGAAAGAGAGAGTAAGGGATTGAGAAGAAGAGGGATATGGAGATGAGAGAGAGAGAGAGAGAGAGAGAGAGAGAGAGAGAGAGAGAGAGAGAGAGAGAGAGAGATGTGGTTTGGTAGGGTGGGGGGTGGAAAGGAGATAGAAAGAGAGAATATGCAAAGGGAAGAGAAAGAGAGAGTAAGGGATTGAGAAGAAGAGGGATATGGAGATGAAAGGAAGAGATAAAAAAAGATAGTGAGAATGAAATATATAACTAAGAGAAGGTAGAGAGGGAGATATAGTGATAGAGATGGATAAAGGGAGAGATGGAGAAGAAATATGGATATAGAGGAGAGGTGTATGTGGAGAAGAAAAGGGATAGGTGATGAGAGAAGTGAAAGCGGTAGATACAGATGGAGGGATGAATATAAAAATGAGACACAAGTAAATGGTGTTTGTGTGTGTATGGGAGAGGGAGCAAGCAGTGAGGGAGAGACACATTCAAGGAGATAATTTGAAATGAATGCTCAAAATGATGTGTAGGACATCTGAAATGATGGTTAAAGTAGTCAAGATGAGGGTTGGGTATGCAAAGATGCAAGATGGAAGATGCAAAGTGATAATTTTTTAGGTGAAATGCAAAGAATGCAAGCTTAAATGCTAATGATTGCAATGTGAATATGAGGGATACTAAAAAGGTGCTATATGAAGTCTATATGATGCAAGTATGAGGCTCAAACTATGAAGAATGCAAGTGGATGCTATGCAAGAGTGAAATCTATGTTTTGCCAAGCACGTTTAGGAGCACAAGTTGCCATGTTTTCCAAGGTTTGAATGTATTGAACCAAAGTTTGTGATGTTTTGACAATGTTTGATATTTTGACAAGGTTTTGCAAGTTTCCAAGGTGTGAATTTGAATGTTGTCTTTTATCTTGATTATGTTTTACACACACGTAAGACAAATTAAGACAAGAAAAGTCGTTGTTAAAAGTGAACAATCACACCACAACCTAGGCTTTAGGACTGTATCCACTGAATTCCTACTTGAACCAAAGTTCAGCCGTGCTTATCTAGAGCGGAAAACTTAGGACCTTGGCACCACAAGCTCCCCCTTACAGCGCACTCACTTCTCGGGGCTACCAAGATTCGCTTCCCAAGGAGCATGACTTCCCAAGGGACTATTGTATCTACTAAGGACCACAAGAATGTAGGATGTCTTCACGAGCATGGGTGACCCCTTGAGCCAATGGATAGAAAGGATTTTGGCCACTAAAACATGGTTTTTAGTAAGGGCATTCCGTTCAGCAAGTGAGTGATAAACTTCCTTAGAAGGTCTCCCAGCCCCGAGAACCGAGGTTTGACACACCACAAAGGGTACTAGAGGAGAGCTATCACTTAGCAATGCCGTTGACATGGCTTTCATCGTAATCAATTTTTGTATAGCGGTTGGAACGTTGACCTGGCTTTTGGCCCATTACCGCTCTGAGGTCGTCCCTTGGCATACCCAATATTGAGTATCTTGGTCCAAGGTAGTCCTCCTATAGAAGTTACATGGATTTCTCTTACACCCAAGATCCATGAATGGCAAGGGGAGAGGATACGTCCAATGCAACTCGTAGGTATTTAAACACTATAAACACGCTAGGCAGAAAATAAAAAGCTCATTTTAAGCACCAAACAAAGTGTTATTTAATCTAATAAATCCACACACATGGTTTTGACAAACACACAATGGTCTTTGACAATGTCCTGCAAAGCAAACATTAGTAGTTTATAGTTATGATCATGTCTTCATCCCACAATTGCCACATGCTACAATGAGACCATTAGTAACACAAGATCATCTAATCTATGTTCTAGAAGGAAATGAAAACCTTAGATTATTTCTTTATAGAAATTGAGAATTCATAAAGAGTTATGGCACATTTATTTTTATTGAATGAATTTGATTTGAAAATAAAATTAAATATTTTTCATTAATTCAAGTTATAAATTAAAAAATTCAATTAAATGTAATTGCCAAGATAATTAAAGTGAGATAAGTAAAACTAACATGTAACCACACTTTAAAAGTATCTAGTTTGAATCTATTTAACTTCAATGTATCATTTAAACAACTTCACTAATGAAAGAAAGAAAGAAATAATTTAGATGTTCAATTTTTTCTTAACAAATTCAATATTGAAATAATTTAGATGTTCAATTTTTTTTTAACAAATTCAATATTTTAAAAAATGAAAAAATCAATAAGAATATACATTTCTTAACACCATGAATGTGTTACTAATTTTTAATTTAACTTCAATGCATTTGTTAAAAAACTTCATTAATGAAAGAAATAAATAAATAATTTAGATATACAATTTTTTTTATCAAATTGTGAACGAAGATAGGAAATATTGATGAAAGAGTGAACAAAGATGGGAAGAACATTAATTTGCAAATATTGAGAAATCTCTCACCTGCCTTCAATTTATCTGTGGACAAAATTTGTGGCAAAGACAGGCCTGCAATGCACTATCAGGTTGATGCCAAATACGAAGATTGATGGCACAAAATGACGTCTATGATGGAAATTTGAACGTGAGACATGGTGGTTTTTGTTTCGCAGATAGAATGATGTTTCATGCATGTAGATGCAGGTCCCATTTTTGATATTTTTTTGGGTTTTTCGACTGTTCACACGAACACGAAAAATTTAGGCATGTTTGCACGAACATGGTCACTTAATTTTTCGGCTGTCGTGACATTGTAATGGGCATGTTCACTTGAACATGTGTTCATGCGAACATGCTCTATATGTTCGTGCAAACACTATGTTCAGGTGAACACCCAAAATAAAGAAAATTTCAACCCATTTTTCATTATTTTTTTTATTTTTGCTCTTTTGACTCCCATTATTGCAGGAGAATGATCTCCTACTATAAAAGAAAAAATGTCAAAATGTGTTGCTCAGAGCAAGCTTTCCAACGACTATAATTTTAATACATATTTTACTCATTAAGACTTTCAAATATTAGTTTAACTCATTATAGGTTCATTACCAATTAAACATCAACCAACTTTGACAACTCAGGAAAATTAGTAAATTAGGTCAAAAAAAATTTTGAAAAATATGTAGGCACTAGCTTATTGAGATACCTTACTAGTCAAAAAAAAATTAGGTTTATGATAAATTGACTTCAAATTATCTGTGTCAAGCGGAACGTATGTCTAAATTATGATTCATGTCACTTCAAAACTTCATAAATTATACAATATTCAACAAAAATAAATCAAACCAAATGCAAACACTGGATATTGATGTTACAAATCCAACACCAAAAGAATTACTTCATTATCATTTCTAGAAAAAAAGTTATGTGTGTCAAACAGACTGTCACTCTTTAAAATATTGAATTTTATTATGTACCACTTTTAGGAGGAGATAAAAAAAATTGACATAATTTTTTATTTTTTTTAGATTAAAAAATATAGTTAAAAAGTAGGAATAAACTATTAAAAATCACTAGTTTATGTCATCTTGAAATTATTTATAGTTTTGGAGATATAGTCACTGGAACGTGAAGTTTGTTGCAAAAATATTGATTTTAGTGTCAAAATTGGTCAAAAAGTGGAACCCATTATTGTGGGATCACCCATGAACAATTCTAATATGTTCGTAGGGGGGTCATAGGTGACCCTATGACCCCCTTTGACCCATATGAATGATTCTAATATGTCCTTAGTGGTCCTAGGACCCCTAGGGACATATGTCATCATGGAGTGGGTTGAAAGGGGTCATAGGTCACCATATGAGCCCCTTCAACCCATATGAACGATTCTATTATGTCCCTAGGGGTCTTTGGACCCCTAGGGACATATGTCATTATGGAATATGTTAAAGGCAGTCATAGGTCACCCTATGACCCCCTTCAACCCATATGAACGATTCTAATATGTCCCTAAGGGTCTTAGGAGCCCTAGGGGCTTATGTCATCATGCAATGGGTTGAAAGGGGTTATAGGTCATGCTATGACCCTCTTTAACCCATATGAATGATTCTAATATGTCCCTATGGGTCCTAGGACCCCTAGGGACATATGTCATCATGTATTGGGTCGAAAGGGGTCATAGGTCACCTTATGACACCCTTTGACCTGAATGAACGACTCTAATATGTTCCTAGGGGTCCTAGGACCCCTAGGGACATATGTCATCATGGAATGTGTGGAAGGTGGTCATAGGTCACCCTATGACCCCCTTTGACCCATATGACTCATTTGGACATGGTAGCTAGCTTCCTTTTGTCCTAGTAGTTTTTAGTGTGATTGGGATCACTTTGAGTTGAGTGAGTGGGTGGACACATGGGCTCCACATTATCTTACTCCATTGTCTATCATACCCTCTATCAGAAATGATGACATGGAAAGTTCACTTGATCATAACCATCTATCAGATCTACTTTAGCCGAGAGATGTCTTTGAATTGGTTGCACCATAGGGGGATGATGAGAAATATGATTATTGGTTAGCATGTTGTGTAAGAAGTAAACAAAAACTTGCACAACCGATCACAGATGATGATGGATTCACATATTCTACGAGTTCAGTGGTTGTCATTGGAACATGGTTATAGACATACAAGCTTAGAAGGAATGGAATTCCTAAATTCGAAGATTATCAAAAGCACAAAATAATTCTCATATATTTGCATCTTATTATAGCAACAAATGTAAAGTTATTCAAGCATCAAGGAAGACCAAAAGTAAAAGAACTTTTTACTATTACTAATGCTAATCATGAAGCATTGTTGGAGACCATAAAATAGAGAGAGGACTCTACTAGAACACTTGACTAGGTATATTTACTTCTTATGTTATTTTCTTCAAATGACTCAGTGAGCTGCTAATTATCTTGTTTAATACAATAAGTTATTATTTTTTTACGATATTGGAATGTAGGTACATCGTGAAGAGTGGGGGGGGAGGGGGGGGGGGGGTTGTTGTTGGGGAGAATTCCTAAGATTTATGATGTATTGTGATGTAAAATGTGAAGTTTATTTTGTATATCATGGTTTTTGTAATAATGAAAAAGACAAGTTATTCAAAATAACACATACACATCAAAATACATGCAAAAGATTTGAATTATTCTTTTTTATTTATGATGAGTGGTCTAAATTACATGATATAATTTAGTACTTGAAAAGAAAAGATCAATTTAATTTTTTCCATGATTGTCTCTTTTACATCATTGTGATATATTAATTTCATAGAGAGGTGGTTTTTCAATTTTTATAAACTTTCTATAAGATTTTTACACTTTACAACACTTCCCACCCTTTAGAGGTGAGATCTCCACCACACAAGATGATCGACCAAAAAAAACCATAAGAAATTTAATCTTCTGAGATGGATGAGAAATATAGGCACTATAGAAGAAATGAAGAGTACTTATAGAGAATCCCCAAAAAATTCTCAACATCGGCATGGAAAAAAATCAAATGGAGGAGAAAGGCACATACTACTACGTCATACTTACTATTAAAGTTTCATCCCAACTACAACAAACATAGATTTTAAAAAAGAATAAACCTTAAAGCACAAAGGGTATTCAAATATCATCACCAATATAATGAGAGAGGGGGCCAAAGAAACTGCATAGAATCTTGATCTCTCACAAATTGCCTAACATTACTCTCACATATCAACATAGCCATTAACCATAGGTAAGAAAAGAGAATAATCATGAGTAAGAGAGAATAATGTCACCACTAAGAGAAGAATCAAGAGATTGAACATAAAGCTAGGTTGTATTGGGAAACACAAAACCTATCTCAACCACTCCAACATTAAGACACCCACCTAAAGAGATCTATACACCCATCTAAAGAGATCTATAATATAATATTGAACTAACTAGACTACTTAAGGAGTAGATTTATACTTATTAGTCTCTATCTTTTAGACACAAGACATTAGTTTCCATATTTTTGAATTATTCAATTTGCAAAAGTTATTCAATTTCCAAATATAGATCCATAAAAGTGCATAAAAATAACATTCTAACATTAAAGGATCACCAAAGTGCAACTCTGAAACTACTAATCATGGCAGTGAATCATCAACGCCATTAGTTCTTAGTGGGTGGGTGAACCCTAGTGACACCCTTGTTCCATCTATGGAGACCATCCATCGTTTGTAGCCACCCCGTACCTTGGAGTCTCCAAGATGCTCTCAGTGCATTTTGAGGTCGATCGTTCGAGGGTCGTAACTTAGAGCTCATGAGGGCTATCGATGAAATGTCAAATTTTATAGGATGATGATGTCGAGGCCTAAAATAATCTATCTCATTTTTGAGAGATCACATTCTGTTTGGATTTGGCACAGTGATCTCGCTCGATGCCAAAACTCATAGTGTGCCTCAGTTCATAGGTGCACCAGAGTGTAACTCTGAAACCGCTGATCTTGGCATCGAATCGTCGGTACCATTAGCTCCAAGTGGGCAAGTGAATTGTAGTGACACCCTTGTTTTGGCCATGGAGATCATCCATCATCTATGGACACATCGTACCAAGGAGTCTCAATGGTGCTCTAAGTGTGTTTCAAGGTCAATCTTTTGAGGGTCATAACTTAGAGCTCATAAGGGCTACCGATGAAACATCAAATTTTATATGATGATGATGCTGATACCTAAAATAATCTACCTCATTTTTGAGAGTTCATATTCTATTTGGATTCAGTACAGTGATCTCGCTTGATGCCAAAACTTGCAGTGTGCCTTAGCTCATAGGTGCACTAGAGTGTAACTCTGAAACTACTAATCTTGGCATCAAATCGTCAGCGCCATTAGCTTTGAGTGGGTGGGTGAACCCTAGTGACACTCTTGTTCCATCCACAGAGACCATCCATCATCTACGGCCACCCCATTACGAGGAGTCTCCAAGTACTATCAATGAAACATAAAATTCTATAGGATAGTGATACTGATACCTAAAATACCCTATCTCATTTTTGAGAGATCATATTCCATTTGGATTCGGCACAACGATGTCACTCGATGCCAAAACTTGTAGTGTACCTTAGTTCATAGCTGCACTAGAGCATAACTTTGAAACTACTAATCTTGGCAATGAATCATTAGTGCCATTAGCTTCGAGTGGGTGGGTGGACCCTAGTGACACTCTTGTTCCATCCATGGAGACCATCCATTGTCTACGGCCACCCTGTACCAAGGAGTCTCCAAGGTGCTCTAAGTGTGTTTCGAGGTCAATCTTAAAAGGGTCATAACTCGAAGCTCATGAGGGCTATTGATGAAACATTGAATTCTATAGAACGGTGATGCTGATACCTAAAAAAATCTATCTCATTTTCAAGAGATCACATTCTGTTTGGATTCGACATAGAGATCTTGCTCGATGCCAAAACTCACAATGTGCCTCATTTCATAGGTGCATTAGAGCGTAACTTTGAAACCACTAATCTTGGCATTTAATCATTAGTGCCATTAGCTCTAGCGGAGTGGGTGAACCTTAGTGACACTCTTGTTCCATCCATGAAGACCATCCATCGTTTGCAGCCACCCCATACTGAGGAGTCTCCAATGTGCTCTAAGTGCATTTCAAGGTCGATCTTTTGAGGGTCATAACTCAGAGCTCATGATGGCTATCGATGAAATGTCAAATTTTACAAGATGGTGATGCTAATACCTAAAATAACCTATCTCATTTTCAAGAGATCACATTCCATTTGGATTCGGCATAGTGATCTCGCTCGATGCCAAAACTCGCAGTGTGCCTCAGTTCATAGGTACACCAAAGCGTAACTTTGAAACTGTTGATCTTGACATCAAATTATCAATGAAATTAGCTCTAGGTGGGTAGTTCAACCCTAGTGATACCCTTGTTCCATCTATAGAGACCATCCATCATCTGCGACCACCCCATACTGAGGAGTCTCCAAGGTGCTCTAAGTGCATTTTAAGTTTGATCTTCTAAGGGTCATAACTCAGAGCTTGTGAGGGCTATTGATGAAGCATCAAATTTTACAAGATAGTGATGCTAATACCTAAAATAACCTATCTCATTTTCAAGAGGTCACATTCTGTTTGGATTCGGCACAGCGATCTCACTCGATGCAAAAACTCATAGTATGCCTCAATTCATAGGTGCACCAGAGTGTAACTTTGAAACCACTAATCTTTGCATCAAATCGTCAGTGCCATTACCTTTGGGTGGGTGGTTGAACACTAGTGACACCCTTGTTCCATCCACAGAGACCATCCATCATCCGCGACCAACCCATACCAAGGAGTCTCCAAGATGCTCTAAGTGCATTTTGAGGTTGAGCTTCCGAGGGTCATAACTTGGAGCTCATGAGGGCTATCAATGAAATGTTGTATACTATAGTATGGTGATGCTAAGGCCTAAAACAACCTATCTCATTTTGAGAGATCACAATCCGTTTTGATTCGGCATAGCGATCTTGCTCGATGCCAAAACTTGTACTATGCCTCAATTCATAGGTGCACTAGAGTGTAACTCTAAAACTGCTGATCTTGGCATCAAATCATAAATTCTATTAGCTCTAAGTGGGTGGGTGAACCCTAGTGACACCCTTTTTCCATCCATGAAGACCATCTGTCATCCACGACCACCTTGTACTGAGGAGTCTCCAAGGTGCTCTAAGTGTGTTTCGAGGTCAACCTTTCGAGGGTCATAACTTAGAGCTTGTGAGGGTTATCAATGAAAAATCAAATTCTACAGGATGGTGATGCTAATACCTAAAATAACCTATCTCATTTTTGAGAGATCACATTCTATATGGATTCGGTACAGTGATCTTGCTCGATGCCAAAACTCGTAGTGTGCCTCAGTTCATAGGTACACTAGAGCATAACATTGAAATTACTAATCTTGGCATCAAATTGTTAGTGCCATTCACTCTAGTGGGTGAGTGAACCCTAGTGACAACCTTGTTTTGGCCACAAAAACCATCCATCATCCACAGGCACCCCATACCGAGGAGTCTCCAAGGTGTTCTAAGTCAATTTTGAGGTCGACCTTTCGAGGGTCATAACTCGGAGCTTGTGAGGGCTATCAATGAACTGTTGAATGCTACAGGATGGTGATGCTCAGACCTAAAATAACTCAAATCTTGTGAGGGCTATTGATGAACCTTCCAATCAAGTCTCTTAAGTTGAGATATTTTGAGGTTATGTTGAAATTGAAAAGTTGTAGTATGAGGATAGTAACAAAGGGAAGTGCTAGTTATCAAAGATTATGAATCTAGGAATGACTTCATGGTTGGGAATAAAATCCATGGTTGAGGAGTGGAGTCCTTAGCTATGTTGAAATTAGATTTGAAGCCAAGAGTTAGCTTTAAGGCTGAAGGTGGATTTTAAAATTAGATTTGGGGTTATCTAAACCTTGTGTAGGAGGTTAACAAGTGTGTTTATGTCATGATAGCACTTCAAATTAAATATTCCATCGAAATTTGATAATAATTTTTTTTAAATGTTATTCAAAAATTATTTCATTTGAATCAAATATAATAAACATAATCAAAATTAATGATATTCCATAAACATGAACAATACACATGATCCATGATAAATTTAACAATACTAGATACTAAATTAATATGTATATCATTGTGCACGTAAATGACAAAAATATATATCAAAATACATGTATCCATAGACAAAGTACTCAAATATATATCAAAATACATAGATCCATATACAAAATGTGGCTGATCATGCCATCAGAATTTGTATAACATCAATGTTTCTGTATACAATGTGGCGTATGCCATTTCAAAATCTCTCATGATGCATCCTACGACAACTATACTATCCTAGGGTGCTGGTGTATGATCAAAATCAACCTCTTTGCTACACTAGTTGGATTGGATGCCTCCTACATAAACAAAAAAGGAAAACCCAATGTTAGACTACTAAATTTAGATGATTCTTTGTATCTAACATTGAATTACTCAAATGCATAATGATATTTTTTGTGATGAAAATTTATGCTATTAAAATTTCATAATAAATACCTCTCTTGTTGACCTCCTACACATGTCAAGAGTCCACTCGTACGCCCATGCTTCTACCTCACTAATTATGGGTTGTGTATGTTCAAATATGTTTGTCAGATGAATCTACAACGTAAACTATAACATTATAATTCATAGCATGCTAAATTTATAACATATTTAATCATGAATTCAAACTACAAGTTGCTATTGTAGGCGCCTCCTCAGGATAGAGTGGCTGCATAATCAAATCTACATAACTCTCCCATCGGACCTCATGTGCACTAGGAGTCTCCTATGAGATACAAAATAGTAGTAGTTAATATCACAGAAATTAGTTTTGAATTTATTTATGAAGATAAGGAAAATAAAAAATAAATGATAGTTATACATACAATGGGGCTCTTAGTGCGAATGGAAATGCTTGATCATCTATGACGTAGAATCTGTACAGGCTCATCGCGAGTAGCCATGCCCTATATACAATAAAAAATATAATTAAATTTCATTACCACAAACATTTTGCAAGAATACATCCATATTTAATCAAATAGAAAGCGCCTAATTACCTTTCCTTTGTTAATGCATGTTGGCTTATCCCCCGCACTTTGTCTCCCTGAGACAAGTGGTACCTGCAAGATAAAAGAAAGATTAGCAACCATATATGCTACAATATCAAATAGAAAAAATAATGAAAACATAACATAATGTACTGTAGATGTCTCAAGGCCAAATGAAATGGCCGAGAGCATGGTATCATCAATCTATCTAAGCTCCTCCATGGTCATCAACTAAACATGAATGAAGATCACATACATGTATAAGTTAGTATGGCTTAAAAATTAAAATTACTCTATTATAAAAATTAACTTTAAATTGCATATGTCATAAGAAAAAAATGTACACATGTACTGACACCAAAGGAGTCCATGCCTCTGCATTCCCCTCCTCTCTCTCATCAAGGTTTGTAGCCTCTGCACATGTGTCTAGTAAAGGAAGAGGACCAATTTAAAACAGTATTTACAACAAAATGGGGGACAATGGCTCATAAAAGAAGGCCATTTGGATTGTCCAATGCTAGAGCTACCTTTCAAAAAGTCATGGAAATGGCTTTCAACAATTTGATGTATAGGTCTGTCTTGGTTTATTTGGATGATGTCACTATTTATTCACAAAAAACAACAAACCATATTGATCACTTAAGGTAGATTTTTTAGCACTGTAGAGAATTTGTCATCTCATTAAACCCAAAAAAGAGTATATTTTCTATGCATGAGGGAAAATTTACTTGGATACATTGTATCTATGTCATGCATCATGGTGGACCCTAAATGAGTTGCAACAATTTTGGAGTTATCTTTACCACAACACAAAAAAGGCCTTCAAAGTTTCATTGGATGCATAAATTTTGTGCGACAATTTCTGCCTGACACTATAGCTCTTCTCAAGCCATTAACAGCCATGCTAAAAAAGAATGTAATTTTTGCATGGATGAAAGAAGCCAAAAAGAATTTTTAGGCTATTAAAGATGCATTAGTATTAGCACCCGTCCTAATAAATCTTGATTTTAGTAAGGATTTTATTCTTTATGCATATGGTGGATATGACATGATTTTAGCTATACTGGTACAAAAAAATGCAGAGGGATTGGAACAACCAATCACATTCTTCAACAAACGACTTGAAGAGTACAAACAATGGTATAGTTTTGGTGAAAAACATGTCCTTGGAATTGTAAAAAGTCTTAATAAATTCAGATAATTGTTGACACATAACAAGGTCATTTTGCGTGTTGCGCACCCAAGTGTTAAGGAGTTCCTCCTAAGTAAAGATCTGAATGAGAAGAGAGCTGGCTAGATCACACACATCATAGAGTATGATGTGGATATTCAGATAACCAAGTTGTTTAGAGGAAAAGGATTGTGTGAACAAATTGCAGATAAAGACATTTTAGAACTTGAAGAGCAAGCAAATACAGTTTTGTTGATTGGTGCTACTAGAAACAATGATAGAACAACAAATTGGTTAAAAGATATGATACATTTTTTGAAAACCAATCAATTTCTAGCCACCTTAGATCGAGAAAAGTGAAGATATTATCGCTTGTAATTACTCCCTTTTGTGTTAATTAATGACATATTATACTAGAAAGGTTTTAATGGAGTCCTTCTTAGATGCATAGATTCAGATCAAATTGCTCAAATATTGCATGAATTTCATGATGGTCATTCAAGAGGACATTTTTCTCCTAGGACAATAGCCTATAAGCTTCTCTGAGCTGGCTGTTATTAGCCTAATTTGTTTAAGGACTTCCATGCACATGTTAGAAAATGCGCTAAATGCGCCATGTTTGTAGGAAAAGAGAGGCTCCCAGATTTGCCTTTGTAGCTAATTAGGAAAGAACAACTCTTTCAAAAATGGGGCATTGATTTTATAGGGCCCATTAACTCTTCATCAAGTGTGGGTCACAAGTGGATCGTTAAAGCCATTAATTATTTCATGCACTAGACTGAGGCAGCAGTATTGAAGGATGCAAATGAAATAGCAGTCCTAAGTTTTTATGACAACATTGTAAACAGGTTTGGAGTGCTTGATTCTATTAGTTTTGATAATCCACTTGCTTTCATTGGAATGAAATTCACTGATTGGGTCTTTAAGCATGGGATATATCTTAGCACAAGCTCTAATTATTACCCACAGGGTAATGGATTAGCAAAGTCTTCCAACAAGAACCTCATATGGATCATCAAGCACAATTTGCAAGAGAATCAAAGAGATTGGCATTCCAAATTGAAGGCTACCAAAGCAAGTCATTAGGAACTCACCTTATAGGATTTTCTATGGGAAAGAAGCCAGATTGTCAATTGAGATAGAATTACCAGCTCTTGATCTTGCTACACAACTGATTCTGTTTGAGGAAGGTGACCCTATGCTAGTATGGTGTGCCCAGCTGATGGAGTTGGAAGAAACTATGAAAAAATCCATGGAAATTATGGAGTATCAAAAAATGCAGATAAAGAAGAGCTTTGATAGAAGAGCTTCAGCCCAAGAATTCCATGTTGGTGACATGGTACTAAAGTGGGATGTTCTCAAGAGCAGGACCGGCCAACATAGTAAGTTTGATCATATGTGGGTTGGGCTATTTCAAATTACTAGGTGTAAATAGCATAATGCTTACCAACTGCTTACCATGGAAGGAGACGTACTACCAATCCCTATGAACAAGATCCACCTCAAACCATGTTTTGAGGTATGAGTTTCAGTTCTACCTTGTACATACTAGGTCATTTTTCCTTGTTTTCAATAAATGTGTCTACATTTAGTTTTGTTTTGTTTCTGTTCTAGGTTAGCTTCCTTTTTTGTTTTGTAGTTTAGTTTAGTCAAGTTGCTAGTTTACATTGTTAAGTAGTCATATCCTCCCATTTCATCCATACATGCATAAATATGTGTGCTTAAATGCATACACATATCCAACATATGCACACATACACACATACATATCGCTGTCACTAAATATGTGTGGCAGCCAGCCTTACATATCTGCATACCCATGCATGCACTGTATACATGCATTCATTCAAGTCCATACATTCACCCATACACAAAAAAAATGGCTGACTATGATGGTCTCGACTCCTAAAGTTGATACTTGAGTAGGGATAACCAATCATTGCATGTTACTTTGACTAGTTATAGATTCCCTGCCATACTCATTAAGCTCCAAGTTCCACGATCTCTAGCAGCTACAAAAAACATAAAGGAAACTGATGTTAGATCCTGAAGAATCTAAGCAATGACTGCCTATCTCTACAACTACACATGTTCTCTATTGATGCATTTTATTACAACAGAAAATAAATTGAAAGAAAGAAATCAAATTCATTTGTAAGTATCACAAGCCCATGCTCATACCTCACAGAATATTAAGCTACAAGATTACAGCAAATAAATAATGATTGCCATTGTAGATTGTAAACATGTGTACTACTGTAAGAAAGTATGAGAGATAATCAAGGGAAAATACTTCAAGCTATACTAAGGAATTTCATTGCAAATATAAAACATGCTACTGGAAAATGTGTTTACAAAACTCCAAAAATAGATGTATCCGGCAAAAGGATGTTATAGCTACAACACAAGAAGATAGGAACTCCTATTAATGCAATTGATTATAATGGTCCCAATTACTGCAATCATTGCATGTTTGGTTTTAGATATTCTTTTAAATGTCCTTTCCATCAGCACTTTGGATTATATTCAACTATATAGCTATAGGGCTATATAACAGGTGAAACAAACAACAAACAAGAGAACATCATTTCAGCATACATATATCCTGCAATTGGAGGAAGGTTATTTAAAGAAAATGGAGGATCTATATTTATTTGTGAAGAAAATTAAATATTATCTAATGGCTTGTTATAGCTTTTGGAGAAACTATATAAATTCTCCAATTGGGTTTAACACATAGGACAATGAATTTTACAAACAGTGTTATGGCAGTCCAACATACATTATATGTTCAGTGTAGGGAAAAACCGACTTGTGAAGTTTGGTGCCTTGTAGATGATGCTATTAATAGCTAGTTGAAAATGAAATGAATTGATATGCTGAAAAGAAAAGATCTCACACAAGCCGTGCATATAGCTCATTTTACTAAGTTTCTTTCATAAGGGAATACACAAACAGAAGATACATATGAATGAAAGAAATAAGAGTAGAGAACTAGTTATGTATTTCCTGCTATACTCATTCAACTCTGAGTTCCACTATCTCTAATAGCTACAAAAAATATGAAGGAAACTGATAGATCCCAAAGGATCTAAGCAATGACTACCTATCTCTACAACTACACATGTTCTTTGTTGATGCATTTCATTACAAAAGAAAATAAATTGAAAGAAAGAAATTAAAGTGATTTGTGAGTGTCACAAGCCCATGCTTGAATCTTAAAGAATGTTATGCTATAGTATTACAACAAATAAATAATGATTACCATCGTAGATTGCAAACATGTGAACTACTGTAAGAAAACATGAGAGATAATCAACGGAAAATACTTCAAGCTAAACTAAGGAATTTCAATTCAAATATAAAACATGCTACTAGAAAATTTGTTTACAAAACTCCAAAAATAGATGTATTCGGCAAAAGGATGTTACAGCTATAGCACAAGAAGACAAGAACTCCTATTAATAAAATTGATTATAATGGTCCCAGTTACCACAAACATTACATGTTTGGTTTTAGATATTCTTTTAAATATCCTTTCCATCAAAACCTTGGATTATATTCAACTATATAGCTATAGGGGTATATAACAGGTGAAACAAACAACAAATAGGATAGCATCATTTCAACATACATATATCCTACAATTGGAGGAAGGTTATTTAAAGAAAATGGAGGATCTATATTTATCTATGGAGAAAATTAAATATTATTTGATGGCTTGTTACAACTGTCGGAGAAATAGTATAAATTCTCCAACTGGGTTTAACACACAGGACAATGAATTTTACAAATAGTGTTAGGGCAGTCCAACATACATTATATGTTCAGTGTAGGAAAAAATTGACTTGTGAAGTTTGGTGCCTTGCAAATGATGCTATTAATAGCCAGTTCGAACTAAGAGAAGCATGACTTCAATAAACATAAAGTGAGTTCAAATATCTATAATATATTGATACAACACCATTAAAAAAGAATTACTTGACATATGGAATGCAATATTCTTCACACACGGCCTATTGTAAATTTACCGAAGGCAAGTGATGCCCTTTTTGGATTGGTAAAATCGAGCATGCTGAAGAAGCTCAAGTAAAGTTCTTCATGGTAGCAAGTAGAAACAATAAACAAGTTTTTAGCAAGAAAAGCAAAAATGGCAAACCGTTACCTAGCTCGACTGAAGAAAAGTATGAGTTTCACACTACACAACTAACAGAAAAGGAGAAAACCTAGAGCAATTCCTTCCAACATCATCCATGGCAGATTTGGGTTATATGAAGTACATTATAGCTGCATTAAAAGTCTTATTTAAATAAAAAAACCCAAAGTTCTTTCAAGTAATGGAAAATTCAAGCACAAGCAATAAACCCCATTCAAGTTCTTTAAACAACAACTTACAAGTTCATTTAAAAGGAAGAACTTGTATGTAATAGCAAGTAAAGTTCTTCATGGCATTGTTTTTGGAAATCAATTAATATTCAACAAGTAACATTTGCCCAAAAAAATCATAGTGATAGTATGGAGGTTCCTAACGCAAGGAAAAGAATTTTTTCTAGTAGATATGATGAAAATAAAGATGTAATAGCAACACCATGATGCAAAAATAATAATAATAATAACCAGAACAATGTATGTACAACAATCAAATAGTTTCATGGTGGCTTCAAAAGAGTAATAGCATAAAGTTATGCATAGAAAACCACTTTGGGTGTTTATAAATGTAAAGATTTCAACATCTTCCATGGTAGCCAAATTGCATTACAAAGCAAAAAGGCATACCTCTAGATGTTTACAGTAAATCTCTGTGCAGAGCTACACTAAAGGATCTCCTTCATACAGTAAAATCATGCAAATAATGAGCAAAATCTCAACACAAAAACTCCTACAAACCCTCCTAGCTGCAACTTTGGAAGCCTCTAGAATACAAATTATGCGAAAATGACAACTGATGGTTTTCAAACTAATCCTATGCCCTATGTCATTTTCAATGAAAATTTGGAGTCTGTAGGCTTGTGAATGGGATTTGAATCCCTTTTATATATTTGTTTCGAATGGATTGATTTAGTATGTTATGCTTTAGGGGTTCTTTTTAGGTTTTATAAGTGTGATGTTGTTTATTTTTGCATAGCTTATTGTAACGAAGTAATATTAAAATGATAATATCAATCATTTAATATTATTTCTTATTTTAAAATGCAAAAAAATAAAAGGGGGTTTTATTTTCATCATTTTTGCTTTGCATAAATACTCTTGTAAAGGATAAATATTTAAATGATGAGACTTGAAAATCATTAAATATTTTCCTATTTTAATGCAAAAGAAAATAAGTCATTTTATTCCCATGTCGTGGTCTTTAAGTCAGAAATCAATTGGGAACATCTGGAGGAAATATAGGCTTTCCGAGGTCAAGTTTGGCTTTACCATGATAGCTAAGAGATATTTGCTAACTATTAGAGCATTTTTAGAGACGTTTTGAGTGATTCATAAGGTTCTTTATGACTTGATGGAGCTTTTTGAGGGAAAAAATCATCATTTTTGAAGTTTCTAAGCCCTGATTTGGAGGCTATTATTCTGCATACAACCCAAGGAGTTGGGTATTGTACTTTATGAGTTTTGTAACTCATTTTGAAGGGAGTTCTAATTTTATTAGAGAGTTTTGGAGACTTATTCTCCAAGTTTTAAGCTTTGTTACAAAGTTTTTAATTCATCATTTTGAAGACTTAATACAAGTGATAGTAGTGTGATAATGCTTTGTGGAGTTCATTGTTAAGCCTTTTTTCTTTTCTACAAATTTTGTGTGTATCTTTTTGAATGATTTGATGGGTTAACTTGAGAATGTTTCACTATTTGTTGTCTTTCTATCTCATTCTAGCACCTGTTTGTAGGAAAGTAAGTTTATTTACAGGTTATAATATGTGTTTAAAGATGAAATTAATTAAAGTGAGGTGTTAGTTTGACCTCCTTTTGTTGTTTTAATACTGGAACCTTATCATTAATTATTTGTACAATTCTTTATAGGAAGTTGTGCTTTATTTTCATTTTATATAGCTATATAATCCTCTCTATCAAGTTTTTTTTAAGTCTTCATAATCACTTTTGGCGTATCACCTCCTTTTCTTAGTTTAAGCTTTAGGTTTAGGTTTACTTTCAGTAGTTTCTTACTTTTTCCCCTACAAGTTCTCATTAAGTATTTTAGAGATTTTCACTAAAAGATCCAATAGGAGCCAACCTAGAACCCACAGGTTTCATTTCATTAACAAGTCTCACATAGTGAAATGACTCCCATGTTAAGTAAGGATTACTGAATTTTTATCAGTTCAGTACTTGGTGCAAATCCTAAAACTTAATAGTTTTGGCATGCCCAGTGGGACCTAAGCACATTTTCCAACTATGCTGGTACAATTGAAAGTCATTTTTCAGCTTGCTAGCATGGGTATGATGAATTTATGAGAAAGATTCAAACACAAAGTTTTGAGTCTTTTGAATATCTACAGTTAGAAACTCGAAAAAGATGTGGAAGGAGTTTTGCTAGAATGAAGCCATCATCAAGAAGGAAACTTTTAGCCCTTGGTCTTTGTGTGTACATCAAAATATGTCAAAGGAAAGTTAGACATTCAGCAAGTCCATCAGGAAGGGTTGAATCATTTGACATATCATCTTACTCAACTAAAAATTTAGCAAGTCCTAGTTTTATACCAGCTAGTACAACAAATACAAGCTTTCAGTAGAGTGTACCTATTCAACAACCTATTCAATAGAAAGTACAACAATCTCTACCAATGGCAAGGGCATATGCTTTTGTGCCTTTTAATCAAGGGAATCCCTTGAATTTTTCTCAACATCATGACATACCACTTGCTACATTGAAGAGTCTGCTAGATTTTACTAGACAAAATCAGACTACAGCCTATGAGGATATAAGGGATGTTTCTACTTTGTGCAACGCACATCATGTTACAAAAGAAGATGTTGCTACTAAACTACTTGCAACATCTTTAAAGGGGAAGGTGCTTCAGTGGTTCAGAAGCCTAACTATTGGTTCCATAGACTCATGGGATGCTTTGGGTGATGCTTTGACAAGACACTTTGAGGATAACTCAAATTTCTTGTCGCTTGTAGATTAGCTCACAACCATAAAATGTGCACTACAAGAACAAATGATAGATTTTAACAACCAGTTTCAAAGGACCTAGACTAGAATACCCATTATGTTAAGACCTTCAGCAGACCATGCTTTTCTTTATTATTTAAAAAGCTTAAATAATGATATTTTAGTAATGATTTAGTCTATGGGAGGTGTTTCACTACCTCAAGATTATGATATTGCAATTAGAGCCAAAAATAGTCTTATCCAGGTTGGTAAAATGGCCCTTAGGCCTCCAATGCTCATTTTTTTAGACATTCAGCCGGATATGCCATTAACAATTCCACCATTTAACCCATTACCTACTATTCCCAGCCAAGAAATTACCATGGAAGGCCCTTCAAGTACTAGAGGTCCTTCACTAGAGCTACAAGAAATTAAGAATAGTCATCTCAAAATTGAAAATATGTTGCAAACCTTTAGCAATGAGCTAGTTAATCTTAAAAAAACAATAACTTCAGCCAAGACCATCTTACCAACAATAGAATATAGCTATAAATCCACCTTACCAGTAGCATAATCAAGGCCAAACTCAAGGAAATAGGCAACCATTTTAGGGAAATGCGATGGGTTATAGACAAAATATTAATCAAAGACCTTTTCGGCCATACAATCCAGTTCCTCTTAACTCTGCTAATCCAGTCAGAGACATTATTCCCATGCAAAATAATCTTGCAGTGGACTTTGAGTGGTGTTATCCCTATAATGAACCACATAATCAAGCCACATGTACAAATGGAGTCATAAATTAGGCATTAATGGTGTAAAACACAGTAGTGGGACAACAAAATGTCACGAATGATGCACCTGAATAATAGAATGATGCAACTACTCCTAAAACCACTTTCTTCAATTGGCATAAAGATGAGTTTTCTACAGTCAATAATGACTCACCAATATCAACACATACCCAAGCTAAGAAGAGATCCCTTGAAACAAAGTAAATAGAAAATAAGGGTAAAGCACCTAATGCTACTGAACCATCATCAAGTGCTACAAACATGGTGGGAGACACTCATATCCCTATCACTAAGGAAACTGTTCACAAGCCAATAGATAATGGTGTTGTTAAAGCACATCAAAAATCACACTATGTTGCACCATTTAATATCATGGAGAATATGAAGAAGATGAACATGTCTATGCTAATATGGGAGACTTTGGCTATTCCTACTGAAATGGATATCTTGCAAAAAGCTCTCTTGGATGAAGCAAATCCCACAAAGGTGATGGATGAACTAGCAAGGGTTGTGTTAACAAATGTGGAAGAGAAGAAGGAGGACAGTGATAAAACTACCAAAGAATCAAATAAGGTAATAAAACCATCTCCTTTCTACCTTTCCTTAATCATTGGTGATAAATTGGTCCATAATTGTATGGTTGATAGTGGAGCTACAAGCTCAGTCATGCCTAAAAAGACAACTAACTAGTTAGGACTAAAATACCAACCCATTGAAAGAGGTGTTATCCAACTTGATGGGACGTCTGTGGGTACTATAGGAATGATTAAAGATGCAAGTGTCACCCTTCATGCCTATCCTAATTTTTCCATTCAGCGGGATATCTATGTTATAGATTTACCTCCATACTTTGCCATCTATTTGTTTAGGGATTTCACTACAAAGATTAGTGGTTATTTGTCATCTAATTGGTCCCACATGCTTTTTAGGACTAGATATGGCACTAAAGTAACAGTAAAGTTTGAGTTACTTGTAAAAAATCACATAGAACCTTATGTACCTAGTGTTGTCAATGCAAATCTCCTTGCATTTGACAAGGAAGAGTATCAAATAGCTACTGAAAATCAAACCTAGCTAGAAAATGTCCTAGATATTCTTCTTGATGAATGGGCATCAAGTCAAACCTATGAAAACTAGTTTTATCATATGACAAATGTTGACCTAGGGACCTATATTATACACGAGAAAAATGAAAGCATTCCCAATCTAGTCAAACTAGAGAATTAGTTGGGAAAGTCCCAAGATCAGCTATGGAGCATGTTTTTTGATGGTTCGTGAGGTAAACAAGGTCCTAGTGGGGGTGTCATGTTAGTCTCACCTAAAAATGAGAAATACTATGCCAATTTAGATTCAATTTTTCTTGTACCAATAATACAATAGAGTATGAAGGTTTAATTTAGGGATTAGAATGGGCAAGAAAATGTGATATCAAGCATTTACAAGTATTTGGTGATAGTGAATTGGTAGTAAATAAAATCAAATGTCTGAATGCTATGAAAAATGATATTCCAAAGTCTTATAGACATTGTGTTTGGGATTTACTCAAAAAATTTGATGCATTTAATATATTAGCTATTCCTAGAAACAAAAACTATCATGTTGATAGGCTAGCAACTGTAGGAGCTCAATATGATATTGTTAATAGTGTGTCTACACATACTAATCAGCAGCATATCAAAATCATTACTAGGCCTTCAGTCCCTAATAATGATATTAATTGGAGAATTTTTGACAATGATGAACAAATTCTATAATTTTTGCTAGAAGAAGATGTTTTTGCCAATTCTAACCAGCAGAGGGATAACGATCAGTATGGTGATCAGGTGATATAGTTAAAAATTAACAAGTTGCCTAAAGGTTTAGTAATGCTAGAAAGTGTTTTCAATTTGGATGATCAGCTAAAACCTGCAAAGGCTAACTTGCTGGTCAAGGAAAACCAGTATGTAGATCTCTTGCACTAGGTAAATGCCTTAAATTTGGCAAAATGAATTCAACTGAAGAAAAAGAAGCTTTTTTTTATTTGTTCCAAGAATTTAGTGATGTTCTTTCTTGACAATATAGAAATTTGAAAGGATTTAACCCAAGACTCGCACAACATACAATAGAGCTAGAACTAGTAGCTAAACTAGTGCAGCAAAGGCAAAGGCCAATCAATCCAAAGCTAGAACCCTTGATGCAAAAAGAAATTCTCAGGCTGATTGAGAGAAAAATTATTTTCCCTATTAAACACACAAGTTGGGTTGCTCACTTGGTCCCAATAAGGAAGAAAAATGGAGAGTTGCAGCTATGTGTGGATTTCAGAGAGTTGAATCGAGTCTCATTAAAGGATAGGCACCCACTTCCATCCATGGAACAGATTTTTCTTGAAGTGTATTAGGGGTTGAAAGGTTATCTTTATTGGATGGATATTTGGGTTATAATCAAATACTAGTAAAGGAAGAGGACCAATTTAAAACAGCATTTACAACAAAATGGGGGACAATGGCATATAAACGAATGTCATTTGGATTATCCAACACTAGAACTACCTTTCAAAAAACCATGGAAATGGCTTTCGACAATTTGATGTATAGGTTTGTCTTGGTTTATTTGAATAATGTCACCATTTATTCACAAAAAACAATAGACCATATTAATCACTTATGGCAGATTTTTCAATGCTATAGAGAATTTGGCATCTCATTAAACCCAAAAAGGAGTATATTTTATGTGCATGAGAGAAAATTACTTGGATACATTGTATCTAAGGCATTCATCACGGTGGACCCTAAACGAGTTGTAGCAATTCTAGAGCTATCTTTACCACAACACAAAAAAGGCCTTCAAAGTTTCATTGGATGCATAAAATTTGTGCAGCAATTTTTGCCTGACATTGTAGCTCTTCTCAACCCATTAACAACCATGCTAAAAAAGAATGTAGTTTAATTTTTGAATGGAGAAAAGAAGCCAAAGAGAATTTTCAGGCTATTAAAGATGCATTAGCAACAACACCCATCCTAATCCATATTCATGATTTTAGTAAGGATTTTATTCTTTATGGATATGGTGGTTATGTGATGTAGGAGCATCCTGGGTTGCCTTGTTATCCTGCTCATTTTGTTCACCTAGTAGTTCCTTCATGTGCCTAGCAGTCTTTCATGTGCTTAGCAGTTCCTTCATGTGCCTAGCAGTCCTTCATGTTCCTAGTTGTTCCTTCATGTGCCTAGCAATTCCTTCACGTGCCTAGTAGTTCTTCATGTGCCTAGCAATTCCTTCATGTTCCTATCAATCATGTTTTCTTCATGTGCCTAGCAATCCTATTTTCTTCATGTGCCTAGTAACCCTGTTTTCTTCATGTGCCTAGTAACCCTGTTTTCTTCATGTGCCTATTAACCTTGTTTTCTTCATGTGCTGAGTTATTGTAGCAATTCCTTCATGTGCTAAGTTATTATAGCATTACTTCATGTGCCGAGTTACCCAATGTATGTCGAGTGATTCTTCATGTGTTGAGTTACTTAGTGTATGCCGAGTGTTTCTTCATGTGCTAAGTTACTCAGTTTATGCCGAGTGTTTCTTCATGTGCTAAGTTACCCAATGTATGTTGAGTGTTTCTTCATGTGTCGAGTTACTCAGTGCATGCCGAGTGTTTCTTCATGTGCTGAGTTACCCAGTGTAAGCCGAGTGTCAGTATTTGGATGTGATTTTGCGAGCTGACTTGCAGGATTTATTTCATTCACGACATTTATGTTAAGATCTTTACTTGGGATGAGTCTAGACCATTTTTGGGTCGACCTTCCTCTTGTGTAATTATTCTAGAATGATCTATAAGCTATTTTGACAAGTATAAATAGAATGTTCAAGCTTAGAATTAGGCAAGTTTTGGAGAAGCTTTTGAAAAGAATATTAGAGAGTAGAACTAAAAGTGCAAATTTGCAGTTGGATCTTTGAATATGAATTTATTTGTAATTGGCCATAACCCAAAAGGCCTTATAGCTGGGCATGTATGAAGATATCTTGATGAATCAATAAAAGTAATTCACTCTTCTTCCTCCTTTGGTTGTTGTCCACTTGTGTTTGCTTCCATTGTGTTAACTCTTGTAGGGTGATTTGGATAGTTGGGTGAGCCTTTGGCCCTATTTATTCATTCCTCTTGCCTGCGTCAGTTGCTATTAGAGCTTGAGGTTCATCCTTGTGGAGATTGGATAGTGTAGAACCCTAATTTAGATTTGGTTGTAGGGAGGCAGATCTACGAATTTGACCTATAACTTGCAAAGGGTTATGATCTTGCAGGAACTTGATTTGTGAAGATGGTTCATGGTAGAGGAAATAATGTTGATAATGCTATATTGGATCGGATGCGACAAATTGAAGCCAGATTAGATGTTGTAGAGATAGCCCAGAGGAGAGGAGTGCATCTTGAAGATGTGAGTGATGATGAGGTAGCAATACCAAACCATAATCCAAAACCTAAAGAAGATCAAGATGAAGAGATATTGTTGAGAGTATTGGCTAGAGTGAATTCAAAGCTTTTTGTAGAAGTTGTTCCTTATGATGGAAAATTGGACACCAATGCTTTGTTGGATTGGATCTCTGATATGGAAAAGTTCTTTGAGTATGAAAACACTCCAAATAATAGAAAGGTGAAGATTGCAGTCACTAGGCTGAAAGGTCATGCATCACTATGGTAGGAGCACTTGCAAACTGATAGACAAAGGAGAGGAAAGGAGAAGATCAAAACTTGGCCAAAGATGATGAACAAGGTAAAGAACAAATTCCTTCCTACTGATTACCAAGTTAGCTTGTTGAGAAGGATGCAAAATTTGAAGCAAAAAGACATGACTGTAAAAGAATATACCAAGGAATTCTATAGATTGGACATCAGATCTGGACATGTGGATGATGATGTTTAGCAAATTGCAAGGTACATTAATGGATTGAGATCTGGAATACAAGATGAAATAAGTTTTGTAAAGCTAGAAAGTGTAGAAGAAGCATATCAATATGCCTTAAAAGCTGAGGAGATCTTGAAAAAGAAGCATGAACAAAGACAGAGAGGTAGAAGTGGTAGATTCTAGAGAGGCAGAGGTAGATCTTATGGAGAAAGTGGTAGATCTAATAGTTCTACATAGGATAAAGGAAAATCTGAATAGAAGAATGATGACAAAGGCAAGACTGAATGGAAAAGTGGTAATTCTTATCGAGGAGGCACTAATTCTTACTGAGGAAGAGGTAATTCTTATTCTAGAGGTGGATTTCATGGTAATTGTTTTAGATGTGGCAAAGAAGGGCATAGATCCTTTGAATGTAGATCTTTTGAAGGTGGTCAAAATAATAGAAATGCTATGATTCAAGAAGACATTGAGAGTTCACCAAGTGGACCTGAGGCTGAAGAAAATATTATGGTGAGAAGAACCTTATGTAATAAGGGAGGTGATGAGGAACCTTTTTTAAGGAGAAGTCTTTTGAAGACAAGATGTAAGATGGTTGGAAAATGTTGTAAAGTGATCATTGACAATTGAAGTTCTAAAAATCTAGCATCAGAAGAGTTGGTTACACAGGTGCAGTTGCAGAGGCTAAAACATCCCAAATCTTATCATGTTTCATGGATCAAAGATGAGCATAGGATATTGGTAAGTGAGCAATGCCTTGTGAAGTTCAAAATTGGACATTACTTTGATGAATTTTTCTGTGATGTTATGCACATGGATTGTTGTCATATTTTGTTGGGTAGACCTTGGCAATATGATAGATATGTTGTACATGATGGAAGATTGAATCAATATACTCTTTGGGTAAATGGAAAGAAACAAACATTGTTGCCTTTGATTGAAGTTCCAGATGAGATTAATTATACTACTATAAAAATTTGCATGGTTAATGGGAAATAATTTGAAAAGGAAGTGAACAAGAATCAGGTTTGTTTTGCGATAATTCTAAGAAAACTGAGTTTTGTCAATGGAGACTGAGTGCCAAAAAATAGTGTTAACCGAGTGCTAGTCAGTGGTGACCGAATGACAAATGGTAGTATTGACCAAGTGCCAGAAGAAATTGTAGAGTTGTTGAATGAGTATAAAGAAATTATTGCTAATGATATTCCTGATGGTTTGCCTCCAGTAAGAAGTATAAGTCATTGTATGGATTTGATCCCTAGAGCTAGTTTGCCAAATAAAGTACCATATATATTGACACCTGCAGAGAAGGAAGAACTTAACAGACAAGTGCATGAGTTGTTGTGGAAAGGTTTGATCAGAGAAAGCTTGAGTCCATGTGATGTACCTATTGTATTAGCACCTAAAAAGAATGGAGAATGGAGAATGTGTATTGATTCCAAAGCCATTAACAAGATAACAGTGAAATATAAGTTTCCTATGCTAAGGATGGATGACATAATGGATTGTTTGAGTGCAGCAAAGTATTTTACCAAGATTGATTTGAAGAGTGGCTATCATCAAATTAGAATTAGAGAAGGTGATGAATGGAAGACTACTTTCAAGACAAAAGATGGTTTGTATGAATGGTTGGTTATGTCTTTTGGTTTGACTAATGCACCTAGTACTTTCATGAGGTTGATGAATGAAGTTCTGAAAAGATTCTTGGGTAGGTTTTTGATTATTTATTTGGATGATAGTTTGATATTTAGAAAGACTAAGGAAGAACATCTTGAGTATATTAGACAAGTATTCCAGAGGTTGAAAGAGGAAAAGTTTCTAATTAATCTGAAAAAGTGTTCTTTTATGCAAGAGGAGATTGTGTATTTGGGATTTGTGATTTCAACTGATGGTTTGAAGATGGATCCTAAGAAGGTTAAAGAAATTTTGGAATGGCCTATACCTGAGAATGTGATTGAGGTAAGATCATTTCATGGTTTGGCTAGTTTTTATAGAAACTTTATAAAGAATTTCAGTGTTGTTTGTAATGCTATGACTGAAACAATGATGAGAGATAAAAAGGAATTCAAGTGGACAAAGGGAGCTGATAAGAGTTTTGAGAATTTGAAACAAAAGGTTGCTGAATTACTTGTATTGGCTTTACCTAATTTCAGCAAAGTATTTCAAGTTGAATGTGATGAAAGTGGTAATACAATAGGAGCTATATTAAGTCAAGAAGGTAAGCCAATTGCTTTCTTTAGTGAAAAGTTGAATGATGCTAAAAGAAAATATTATGTGTATGATCAAGAGTTTTATGCTATTGTTCAAGCATTGAAGAAATAGAGACATTATTTGATTCCTAAGGAGTTTGTGTTGTATACTGACCATAAAGCTTTACAATACTAGGGAAGTCAACATTAATTGAATCAAAGACATATGAAGTGGGTTGAGTACTTGCAGAGTTTTACATTTGTGATCAAGCATATGTGTGGAGGTACTAATAGAGTTGTTGATGCATTGAGTAGAAGACATTCTTTGTTGACTAAAATGAAGGTTGAAGTTCTTGGTTTTGATGAGATGAAAGATTTATATGATGTTGATCCTGATTTTTTTGAGGCATGGAGAGAGTGAAAAGCACCAAATCTGATAGATCACATAAGTAAGTATGATGAGTATTTCATTCAAGAAGTTATGTTGTTCAAAGGTATTCAGTTGTGTATTCCTACAAGTCTTATGAGGTTGAATTTGATTAAGGAAAAGCATAGTGGTGGATTAGCTAGACATTTTGGAATTGATAAGACATTGAGTTTTCTAAAAGAGAAGTATTATTGGCCACAAATGTATAAGGATGTTAAAAAATTTGTAAAGAGTTGTGGAGTTTGTCAAGTTGCAAAAGGAGTGAGTCAAAATATTGGTTTGTATACACCTATTACTATTCCTGAGAAACCTTGGACTAATATCAGTATGGATTTTGTTCTTGGATTGCCTAAAATGGTGAAAGGGTATGATTCCGTATGTCATGCCCAAACTACGAGGGCAAAAAAACACAAACCTTTTTTTTATATATATATAATAAAGATTAATAATTAAACATGCTCTAAGTTTTAATCTGATCTCATGCAAGAGAAGTGAAGGTTCACTACGATACACCTTAAGTTGTAATCTTTACACATGAATTAATCACCAATTTATCTTTCATCATTAACTCAGTTAATTATTTTAACAATCAAATTTCAATTTTAAAAGTTTTATCATATTGGTAATATTATATACTTGTACACAATAACTTTAAATTATTTGAAATAACTTTAGTTATAAGATCATTAATTAAACAAATTATTAATTAAGCTACTAAAATAAAATAAAATCCATGAGACTAACCAACTTTAATTAAATCTAATTAATATTTACATCCAATGCTAACTACCTTTAAACTAAGCTAATTTTAATAAAACAATTTACGGAAACAAATTAACAAAGATACTATTTAATACTAACATTTCTTAAATTTAAAACTTAACTTAAATCTAAACAAAAATTTAATCGAAATTAAGTTAAATCTAAACTAAATTAAAATTTAATATTAATCTCATACTAACTTAATTTAATACCAATCAAACAATTATCTTAAAATAAATATTAACTTAAAACGCAACTTAGTTTAGATTAAGCACTAACTAAAAATAAAATTTAACTTAAATTAAATACTGAATTCAATTTTACATATAACTAGATTGAAACTAATTAATATTCCAAAATTAATTAGTATCCTACACTAACACTATCTCAAGTTTTTAATAAATTCTAATGAAGAAATTTCATTAATCTTAACATTAAGTTTAAAACTTTAACTTTGCTAATTTATATATTTTTTTAAAAATATAACTAAGCTACAAGATATAATAATCACTTAAAATTAAAACTATCCATAATATAATTAAACTAAGACTAATTACACTACAAACCTTATATTTAAAAGAAAACATGTTTCTTAACTTTCATAAACAATTAAACTAACCAAATAATTTAAGAACATTATTAAAAACATACAAACTTACTTAACTCTAACATAAAACCCAAAACTAAAACTAAATTAATTAACAACTAACTAATTTTAAAACTATCTAAATTTAACTATGACTCAACTTAACATATACTAAACTTATCCTAAAACTAACACAAAAACTAACCTACCTACACTAACACTTAACTCAACCTAACACTAACCTACCCCCTATACCCTCCCTACACCCTACCCCAAGTGCTAGACAATCTGCCCCAGACTGCACCACGCCCAAGCGCTGACCTAGCAGTATGGTGGCAACCAAGACAAAGGAGGGAAGGAAATTTAATACATTACATTCAATTTTTTTTTTTTTAAACATGACTAGCACATCAAACTCGAGCGCATTCAAGAGGACTCTGACCTCTGCACAGGAATGGGATGAGGGGACAGGGTGATGTCACCCCTCATCATCTCTTGACTTTGTTATATATATTTTTTTAACAATCAAATCAAGCCTTTCCAAAGAAAACTGATGCCAAGGGAAGGAGGAAATAAAGGAGTTTTATTTTCAAAGGTTTTATAAGCAAAACAAAAGTAGGGGTAGTTATGACATAAAGTTAAGTTGATAGGTCTAGGATATTTAGAATATTTAAGTATATTTTCTTTTGATTAAAATCTAATATTAATAAGTTCAAACAAGAATATTTAAAGAATCTTTTTGATGCTCTGTGGCAAATGACAATAAATCTTTCTCCTCATACAAAAGGCAGTGAGCATTTTTGCTCTTAGAATAAATTTTCTCAAGTATAATTTTTTTGAAATTGATTGATTTATTAAGAGGGGTTATCTCTTCTTTTTTTTTAAAGGTCTAATAGGATTTATTACAAAATAAATAATCTAGGAATATGAATGATCCATTTACTATAATGCAAGAATTGTTTTGCTTCCAATAATCCCGAAACTAAAACTACATTCATAACATAAATTTCTTTTTTTTAACAAAAAGAAAACTCAAAATTTTACTTAATTAAACCATCATCATTTCATCCTAACTTGATGTGCATCCATCTAAATTAAAAATTACGATTAAAGCACAAGATAAACAATTTTACTCAAACACCAATTTTATTGGCAAACCTGATTCAAGGGCTCAGCCGGAAAAGAATCAGGAAGAAAACTCGGCTTCGTTGCCAATTAAAACAAGGTTTAAAATTCATATACATATGATATCAATCCCAAATTTCAACAATTTAATTGAATTCTCTCCATGATCCTCAACAAGGGTTCCATAACCAATTCTGCAACACATTTCTACGAACCGTGGAGGAAACAAAATCTGATCAGGTGATAACAAGCATGACCAAGAAATAAATCAAACATGCATATTCATACAAGGTTTTCACTATAATATTCACAATGAATCAATACTAGGGAAAGGTGGATTCTTCCAACTAGGAGAAGTCGAGCACAACAGCAAACAGATGCCCAATCAAGGCTATATACCAAGAACTTCCGTTCTTCCATTTCAACATACCAAAATCATACAAGGTTTGTGCTGACAGGCAGGGGCCCATAACACCCTACCCTTTCTCCCTCTTCTCATCCTGAGAAGGGACTCTACACTAGTTGGAGTCTGACTAAACAGACCTTTCCCAAAATTGGTCACTTCTGCCCTCTCCAAGGGTGAGTAATACCAAAACACCCATGCAAGGAAAATCTCAAAATTGCAAACATAAAAATGAAAGGAAAACAACCAAAATAACATGGTTTTCAAATCTTCCCAACATACCCAAAAACATACAAACATTGAAACAACAACAAGGTAGCATAAGCATGAAACAAGAATAAAATCTGAACAAGGGAGATGAGAAATCCAACCTTCACAAAGAGGTAATGGCAATGAACAAGTTTGAGTAGAGTTTCCTTCTTCCCTGAATCTTCAAGAACTCCTCTCTAAATGTAGAGATTGGGTAACAACCTCCCCAAGTCTAAGAAGGGCCTCTAAATAAGCCTCAAACTCAACCACCAAAAGGAGCAATAACTATTTCCACCCACTAGCAATTCTAGAAACTCCTAACTCAACCTACACTATGGTTAAACCCTAAGTGGAGATGAGGTGAGGTAACTCAAGATAACCATAGTCAATTTTCGCACAAAGGCAAAAAGAGACTTTTTGAGTGATCTCCAAAGTCAACAAAAGGGGCTTAGGGGTTGGAAAAGACCCCCAACCCATACCCATACCCCTTGGGTATAAATATTTCATGATCTAAAGCCTTAGGAAAGGGTTTAGAGCCAACCAAAAGCTAGGAAATAATAAGGACCAACTAATAACTCTAAAATGCAGATTAAGCACTAATCTAGATTAAGGGATAACTAACCTCGATTAAGAACCCAATCAGCAAATGATACCAACTTAATCCAACTTAGGTCCAAGGGTTACACAACTAACCCTAATCAGCACACTGAAGAACATAAACAATTTACGAGTTTCAAGCGACACTAAAAGAACATAGTTACGAACACTAACATTCACTAAACACCGAAAGATACATACATACATCTCACAATACAATACATGAATTACGAACAAAAAGGTTTCCAAAATTAGCACATAGAGATCAGTTATGTTCTTATGTCGGTTTCCTCGGCTAAAAATATCTGCACACTCATTGCACACATTAGTAGTCCCAAAAATCACATGTATATATGTATATATATACGTAATAGGAATCACATAAATTAAAAAATCCATTAATAACAAAATCAGAGTTCCTCTCATCCTATTCAATTCTTAACCATAAAGATCCTAAATCAATGTGTTAATCCTACATTTTACTTAAATCATCAACATACATATACCTAAAACCTTAAATGACGAACATTAAATATCCAAAAATAACATCACACAACATAAATAATATAATATGTTCTAAGCATCAGATAATGTCTCGACATCTCAAGTCATGAGTATCAAAATGATCAAGTAGTAACTAAGGCTACGAAGGGTCGGGGCGAGGCCTCACACCATATTAGTTGTAGTGGACACATTTTCTAAGATGGCTCATTTTATACCATGTAAGAAGACATTAGATGCTGAGCATGTTGCTGAACTTTTCTTTAAAGAGATTGTGAGATTGCATGGATTACCAAGAAGCATTATTTCAAATAGAGATAGTAAGTTTGTCAGTTATTTTTGGAAGAATTTATGGAAGAAGATGAGTACTAAATTGAAGTTTAGTTCTACATTCCATACACAAATAGATGGATAGACACAGGTTCTGAATAGAAGCTTGGGAAATTTACTGAGATGTTTAGTTGGGAATAAGCCAAGTAATTGGGAGATGGTATTGGCACAAGCTGAATTTGCATATAATAATTATGTGAATAGGAGTACAGGGAAGACACCTTTTGAGATTGTTACCAGAATGCATCCTAGAGGTATATCAGATTTGAGAGATGTTTCTAGTGAAGAAAAGAAAAGTGATGCAGGAGAAGAATTTGCTGATTTTATGGAGTCCTTACATAAGGAAGTGAAGTTGAGGTTGGTACAAAGAAATCAAAAGTATAAGGAGAATGATGATCAGTCTAGAAGACACCATGATTTTCAGGTTGGTGATGAGGTGATGGTTCATCTAAAGAAAAGAAGATTCTTGGTTGGAACATACAGTAAGCTGAAGATGAAGAAATTTGGACCTTGTAAGATCTTGAAGATGTTTGACAATGGTAATGCTTATAAAGTTGAGTTACCTGATGACATGGATATATCTCCTATATTTAATATTGCTCATTTGTATAAGTATCAGGAGTCAGAGGATGAAGTTGTTATACCAGATGATTATCCTAAGAAATAGATTGAGGAAGTTGAATAGATATTGGATCATAGAGTTGACAAGAGCACAAGAGGAAAAGATTACTATGAATATTTGGTGAAGTGGAAGAACAGACCTATTGAAGATGCTTCATGGATTTCTCAATTTGAGTTATATTCAGCTCAAGTTGGGACATCTCAATCATTCAGGAGAATCATTTCTTTCAACCCCGGTTGTTTGATGCAGGAGCATCCTAGGTTGCCTTGTTATCTTGCTCATTTTGTTCACCTAGTAGTTCCTTCATGTGCCTAGTAGTCCTTCATATGCCTAGCAATTCTTTCATGTGCCTAGCAGTCCTTCATGTGCCTAGCACCCCAGTTGTCTAATGCAGGAGGATCCTAGGTTGCCTTGTTATCCTACTCATTTTGTTCACCTAGTAGCTCCTTCATGTTCCTAGCAGTCCTTCATGTGCCTAGCAGTTCCTTCATGTGCCTAGTAGTCCTTCATGTGCCTAGTAGTTCCTTCATTTCCCTAGCAATTCCTTCATGTGCCTAGCAGTTCTTGATGTGCCTAGCAATTCCTTCATGTGCCTAGCAATCCTATTTTCTTCATGTTCCTTGTAACCCTACTTTCTTCATGTGCCTAGTAACCCTATTTTCTTCATGTGCCTAGAAACCCTATTTTCTTAATGTGCTCAGTTACTGTAGTAATTCCTTCATGTGCTAAGTTACTATAGCATTCCTTCATGTGCTGAGTTACCCACTATATGCCGAGTGATTCTTCATGTGTCGAGTTAATCAGTGTATGTCGAGTGTTTCTTCATGTGCTGAGTTACTTAGTGCATGCAGAGTGTTTCTTCATGTGCTGAGTTACTCAGTGTATGCCAATTTTTTCTTCATGTGTCAAGTTACCTAGTGTATGCTGAGTGTTTTTTCATGTGCCAAGTTACTTAGTGCATGCCGAGTGTTTCTTCATGTGCCAAGTTACCCAATGTAAGTCGAGTGTCAGTATTTGGATGTGATTTTGCAAGTCAACTTGTAGGATTTATTTCATTCAGGATATTTATGTTAAGATCTTTTCTTGGGATGAGTCTAGACCATTGTTGGGTCAGCCTTCCTCTTATGTAATGATTCTAGAATAATCTATAAGCCATTTTGGCAAGTATAAATAGAATTTTCAGGCTTAGAATTAGATAAGTTTTGGAGAAGCTTTTGAAAAGAAGATTAGAGAGTAGAACTAAAAGTGAAAATTTGTAGTTGGATCTTTGAATCTGAATGTATTTGTAATTGGCCATAACCCAGAAGCCTTACAGTTGGGCATGTATGAAGATATCTTGATGAATCAATAAAAGTAATACACTCTTCTTCCTCCTTTGATTGCTGTCCACTTGTGTTTTCTTTCGTTGTGTTAACTCTTGCAGGGTGGTTTGGATAGTTGGGTGAGCCTTTGGCCCTAATTATTCATTCCTCTTGCCTACATCATTATGATTTGATTTCAGCTATGCTGGTATAGAAAAATATAGAAGGATTGGAACAACCAATCACATTCTTTAGCAAAGGACTCGAAGAGTATGAACAATGGTATAGTTTTGTTGGAAAACATGTCCTTGCAATTGTAAAAAGTCCTAAGAAATTCAGACACTTTTTGACACATAACAAGGTCATTTTGTGTGTCGCACACCCAAGTGTCAAGGAGTTCCTCCTAAGTAAATATCTAAATGAGAAGAGAGTTGGCTAGATCACACATGTCATGGAGTATAACATGGATATTCAAATAACTAATTTGGTTAGAAGAAAGGGATTGTGTGAAAGAATTAAAGATAAAGACATTTCAGAACTTGAAGAGCAAGCAATTACAATTTTGTTGATTGGTGCTACTATAAATAATGATAGAACAATCTGCAGTTTCCGCTACCACAATGGTATACTCCATTGCGCCACGTTCTTGGAACGTATTAACTACCTGAGCTACCGAAGAAGCTTTTTGACCAATAGCGACATAAAAACATATTACATTCTGATTTTTTTGATTTATAATCGTATCTGTAGCTACTGCCATCTTACCGGTCTGTCTGTCCCCAATAATCAATTCTCACTGACCGTGCCCTATAGGGATCATAGAATCAATAGCAATAAGACCCAATAATAAGCTAGTTAAAAGATAAGATACATTTTTTGAAAACCAGTCAATGTCTAGCCACCTAAGATTGAGCAAAGCGAAGATATTATCACTTGCAATCAGTCCATTTTGTGTTAATTAATGACATTTTATACCAGAAAGACTTTAATGAAGTTCTTCTCAGATGCATAGATTCAAATAAAATTGCTCAAATATTGCATGAATTTCATGATGGACATTCAAGAGGACATTTTTCTCCTAGGACAATATAGCCTATAAGATTTTTTGAGTTGGCTATTATTGGCTTAATTTTTTTAAGGACTATTATGCACATGTCAAAAAATGCGCTAAATGCATCATCTTTGCAGGAAAAGAAAGGCTACCAACTCTACCTTTGTAGCTAATTAAGACAGAACAACCCTTTCAAAAATGGGGCGTTGATTTTATAGGGCCCATTAACCCTCTATCAAGTGCAGGTCACCAGTGGATCATTACAACCACTGATTATTTCATGCACTAGACTGAGGCAATAGTGTTAAAGGATGCAAATGTAACAACAGTCCTAAGTTTTTATGACGACATTGTAAATAGGTTTGGAGTGCCTAATTACATTATTTCTGATAATGCACTTGCTTTCATTGGAATGAAAGTCATTGATTGGGCCTTTAAACATGGGATATATCTTAGCACAAGCTCTAATTATTACCCATAGGGTAATGGATTAGCAGAGTCTTCCAACAAGAACCTCATAAGGATCATCAAGTGCAATTTGCAAGAGAACAGAGGGATTGGCATTCAAAATTGAGGGTTACCTTATGGGTTGATAGGATCACCCCAAAGCAAGTCATTGGGAACTTTTCTTATAGGATTTTCTATGGGAAAGAAGCCATATTGTCAATTGAGATAGAATTACTAGCTCTTGATCTTGCTACACAACTGGTTTTGTTTGAGGAAGGTGACCCTATGCTAGTACAGTGTGCCCAGCTGATGGAGTTGGAAGAAACTAGGAAAAAAGCCATGGAAATGATGGAGTATCAATAAATGAAAATAAAGAAGATATTTGATAGAAGAGCTCAAGCCTAAGAATTCCATGTTGGTGGAATGGTACTGAAGTGGGATGTTCTCAAGAGCAGGCCTGACTAGCACGGTAAGTTTGATCATATGTGGGTTGGGCCATTTCAGATTGCTAGGTGTAGATAGCATAATGCTTACCAACTGGCTACCATGGAAGGAGACATACTATCAATCCCTATGAACAAGATCCACCTCAAACCATGTTTTGAGGTATGAGTTTCAATTCTACCTTGTACATACTAGGTTAGTTTCCCTTGCTTTCAATAAATGTGTCTGCATTTAGTTTTGTTTTTTTTTTTGTTCTAGGTTAGCTTCCTTTTTTTTTGTAGTTTCGTTCAGTCAAGTTTCTATTTTACATTTTTAAGTAGTCATATCCGCCCATTTCATTCACACATGCATAAATATTTGTGCTTAAATGCATACACAAATCCAACATATGCAAACATAGACGCATACATATCATTGTCACTAAATATGTTTGGCAGCTAGCCATACATATCTACATACCCATGCATATGATGCATACATGCATTCAATTAAGTCCATACATTCACCCATATACAAATAAAATGGTTGACTATGATGGTCTCGACTCCTAAAGTTGATAATTGAGTTCTAATCCTGCATACCTGTCCATTTAATAAGAGTTTCCAGTCTTACTAAACTCACAAGCATACATTCAAAACTAAACCAACAACTTTAGAAGTCACTTTGTGTCAGGTTTAGATGCTAGGAATGCATAATCAGACTCTATGCCTAATAAAAACAACATTTCACATATCAAGCAGGCAGACATATAGCAGAAGTTGCCAAAAAAATGTCACTAAAATTTTGCAAATGTGTAAAATTTAAGTATACATGCAATGAAAGTATAGAAGTGTCATTCATTTCATTTAAACAATAAAAATGTCCTTGAATTATTTACTTTCAAATATATGTTGATTTTTTCAAAACAATGAAATGAATTGATATGCTAAAAAGAAAAGATCTCACACAAGCTGTGCTTATAGCTCATTTTACTAAGTTTCTTTCATAAGGGAATACGCAAATAAAAGATACATATGAATGAATGAAATAAGAGTAGAGATAACCAGTCATTGCCTATTGCTTTGACTAGTTATAGATTCCTTGCCATACTCGTTAAGCTCCAAGTTCCACAATCTCCAGCAGCTACAAAAAAATGAAGGAAACTAATGTTAGATCCTGAAGGATCTAAGCAATGACTACCTATCTCTAGAACTACACATGTTCTTTGTTGATGCATTTTATTACAAAAGAAAATAAATTGAAAGAAAGAAATCAAATTCATTTTTAAGTGTCACAAGCCCATGCTCATACCTCACAGAATATTATGCTACAAGATTACAACAAATAAATCATGATTGCCATCACAAATTGAAAACATGTGTACTACTGTAAGAAAGCATGAGAGATAATCAAGGGAAAATACTTCAAGCTATACTAAGTAATTTCATTGCATATAGAAAACATGCTACTGGAAAATGTGTTTACAAAACTCCAAAAATAGATGTATTCGGAAAAAGGATGTTACAGCTACAGCACAAGAAGATAGGAACTCCTATTAATGCAATTGATTATAATGGTCCCAGTTACTACAATCATTGCATGTTTGGTTTTAGATATTCTTTTAAATCTCCTTTCCATCAGCACTTTGGATTATATTCAACTATATAGCTATAGGGCTATATAACAGGTGAAACAAACGACAAACAAGAGAGCATCATTTCAGCATACATATATCCTACAACTGGAGGAAGGTTATTTAAAGAAAATGGAGGATCTATATTTATTTGTGTCAAAAATTAAATATTATCTGATGGCTTGTTACAGCTTTTGGAGAAATGGTATAAATTCTCCAATTGGGTTTAACAAATAAGACAATGAATTTTACAAACAGTGTTATGGCAGTCCAACATACATTATATGTTCAGTGTAGGGAAAAACTGAATTGTGAAGTTTGGTGCCTTGCAGATGATGCTATTAATAGCTAGTTCAAACTAAGAGAAGCATAACTTCCATAAACATAAAGTGAGTTTGAATATCTATAATATATTGAGACAACACCATTAAAAAATAATTACTTGACATATGGAATGCAATATTCTTCACACATTGCCTCTTGTAAATTTACCAAAGGCAGATGATGCCCTCCTTGGATTGGTAAAATTGAGCATGCTGAAGAAGATCAAGTAAAGTTCTTCATGGCAAAATGTAGAAACAATAAACAAGTTTTTAGCAAGCAAAGCAACAATGACAAACTGTTACCTGGTTTGACTAAAGAAAAGTATGAGTTTCACACTGCATAATTAATAGAAAACGGGAAAACCTAGAGCAACTCCTTCCAAAAGCATCCATGGTAGATTTAGGTTTTATGAAGTACATTTTAGCTACATTATAAGTCTTATTTAGATAAAAAACTTAGAGTTCTTTCAAGCCATGGTAGATTCAAGCACAAGCAATAAACCCCATTTAGGTTCTTTACATAGCAACTTACAAGTTCATTTAAAAGGAAGAACTCATATGTTATAGCAAGTAAAGTTCTTCATAGCGTTGCTTTTGGAGACCAATTAATATTCAACAAGTAATATTTGCCCAACAAAATCATAGTGATAGTATGGATATTTCTAACACAAGGAAAAGAATTTGTTCTAGTAGATATGATGAAAACAAAGATGTAACAGCAGCAGCATGATGCCAAAAAAAAAAACTAGAACAATGTAAATACAACAATCAAATAGTTTCATTGCTGCTTCAAAAGAGTAACATCATAAAGTTATGCATAGAAAACCACTTTGGGTGTTTATAAATGTAAATATTTCAACATCTTCCATGGTGGCCAAATTGCATCACAAAGCAAAAAAGCATACCTCTAGATGTTTACAGTAAATCTCTGTGCAAAGCTACACCAAAGGATCTCCTTCATATAGTAAAATCATGTGAATAATGAGCAAAATCTCAACACAAAAACTCCCAGAAACCCTCCTAGCTACAACTTCAGAAGCCTCCAGAATGCAAATTATGCAAAAATGACAACTTAGGATATTCAAACTAATCCTATGCCCTATGTCATTTTCAATGAAAATTTGGAGTCTGTAGGCTTGTGAATGGGATTTGAATCCCTTTTATATATTTCTTTTGAATGGGTTGATTTAATATGTTATGCTTTAGGGGTTATTTTTAGGTTTTATAAGTGTGATGTTGTTTATTTTTGCATAGCTTATTGTAATGAAGTAATATTAAAATGATAATATCAATCATTTAATATTATTTCTTATTTTAAAATGCAAGATATAACAAGGGGTTTTTGTTTTCATCATTTTTACTTTGCTTAAATACTCTTGTAAGGGATAAATATTTAAATGATGAGACTTATAAATCATTAAATATTTTCCTTTTTAAATGCAAAAGAAAATAAGTCCTTTTATTCCCAAGTCATGGTCTTTAAGTCAGAAATTAGTTGGGAACATCTGGATGAAATATAGGCTTTCTGAGGTCAGGTTTTTCTTTACCATGACAGTTAAGAGACATTTGCTAACTTTTAGTGCATTTTTAGAGATGTTTTGAGTGAGTCATAAGTTTCTTAATGACTTGTTGGACCTTTTTGAGGTAAAAAATCATCATTTCAAAAGTTTCTAAGCCCTAATTTGGTGGCTATTATTTTGCATATGACCCAAGGAGCTGGGTATTGTACTTAATGAGTTTTGTAACTCATTTCAAAGGGAGTTTTGATTTTATTAGAGATTTTTGGAGAATTCTTCTCTGAGTTTTAAGCTTTGTTACAGAGTCGGTAATTCATCATTTTGGAGACTTAATATAAGTGATAGTAGTGTGATAATGCTTTGCAGAGTTCATTGTTAAGCCTTTTTTCCTTTTTGCAAATTTTGTGTGCATCTTTTTGAATGATTTGATGGGTTAACTTGAGAATGTTTCATTATTCCTTGTCTTTCTATCTCATTCCAGCACCTCTTTTTAGGAAAGTAAGTTTATTTGCAAGTTATGATATGTATTTAAAGATGAAATTAATTAAAGTGAGTTGTTAGTTTGACCTCATTATTTTGTTTCAGTACTGGAACCTTATCATAAATTATTTGTATGAGTATTTACAGGAAGTGGTGCTTTATTTTCATTTTATATAGCTATATAATCCTCTCTGTCAAGTTTTTTTTATGTCTTCATAAGCACTTTTGGTGTATCACCTCCTTTTCTTAGTTTAAGCTTTAGGTTCAGGTTTACTTTCAACAATTTCTTACCTTTTCCCATACAAGTTCTCATTAAGTATTTTATAGATTTTCACTGAAAGATCCAGTAGGAGCCGGCTTAGAACTCGCAGGTTTCATTTCATTAGCAAGTCTCACATACTGAAATGACTCCCATGTTAAGTAAGAATTATTGAACTTTTATTAGTTCAGTACTGGGTGCAAATCCTGAAACTTAACAATTATATTATTATATAATTATTATTATACTATAATATTACATAATATATTATACTTTTATAATATAATATTTTTATATAATACTATTTTAATATAATAATATTATTATTATATTATAGTATAATTATAATTATTATATTATTATAATAATATTATGTTATAGTAATTTTTTTTCCATTTTATCAGATATACGATATTAGACTGGATATCCAATATCAAATCAAATATTTGATATACCTTGGGCCTTACTTTCCAGGTTTGGTACCTAGATAGGTGAAAAAAGTCGGAGCAAAATTTGAAGCGCTTTTAGACATCTTCAAACTCTATTTTTTTCACATGACCACTTTTTGGCACACCATGATCCTGCACATACCCTGCCATGACATTGTATATTTCTTTGTATTTAGATGAATGTATGAAGAACAAAAGGACCATGTACTCTTCATAATGTTATCAAATAAATAATCTATGATATGGTTTACATGTGTAGTGGATTGTTTTAACCTATTTCATGCATCTTTGTTGTAGGTTAAGTAGATATATTTTATTATAAGGATTGGTGAATTAGTTTCTTATTTTTAAATGGATAGTAGGGTGGATAATTTATCAAACATAAGTAGACATGCCACTAATAGATGGTTTAAATTATGTAGTAAGGATATAATGTTAGAAATAAATTAAGTAATGTTGTTTAAAGATGACACTAGGGAACTTATTAGGACCATTACATATAGGATATAATAAGTGAAAGAATTTTTTTTTTTTAAATTAGTCACCAAGCTTTGTATCAATTATTCCTATCCTTTCAATTTTGCTAGAGGGGCATTACATAATAGCCTTCATACCTCTAGACAATTGACAAAATATAAAATCAACTCTTGCTAGCTTAGGTTTAACTATTGGAAATGTATGTGGGGCTAGGTGACTAAGAGGGGGTGAATCAAGAACCAATAAAACATTGACATCAATTCATCTATTAATCATCTTCAAGCCAATCTAATGTAATAGCATGTATGAAATATTGAAAGTAATAAAACATATATAACAATGAACACAATATTTGGTAACCTAGAAACCTTACAAATAGACAGTAAAACTAGGGTGGGGATAATACCCACAAGCTTTAGTACTATAATATAAAGCTCATCTATTAAGGCTTACAAATGATCACTTATGGTGATCTTTCCTGTTAGTAGTAATAAGGATCATTAGGTCCACCTTGTAAAAGGATTATACAATATAATGAGGTATGCACTTAGTTAGGAGATTTAGAATAAGACTGATGCACCTATTAGGATTACCCATTTTTATCACCATGCACAAAATGGATTGGTTGACCAATCATATTTTTTAGGGTGGTGAGAATGAAATATTTTAACTCATTAAATGCCCATGCAATTAGAGGATACATAAAATGTTTACCATTCTTTATCATTATATCCCTAAGTTTTAATCTTCTAAATCTACATGTCTTATGGTTACACAAAATTTTATTATAAGCTTTGAGTTATGCAGGTCCCATTTTATGTCATGATGTTAAAAAAATAACAAGAGCCCTTGATCTTCAACTGATCAAGGGTTTTCACTTTGTTTCTTTCGGGAGTTGCAAGCTCTTTGTTTCTAGTGAGAAAGTGACAAATGGACACAAAGCATGGTGGACCCTCCTTTCATTAGTTCTAGCAGAGTTCATCATGCATCTTCCAAGCCATAGATCTTCCCAAGATCAATGATCCTCGTTATGTCATTATGGAAAGCTTTGATTACTTTAAGCTATGATATGACATAATCAATATCAAAATAGGTTGGCATAAGGATGCATTCCTATTGGCTGAATTTTCCAAGGGCACATAGAAGTTTCAAAAATATTTTTCATCGTAGATCTATGGTAGATCCATGGTTATCACTTTTTCACTAAAAAAAATGCACGATGGTTATCTATAGTGACAAACCTATAGATGGACACATGGAAAAGTGCACCAAACAAAATCATAGTTAAGTGCAACAATTATCAAAGCATCAATGACCATAGATCTTAGAATAGATGCGTGGATGTCACTTTTTTTCTTTGGAGGGTTGCATGTTTATTATCCATGGTGAAAAAGTGAGGAGGTGATGTGTGTCCTAGTGGACCTAGTTACTAGGCCAATGGAAGTAAGAAAATCAATGACCAACATGTGGCATATTTTCAAAAGGAAGTATGGGTGTCTTTTGATTGTAAGATCATATGTCATTATATCATGGGACAACTTGGTCAGCACAATGATATATCAATATAAATACAAAAAAGGGTGTAAGTCCAGCCTATCAAGTGCTAAAACATGGGTATGAATTGGTGGTCAAATATTTTGACTCCAAGGAAGTGATAATACATTGATATAGGATGTAGTGCAATTCGTGGGTTGACACCAATTAAAGGGGTGAGTTGGTGGTCGATGTTGTTGGAAATTTGATTGAAAAAGAGTAATATCAAAGAGGGATATTGTTGCAAAGAAGGAAGATGGTTAATAAAGAATGTTTTCAATCATTGTTTTGTCACTGATGTCAAACTTGCTATTTTTTGGAATTACAATTGCTTATAAAATCCAATTACTATCACTTAGTTGATTAATGAAGAGGTTTTAATCACCAAGATGTAACAAAAGTACTTATGGGAAAGGTTGAGTTATGGTTTTGTAATGAAGTGCAAGGATTAGTTAAGACAATGGTAAAATGATGTAATATACTTGAAGATACAGAGGTTGACCACACTTAGAAACACTAGAAGAATAAGTTGTAACAAGGTTATTTGCAAAGCATAACTAAGTTCATTAGTGAGTGCCAAGAAAGCTAGTTTGAGCAGAGAAGATTTTCGATTAGTGTCGAGAAAATGAAAAATCTAGTGTATGATGAATGATACAGAAGGAGTTGAATGTGTTCAACTGCCAAGAAAAGTAATAGGTGCTAAGAATTAGAAGACTTAGTGGATGCCAAGTGAATCCATAATAGGTGTTGAGCATTAATAAAACATAGTTGGTGTTGAGTAACATAGTATGTGCCAAACACCAAAATTTCAATAGTGTTGAGCTATTACATTATGTGAAATGTCAAAGATTCATCAAAACTGAGTTGACAAGGTTGTTACCTTGAATTTTGTCAACTAGATGGAGGATAAAGATGATGAACTGGAGGCATGGAATTTTAGGTAAACTATTTTAAAGCAAAATTTGGAGGATTCTTCATGACGTTTGTAGAAGAAACAAGATATGGGTTAGATTCATTGAATCCTACCTAATCCATTCAAACTAAAATTAAAAGAGGGAAGAATCAAGTAAGAAAAGTAATTCTAGACTTCTATTTAAGGAGTCACAGGTCAAGAAGTAAGAGTTGTTGGGGTGCCAAATTGTAAAGTTGTTGAAGGATGTCAAGGAGAAGGTATTAAGAAGGAAGAATACAGTACAAATACTTTGCTTTGATAAGTGGCCATATAGGAGATGCACTGGTACATCGAGCATGAAGATTCAAGGAGACAAAGCTTGAAAGGAGGACAAGTTGTTAGAGTTGCAGAGGCTAAAATCCAGGCAATGTTACAAGCTGAACTATGATCTAAAATCTACAAGTTAAGTTGTGAGTTTTATCAGGTCAAAAGTCCTTGTTGTTACTCTCTAACAATTCTGTCATCTAGGGTAAAATCCTATGGACATATGTTGGTTTAAGATACATTTTAAAATCCTTTAATAGGGTGGCATTCCAAGTGAATGTTTTAAAGTCCTCTAACAAGGCTCACTTCTAATAGGGTGGTTAAATCCTTTAACTAGGTCACATTTAATAGTATGTTGTAGCCTTTAAAAAGGTAGGTCTTTCATAGGGCATCACTTCAAAAGAGTGAGAATTGAGTAGCATGTTACTGGTGGTTTTTCCTAAATTGGGTTTCCATGTAAATCACTATGTTATGTGTTGATCTTTCATGTGTTATGCTTGCATGTTGATTTACTATAACTTTCTAAGTAGAAAAGTTTAAGCTTGGATGAATGAACAGTTTGATGGGCTCACTTTACTTGATGAAAATTATTTAATAGAAAATTTGGACCTTGATTAACTAATTCACACCCCCCCCCCCCCCCCCCCAGTTATTCTAAAGCATTTCTAACAATTGGTATCAGATCCATCTTCTCATTTAGTTTAAAGGTACTAGAAGCAAGAAGATCAAGATGTCCAAGAGAAAAGTTCCCAAGCTCAATAGAGATAACTTCACTACATGGAAAAAGTTGATGAAGCTGCACCTTGGATCAATAAGTGACCATGCACAAACTTCAATTGAAGTAGAACATGTTGATCTAGTTGTACCCACTGCAGAAGATAGGAAGAAAAAGAAGGAGCATAATTAGGCAATGTTAGAGATTCCTTCTGCTCACGACTATGCTAAATTTGATGACATCAAAGGATGTGACTCTGCATTCAAGATGTGGAAAGCCTTGACTAATATTTATGGAGGAGATCAGAATGTTCAAAGAGAAAAAAGAGAAAGCCTCAGAGGAAAGTTTGATGACATGAAAATGGAGGAAGGTGAGAATGTTTCTCAATATGCCTCTAGAATGAAAGAAGTAGAAAGTGCAATAAGAAGTTTGGGTGGTCATTTGGAAGATGACACTATCAATAGCAAATACTTAAGAACCCTACTCCCTACCTATGCTATTAGAGTTTCAGCCATACAAGAGTTAAGGTGTGTACTAGGAAACACACTAACCTTTGAAGGTATAGTGGGAAGACTCACTAAATTTGAGTTGTCCAACTTTGATAACTATAGACCCGAGAATCTTGAATCTACCTTCAAGGCCAAGCTATTATTAAAAGACACTGAGGAGGTTAAACCAAACAAGAAGATGAAAAAGGTAAAGCATGCATCTAGTGACAACAACACAAATGAAGATGATGTAGAATAATTGGAGGCACTACTGACTCAAAGATTCAATAGAGGAAAAGGTAAATTCAAAGGTAATATTTCCATCATTTGTTTTAATTGCAATGAAGTAGGACATATTGCTACAAGATTCCAATAGAAGAAGAACTACACAGAAGGCAACAAGAACAAGAACAAAAGACAAGATTATAGCAGGGATTACAAAGAGAAAGGGAAAAAGTGCTACATTGTTGAAGAAGAGGATTTTGATGAAAATTATGATAAGGTAGTCTATGTATCCATAAAGGATGAATTAGATGAATATGAGGCAACAACACTAGTAACCTATGTGAACAAAAATGATAAATGGATCATAGATAGTGGATGCTTGCATCACATGATAGGAGACAAAAGTAAGTTTATTACCTTTACTCAGTATAATGGAAATAGTGTTAGATTTGGTAATGATGCTCCATGTCAAATCAAAGGAAAAAGTTGTATTATGCTCACAGACAAAATTTCATCTGGCAATGCATACTATGTTGAAGGATTGAGCTACAATTTGCTGAGTGTGTCACAATTAGGCAATATAGATTGCAAAGTAGAATTTGGAAACAAATTTGTCAAAATCTATGACACTGATGGAAATTTTATAGGAAAAGGTGAACAATCAAGGAGTAATCTATTTTACCTAGATATGGAAGATGCAACATGTCTTATTGTAAAACTTTATGATGTGTGGCTATGGTACAAAAGGTTATGTCATGTTAACTTTGTCAATATGATTAGCATTAGCAAAAAGAAGAAATTCAAAGGTTTGCCTAAGCTGAAGAAGCTTAAAAATATAATGTGCAAATAGTGTCAACTAGGAAAGATGACCAAGTCTAGTTTCAAAAGTAAAGTCTACACTTCAAAAGAAGTACTAGAGCTAGTCCATATAGAATTATGTGGCCTAATAGAAATACAAAGCTACCAAGGAGACAAATGCATAATAATATTTGTGGTTGATTACTCTAGGATGATGACTGTCATGTTCTTAAAGAAAAAATTTGATGCATTTTAAATGTTTAAGTGACATTTCGCCAAGGTTAAGAAGGAAATAGGAAAGAGTCCGAAGTGCTTAAGATCATATAGAGGAGGAGAGTTTACATCAAAAGAATTTGAGACATTTTGCAATGATAAAGGAATCAAGAGACAAACATTAGCACCAAGAACTCCACCTTAGAATGATATTGTAGAAAGGAGGAATAGATTAGTGATAGACTGTTAAAACATTAATTATGGAGAAAAATGTTGCTCTGAAGTAATGGAGAGAAGCTATAAGTACTATTGTGTACACCTTGAATCAAGTACAAGTCAAGAAAAGTATAAATGCAACACCTTAAGAACTATGGTATGGTCACTCACCCAATGTAAAACATTTCAAATTGTTTGGTTATAAATGCTATATTCCTAAAGACTCTAGGAATGGCTAGTTTGATTCAAAGAGTGATGAAGGCATATTCTTTGGATACTCCACTAAAAAAAAACCATATAAGTATTTGAATACTAACACTAAAAAGATTGTGGAGAGTGCAAATGTAAATTTTGATGAGCATGGAGAAGTCCAAGTTGATGAATCCAAGAAACCAAAAGATTATAGATCTTTCGTATACTTCTATGAAGGAATGCCTTCTGAAAATGAAGCTACCAATAAAGTTGAGAATCGGCAACAAATCTCAATATCAGTCGAATCACAGCAAGTGAATGTCAAGTTGCATTTAGAAGCCAAGTTGCAGAATGAAGATAATGCACATTATGATTCTAAAACCAGTACACATGGAAGAGATGATGAAATACTTGAAAGTGACGTGCATAGTGATTCTAAAGCTGACAGACCAAACTTGGAAAGAAGGATAGAACCAAGACTATCTAGGTATGTGAAAAGACATCACCCTATAGAAAAAATCATTAGAGACAAGAAAGAAAGACCAACGACAAGAAATAGACTACACATGTATCATGTTTGTTGAGCGAGATTGAACCCAAAATAGTGAAAGATGCACTGCAAGATGATAATTGGCATAAAGCTATGGAAGAAGAGATAGATTAAAATGAGAATAATAAAACTTGAACCCTAGTTCCTAGACCAGCTAATAAGAGTGTAATTGGTACCAAATGGGTCTTTAGGAACAAACTTGATGAGAATGGTGGGATAACAAGAAATAAGGCTAGACTAGTCTGCAAAGGTTATGCACAAGAAGAAGGACTGGATTATAGGGAAACATTTGCCTCTATTACAAGAATGGAAGGAGTGAGAACACTACTTGCATATGCTACTTATAAAGGTTTCAAAGTTTACCAAATGGATGTAAAGTTTTCTTTTCTAAATGTCATACTAGAAGAGGAAGTCTACATGGAACAACTAGAGGAATTTGTTGATGACAACAACAAGGATATGGTCTACAAACTACATAAAGAACTCTATGGTTTTGAGCAAGCATCTAGAACATGGTATGAGAGACTTCAAAAATATCTTGTGAAGATAGGATTGGAGAGAATAGATGACAACAACAACCTATATATCAAGGCAAAAAAAAGGTAAAGATATTATGATATCTGAAATCTTTATTGATGATATAATATTTGGAGGAAAAGATGTCCTGTGCAAAGATTTTGCTAACCAAATAAAACATGAGTTTGAGATGTCAATGTTTAGAGAAATCAAATTCTTTGTTGGATTGCAAGTACATCAACTGAAGCATGGCATATTTGTGACCCAATCAAAATACATCAAGGAGATACTCAAGACATTTGGTCTGGAAGATTCAAAATCAATCAACTCACTAATGGTAATAGGACAAGAGCTATCCAAGAATGATGAGTCAGCTAAAGTAAATTAGACAATGTACAGATCAATGATTGAAAAGTTGTAATATGTTATACATAGTAGACTAGACATTACATTAGCTATTGGAATAGTGGCAAGATTTTCTACAAACCCAAGAGAAAATCATTTGATGGTAGTAAAGAGAATATTGAGGTATCTAAAAGGGATAGATGACTTTAGCTTGTATTACAGAAGTAGTGAAAAGTTTGAGTTCAAAGCCTACATTGATGCAAACTGGGGAGGTAATATTGATGATAGAAAAAGTACCAATGGAGGACAAAGTTGTACCTCATAGTCTACAGTAGAAGTTGAATATGTTGCTACTAATATCAACTGTAGTAATATTGTATGGATCAAACATCTATTGCAAGGTATGAAGGAAGAAGTAATTGAACCTGTGATACTCTATTTTGACAACACAAGTACCATCAACATATCAAATAATTCTATGATGCATGCCAAAACAAAGCATATTGCAATTAAGTATCACTATGTAAAAGAATTGGTGGAAGACAAGCAAGTAAGGATGGAATATGTTAGCTCAAAGGAACAGATTGCTTACATCTTCACAAAAGCACTACCTAAAGATGCATTTGTGTATCTTAGAGGTAAGTTAGGTGTGATACCCTATCCAAGGCTATTTGAAGCAAAAGCAAGATTTTCCTACATCAAATGAGTTGATTATTGAAATACTACACACTGATGCAGAAGATGCTTACGCCAGGATTTTTTCTGAAGTAAGAAAAGTACTAAAAATCCAAATCAGTCATAGGCAAGGTGATAGAAGGAGAAATTGGAGTACTTGCAAATGCTACACTTACATGATTAAGGTGTTGAGATAATGTATCTTTGGCATTGTTTTCAAAGAGGGATAAATAGGAAAAAAAAATCAAATCTACATAATCAAAAGGATAGAGGGAGAAGTAGCTAATCCCAGAATAGCAAAAAATGATCAATGAATGCAGAGGGAGAAGTAATGTAAGAGAGAGTTAGGAGTAACACAAGAACAAAGTGAAAAGTGGTAAGCCATAGAAAAGAGAAAGAAAAAGAATGTTCAGATATGTAAAGGGAGAATAACCAAAAACAAACAAAATGGAAATAGCAACTCAAAGGGAGAAAATAGTGTAGACAAGAATCAATTAGAGGAATAAAATAACAAAAAAAGGAGAAGATAGTTTATCAGCAAAGAATTCAGAGGGAGTCATAAGCTAGTTGTTAATAAGAACAAATAGTTTTGAATAAAGTTTTCTTTTTGGCATTTGATTTACTAGTTTAACCTAGTTAGCATTTTGATAACTTGGTTGATTAGTTTGGTTTGCCATCAATGCCAAAGAGGGAGATTGTTGGAAATCTGATTGAAAAAGAGTACTATCAAAGAGGGAGATTGTTGCAAAGAAGGAAGATGGTTGATAAACAATGTTTTCAATCATTGTTTTTCACTGATGTCAAACCTATTATTTTCTAAAATGACAATTTCTTATAAGATCCAAGTACTATCACTTAGTTGATTGATGAAGAGGTTTAATAAACAAGATGTAGCAAAAGTACTTAAGGGAAAGGTTGAGTTATGGTTTTGTAATGAAGTGCAAGGATCAGTTAAGACAATGGTAAAATGATGTATTGATAATATACTTGAAGATATAGAGGTTGACCACACTTAGAAACACTAGAAGAATAATTTGTAACAGGGTTGTCCACAAAGCTTAACTAAGTTCATTAGTGAGTACCGAGCAAGCTAGTATGAGCCAAGTAGATTTTTAGTTAGTGCCAAGCAAATGAAAAATCTAGTGTGTGCCGAGCGATACAAGAGGATCCAAGTGTCTTCAGGTGTTGAGCAAAGTAACAAGTTTTGAGCATTAGAAGACTTAGTAGATGTCGAGTGAATTTACAATAGGTATTGAGCATTAGAAAAATGTAGTTGGTGCCGAGTAAAAGCACAAACCTATGTCACCTTTTATAAAGGAAAAGTGATATCAAAATTTAAAGTCTTCAACTTTAATGACATAAAAGTGGCATTTGTGCTTAGAATTTGAAGATGATGTAAACTAATGAAATGTGTAAAATTAGATGAAGTTTATGTCTATAATTTTTTTTTTTTTAAATTGAGTAAAAATTTAATCTATTTTTTAATTTTTAAAGTCTATTTTTTTTTTTTTTTAAAGCTAAAAATATAGAAGTTTTTTCCCATCAAACAAATATATGCAAATGTTCATATTTTGGTCTGATTTTGGAATATGTTAGAGTTGACATGTATACCTAGTGCACCAAAAAAGAAAAATTGAAATTTGACTAATACTTTTCAAGTTATAACTAATCAAAGTCAAAGTTATCAAAAATTGACAATTTTTTTCTCCCATCAAACCTTTTCCATCAAATCTACATATTTTTTTTTTAAATTACTTATTCTTGAAGAAGTCTGTCTCCTCTAGTGCAAAATTTAAAAATAATAATTTTAGAACATGATTTACTATTTTTTTCTTATTTTTGAATAGAAATCTTCCTAAATCTTAAAATACCTACCTGTAATATTTTCAAATTATAACATATTATCCATAATCAAAATAATAATAAAATTAGATGATCATAATCTTGACTCTAAGACCTACAAAACTATATTTTTAGTTTTAAAGAAAACTTCAATTTAGCAAAGTCAAATTGGCCTTAAAATTGAGAAGTTTGCAGAAGTTCTTATTTTTGCTTGTGTGGTTGCCACATAGCTAGTTATGGCCAAAACAATTTTGGCTGTAACTGTTTCAGCCAAAAGGGTTACGACCAAAACCCCTAGGCTTATAAAATTGTCATCAACCACTTTTTTGCTATTTTTTATGATATTTTGAATCATTTGATACATGGGGGTTATGGCCGAAACCCTTTCAGCCAGAAGTGTTTCAGCTATAACCCTGCATGCCATGTCGATAGGGAAACCTACCATGTATGTAATGCCAGAATGTGTTTGGCCATAACCATTATGGCCAAAACTATTTTGGCTATAACCCCTCCAAATATCACAAATGGTGACACAGTTTTGTGCTTTCACCTTGCTGAGTAACACAGTATGAGCGAAGCACTAAAATTTCAATAGTGTCGAACTACTGCATCATGTGAAATGTCAAAGATTCATCAAAATTGAGCTGACAAGGTTATTACCTTGAATTTTGTGAACCACATGGAGGATAAGGATGATGAGCTAGAGGCACAAAATTTTAGGTAAGCCATTTTTAAGAAAATCTTGGAGGATTCTTCATGACATTTCTAGAAGAAACAAGATATGGGTTAGATTCATTGAATCCTACGTAATCCATTCAAAATGAAATTAAAAGAGGAATGAATTAAGCAGGAAAAGTGTCATGAGCCATCATTAATGTATTCTTTATTTATAAAAACATATTCTAATATTTTTATTATTATTTGATTTAATATCCTAAATACATTATTGTGATAACACTATTGTTAAGTTATATCAATCAATAGCATAAAAATTATAATGTTAATGAATTAATAGTATTAATGTTAAGCTAATGGTCACTGAGAAAAAGGTGTTGATCATTCATCTCTCATAATTATAATACAAATATTTTACTAATCCAAAATATACTAATCAATTAACTAAAAATACTGGTCAATTAAAAATTACTCTCACCTCTAATATATTATATTACAAATATCCTTACCGTAAACTATAAATACTTTTCAATTAAATATAATATATATTTTATAAATTATACAAAAGCAATAAATAAACATACATTCAATTAACATACATAGCTAAGCAACTAACATTTAATAAAAAATAATGATAAAACATATATTGGGACACGTCCCTTCACTCACGTCTGCTCTAGCCAAATCAAGCGATATTTATTAGGGTTAGGGTAAATTTCAAAGATATAGAAGTTTTGGGAAAAAACAAGAAATGAATTTATAAATATTAGCCATGGGTTTTGTGAAGATCTGCACCCAAAGTACTGACAGATACCCATAGCCTTTGCACCAAAGATGTAGCTAGGTACCCACACACTCTATGCCACATGATTGAATGTCAGGTACTAAATGCAAGACATTAAGGATGCCCACAAATATACACTTAAGGAGAAAAGTTAAAAAAAAAACCAATTGCATGCCAAGTCATGTAAGCATTCAGGCCAAGTACATAGTACACTGGACCCCATCGATCAGTACAGTACCAAGTACTAATCAGTACATAAAGGGCATATTGACTCATTGAATTATATTGAAACTTTCATTAAGGGTAAAATACATGATACAAGTTATATAATATATATATATACATATATATACACACAAGTATAGATGTGAATATATGAAATATAAAAACTAGATAAATATTGAATTAAGGGATACATGTATATATATATATATATATATATATAGGATACATTCATAAGGATCATGATGAAATATTCTAATTATAATATATAAGGTATGTTTCTCATCCACATTACGATAGCTTAAGGTAGGGAGTTGGTGAAGGGAGAGGCGGAGTAATTTTGGGCACATGACAGATATCCTCCAGGGAACCACTTGTAGTCTATTTCACTTGCCCTTTGGCACTATAAGTTTTCCATCTTATGATGATCGTAATAAGGAGAGAGAAAGATTCCTATTCCCTATATGAAGAAATCTTCCAAATGATTATGTTCACTAGATTAACACTCATCCACTCCACAACTTAATAATAATGATGGTTATATGTTGCTAAATATTGAATGATTCCCTAACTTATGCCTAAAATTTGGATTTTAGGTCAAGGGGTTAAAAAGGGATCATCACAAGTGGTATTAGAGCATGATCCTGCCATCCTGTAAAAATAGTAAATGAGAAAGGGAGTAAAAATGAGCAAACAATTATCTAATGAACTTAGGAATATTATGGAACAAACAAACCAAACTCTACTAGAGAAAATAGAGAGGTCAAACCAAGCACTTCTCCAAGCATTGAAAAACATGGAAAATTCCATAAACAATCTAAAAAACAATAATTTTGGTGGGAGAGACATAAGTTCAAATCACTCAGAAAATAATGAAGCTTCATCATCTTGGGTGCCCAAACCCCCTTTTGTACCTAGGGAGGACCTCTCGATGGAAGGGGAGGGACAAGCAGCCAATAATGCTATTGAAAATTCAATAGCTTATGCCAGCCTTGAACTAGAAATCGGAGAGCTAGTAACATTTAGAGAATTTTGTGAAGCCAATAGATAAGAAACTCCTAGGAGGGGAAGAAGACCTCAAAATTAAGATTTTTAAAGCAAAGTAAATAAAGTAACACTTCCAAATTTTGATGGATCAAGAAAATCCATGGCACACACTTGGCTACAAAAATTGAACACTTATCTCACCCTTAGCCCTATGATAGAAGAAGAAGCACTTCAATTTGTGATTCTTCACTTGGAGGGAACAACACATGATTGGTGGTACCATGGCCTTGTTACTCAAGGGCACCAAAATATCACTTCTTATGAAGAATTCTCTCAAAAAATCATTAAGATATTTCATAAAAGGCATCCCCAAGAGAATTTTAAGAAATTGACTCAAATAAGATAGTAAGGAATAATGGAGGATTATATAAAAGAGTTCTAGAAGATTTCAGTCCAAGTCACAGGAGTAGATGACGACCGCTCCACCTACTTGTTCATAGAAGGATTAAAAGACTCATTAAAGGGTCTAGTAAGTTCCCTAAAGCCTTCATCCTTAGATGATGCTTTTGAAATAGCGCTAAGACTAGAGGTCTCAACTACGAATAACAAGTCATGGATCTCACAAGAAAGATAAGTTATACAAAAAGTTTGTACCTACAAAAGAACAAAAGGAGTTAAAGAAAAAGAATTTATGCTTCAAATGCTAAGAACCATGGGGGTCGAGCCATAGTTGCAACTAGAAGAGAAACCCTTGTCATAATTGCAATGAAGACTAGGTACTAGGACATAAATGTAAAAAGAGGGGCCACCTCCAAAGAATGGAAGAATCCCCTGAGGAAGAAAATACCAAAAAAAAGAGCAAAATATGAGGAAAGCAATGAAGAAGAAGAAGAAGGAGAAGGATATGGAGTGATAGCTACTATCACTCAATCTTCTAAGCATCGAGTCTTAAGAATTAGGAGCACTCTTAGTGGATAGAAAGTCATTGCACTAGTTGTTAGTGGAGCATCCTATAACTACATTGATGAAAAACTAGTTAATAAATGAAGTTAAAAACTAAAAATTTCAAGGGATTTATTGCTGCTCAAGCTATAGGATCATTGGTATGATGTACAAAGGTGATTCCACAATAGGAAATCACATTGGGAAGAAAACACACCATTAGAGAGGACTTGCATGTGGTTCCACTAGATATAGATTTAATTTTTGGGGCTCCATGGATATTTTCTTTGGGATGTTTTAAGTTTGACCTTCCAAACTTGAAGATCTAATTTGAGATCAAAGGGGAAGAAATAACATTGGAAGGAATACCTGATAGTTATGCAAAACTAATCTCATGCAAAAGAATAGAAAGAATATTACAGCATGGTCAAGGAGAGTGGCTTGCACAATGCTTAATACTAAACAAATCTACTCCACAAGAATTAGCCATCCATATAGATATTGAGCCCATTATTAAGAAACATCAAAGGGTGTTTGAAGAAATTCCACCAGGAATACCATCCAAAAGAGGATTTGAACACATTATAGAATTGGAAAAAGATGCTAAACCAATGATTACCACCCCTTATCGACATCCTCCAAAATATAAAGACAAAATTGAAAAAGCCATTCGAGAACTCCTAGCAATGGGACATATTCAATCTAGTTCAAGTCCTTTTGTATCATTGGTGGTACTTGCGAAAAAGAAGGATGGGACAATGAGGATGTGTATAGATTATCAAACACTAAATAAGAAAACTACTAAAAATTGCTATCCCATTCCTAGGATGAATGAACTCATAGATGAACTTCATGGAACAATGTATTTTTCTAAGATTGATTTACGATCAGGATACCACCAAATTAGAATGAGGGAGGAGGATGTTCCCAAGATAGCATTTAGATGTCATTATGGACATTTCAAGTTTCCAGTTCTACCCTTTGGCCTCACTAATGCCCTAGACACTTTCTAGTCATGCATGAATCATATCTTCCGAAAATAACTCAGGAAATTTTTACTTTTATTCTTTCATGACCTTCTTATCTATAGTAGGTCATGGCCAAAGCACCTCCAACACATTGAAGAAGTCCTAAACATATTGGAATTTAAATCCTTACTTGAAAAAGCATCAAAGTGTGAATTTGGGTTAGAATAAATTCTCTACTTAGGTCATAAAATCAGTGCCAAGGGTGTAAGCATGGATGAAGAAAAGGTTGAAGCAATAAGGGAATGACCAAAACCCAAGACCCTTACTCAACTTAGGGGATTTTTGAGCTTATGCAGCTACAATAGATGATTTGTGAAGAATTTTTCCAAGATAGCATCCTCTCTAATAGACTTAACAAAAAAAGGAAATTTTGGATGGAATGAGGTAGCACAGGAAGCTTTTGAAGAGTTAAAGGAAAAAATGAGCTCTTGCCCAGTCTTAGCTATTCCAGATTTTGTACCACCCTTTGAATTATAGTGTGATTCTTTAGGTGAAGGAATTGGGGTAGTCCTCATGCAAAACAAACACCCTACTACTTTTGAGAGCCAAAAACTTTCAAAGATAGAAAGGCACTACTCAATCTATGATAAGGAAATGTTGGCTATCATGCACGCATTGGAAAAATTTTGACAATACCTAGCATGTGGAAGGTTCAATATTAAGATAGATCATAACAGTTTAAGGTTCTTTATGAATCAGAAAGACCTTAATGATCATCAGAAAAAATGGTTAAGCAAGATCCAAGCCTATAATTTTGAGATTATGTCAAAGGAACCAATAATGTGGTAGCAAATGCCTTATCTTAGCAACCATTTGAACACTCTTACTAGTATCACAGGCAATTGGAAAAATGTCATTGTTGTAGAATATTCTAAGGACCCAAGAACTAATCAGATCATGGAGGGAAATATACCCAACGATGAATTAAAAATAATTGAAGAACTCATTCTATACAAGCGAAGAACACTGCTGGCAGCAAATTCCAAGGTTAAAGGAAAAATTAAAGAGGAATACCATGACAACCCTCCATCTAGACACATAGGGTTCTACAAGACTTACAAGAAGATAAAGGAGAGGTACTCTTGGAAAGGCCAGAAGAAGGACATTATTAAGTATGTCCAAGAATGTATCACATGCCAAAAGAATAAGTCTGAACAGAACCACCCAGCTGATTTATTACAACCATTACACATTCCAAATCAAAAGTGGGAAAGCATTTCCATGGATTTCATTACAAGGTTGCCAAAATTGTGAGAAAGATATTCCATCTTTTTAGTGGTGGATAGGTTGATGAAATATGCACATTTCTTTCCAATATCCATACATTATGAGGTACCATAGATAGCAGAGTTATTCTTCAAAGAAATTTTTAGGCTACACAAGCTACCAAAGAATATTATTAGTGACAAGGATAACAAGTTTCTCAGCCTATTTTGGAAAAAACTTTTTCGGTTAGCAGGAACTGAGTTGACCCCTAGCACTAGTTACCACCCCCAAATGGATGGAGAAATCAAAATTTTTAATAAATAGATAGAAGGTTATCCCAGAAACTATGTGACAAGACAAAAAAATGTAAGGACCAAATGGTTATACTTAGAAGAATATTGCTACAATAACACCCATTACATGTCAATTAGGATGAGTCCATTTAAAGCATTATATGGATATGAGGCCACCATATTCAAAGATCTGATTATTCAAGAAAGCAAGGTACCAAGAGCTAAGGATTTCATCCAACAAAACATTGATATTATGAAAACTCTAAAGGATAATCTCCACCATGCTCAAAACCAATAGAAGATATATCTTGATCGAAAGTGAGTGGAAAGGACATTCAAAGTTGGAGATTTGGTATTTTTAAGACTACAACCCTACAAACAATCTTCAACTAACGTCAGCGGAGTGGAGAAAATAAAGCCACATTTCTATGGGCCATATCAAATCTTAAGAAGGGTAGGTGAAGTAGCCTACAAGATAGAATTACCCAAGGACACTAGGATTCACAATATCTTTCATGTATCTAGACTAAATAAAGTCCTTTAGACACATATAAGCCCTTGTTTTGATTTGCTACCACTAGATAATGAAGGAAAATGCATCTTGGAACCTATGGTTATTCTTGAAAGGCATGATAGGAAATTGAGGAACAAGACTATTCTAGAATACTTAGTTAAATGGAAAAATCTACCCACAAAAGATGCTACATGGGTGGGAGAAGAAGTCATTTCTCACTCAACATTGCTTGAGGACAAGCAAATTCAAGGAGGGTGGACTGTCATGAACCATGATTAATGTATTATTTCTTTATAAAAACATATGCTTATATTTTTTATTATTATTTGAGTTAATATCTTAAATACATTATTGTGATAACACTATTGTTAAGTTATATCAATCAATAGCATTAAAATTATAATGTTAATGAATTAATAGTATTAATGTTAAACTAATGGTCACTGAACCAAAGGTGTTGATCATTCATCTGTCATAATTATATTACAAATATTTTACTAATCCAAAATACACTAATCAATTAACTACAAATACTTTTCAATTAAAAAAAGCTATCACTCTTAGATATTATATTACAAATATCCTTACCATAAACTATAAATACTTTTCAATTCAATATATTATAACTTTTATAAATTATACTAAAAGAAATAAATAAACATACATCTAATTAATGTACATAACTAAGCAACCAACATTTAATAAAAACAATGATAAAACACATATTGAGACACTCCCTTCACTCATGTTTGCTCCAACCAGATCAAGCAATATTTATTAGGGTTAGGGTAAATTTCAAAAAAATAAAAGTCTTGGGAAAAAATAAAAAATGAAGTTATAAATATTAGCCATGGGTTGCATGAAGATTTGTGCCCAAAGTATAGATATATACCCATAGCCTCTATGCTAAAGGTGTAGCCGGGTACCCACACACTCTGTGCAACGGGACTAAATGGCAGGTGCTGAATGTAGTACATCAGGGCAACCAAAAAATACACATTTAAGGAGAAAAGCTAAAAAACACCAATCGCATGCCAAGTCACATAAGCATTCAGGCTGAGTAGATAGTACACTAGACCCTATTGATTAGTAGAGTACTAAGTACTAATCAGTACGTAAAGGGCATATCGACTCATTGAATTATATTGAAAATTTCATTAAGAGTAAAATACATGATACAAGTCATTTAATACACACACACACAAGTATAGATATGAAATATAAAAACTAGATAAAAATTTAATTAAGGGATACATGTATTATATATATATATATACATATATACACATATATATATATATACATATACATGTATACATATATATACATATACATATACATATATATACATATACATATACATATATATATATATATATATATATATATATATATATGTATATATGTATATATATGTATATATGTATATATATGTATATGTATATGTATATATATGTATATATGTATATATATGTATATATGTATATATATGTATATATATATATATGTATATATATATATATATATACATATATATATATATATACATATATATACATATATACATATATATATATATACATATATATACATATATATATATATACATATATATATATATATATATATATATATATATATATATATATATATATATATGTCTATGTATATATATATATATATAAGGATACATTGATAAGGATCATGATGACATATTCTAATTATAATACATAAGGTCTATTTCTTGTCCACATTACGATATCTTAAGGTAGGGAGTTGGTGGAGGGAGAGGTAGAGTAATTTTGGGCACATGTTGGATATCCTCTAGGGAACCGCTTGTAGTCTATTTCACGCATCCTTTTGAACTATAAGTCTTCCATCTTATGATGATCATAATAAGGAGAGAGAAAGATTCCTATGCCCTATATGAAGAAATCTTCCAAATGATTATGTTCACTAGATTAACACTCATCCACTCTATAACTCAATAATAATGATGGTTATATGTAGCTAAATATTGAATGATTCCCTAACTTATGCCTAAAATTTGGATTTCAGGTCAAGAGGTTAAAAAGGGATCATCACAAAAAGCAATTCTAGACTTCTATTTAAGGATTCATAGGCCAAGAAGCAAGAGTCACTAGAGTGCCAAAATTGTGAAGTTATTGAATGATGTCAAGGAGAAGGTATTAAGAAGAAAGAATAGAGAATAAAGACTCTGCTTCGATAAGTGGCCATATAGGAGATTGAATTGGTACATCAAGCAGGAAGACTCAAGGAGATGGAGCTTAAAAGGAGGAAAAGCTATCAAAGCTACAGAGATTGAAAGCCCTTATTATTACTCTCTAACAATTGTGTCAGCCAGGGTAAAATCCTATGGACATAGGTTGGTTTAACACCCATTTGTAAATCCTTTAATAGGGTTGCATTCCAAGTGAATGTTTTAAATTCCTTTAACCAGGCTCACTTCTAATAGGGTGGTTAAATCCTTTTACCAGGTCACATTTAATAGTGTGTTGTAGCCTTTAACAGGGCATCACTTCATAAGAGAGAGAATTGAGTAGCATGTTACTGGTGGTTTTTCCCAAATTGGGTTTCCACATAAATCACTATGTTATGTGTTGATCTTTCATGTGTTATGCTTGCATGTTGATTTACAGTAACTTGCTCAGTAGAAAAGTTTAAGCTTGGATGAATGAATAGTTTGATGGGCTCACTTTACTTGATGAAAAAAAATTATTAGGACATTTGGACCTTGAATAACTAATTCATGCCCCCCCCCCCCCCCCAGCTCAATTATTCTAAAGCATTTCTAACAGATGTGGCCCAATTTTAATGAATATCTAATTCACAATTTAGTATGAAGAGAATGGAGATCAAACCCAATCAATCCCATGGGATGATCACCAAGAAAAATGATTAATTATAAAGGTAGTTGTAACTATTAATTACTAAGTCAGTGGGGGTGGTTGTGGATTTGATCTTTGGACACAACAAGTAGCCCAAAAGATAGTTAAGGTACTCCATGACATGTAGCACCTAGAAATTCATGATTACTCTCCTAGTGTTACCCATAATAGGAAGATGTGAAACTTAAATGTGAATGTACTTCTTTAAAATCTCTAACTCTTTCAGTAAATTACTAACATGTGCCCTTCCCATCTAAAGCTTGTTGCAATCTTGATCTATTTAAGGATTCACAAGATGTGGAGAAAGGGCTAACATTTTCAAGTATTATGCAAGATAGTATTATGGAGATCTCTGAGGAGTCCTTCATGCTTTTCTTTTCAAATTACTTTACTTTACAATCAATCTAGATGAATGTTGTTCAATGACCTTTGAGATCTGAATAAAGGAATGGTCTTAGAACCCTTATTATGTCTCTTTGTCTATTAAGCTATTGATTTGATAGAATTTCTTGAGATTTACTCTTCAAATCCCTAGTTTCTATCTAATTTTTAACTACAAAGGAGATTACATTGTTCATATAGGTTGCAAGTCAAGATAATATACTCTTTTCAAGTTGTGCTTTGTGAATGCTAGCATTCCCTTCAACTCCTTATCTAAAGTACACCCTTCTTGTGAAACATTTATAGGTGAGTGACCCTTCGCAATATTATGTTCTTGTTAGCTACCTTGAAGTGTTTCATCAAGCTAGACCAGCAATAGCTTAATCTTACCATCTAGCATATCACCCCATTTTACTTTTTTCAACATTTATTTCCAAGCAATCCTTCTATCCCTTTCCCTTCAAGTTTATTTTTCCTGCTTTGAAGAAATAAATCAATGAGACAACAAGAGGAGCTGGCTTATAACTTGGAAATTTACTCCTAACTTAGGTACTTCCCACTTCCTATGAGTGTTTCCATATTACTTGAAGTGACTAAACACTAGAGATTGTATTTTTAATCTAGGCACAACTTTTAGAGATAACAATTCTAGCATGCCTGGTGGGCTAGAAAGAAAAGTGTTTTCTACCTTTTCTTGTTATTTTCTTGTTTTTTTTTGCTCTTTACAACAATAAATCAACCTGTGTGGAGGCATAGAATATACACATTTGGTGACTCTAACTGTGCAAAGAGACAAGTGCATCTAATTTATGAGAAAAGTGCAAACAAGAACTAGCTCTCAAGTTTGGAATAGAGAGAACTATCCCTACCTAAGAGGAAAGGTAGAATAATTGAATGAATTCAGGATACCCTCGTTCTAACAAGAAGTACTTGATCTACCCCACCACCATCAAGTCCTATTTTTGTTGTTAGGAAAGTTGTTGTCCCAAGAATAAGAATCTTTCAAGTACGAATTATGTAAGACAATTTTCTTTTATTCCTTTTAACTAAGGAAGCCCACTACTCTTTGATCACCATCATGATATTCCCCTAGCCACCCTGAAAATTTTACTAGACTTCACTAGAGAGGACTAGACAAAAAAAATTGAGCATATTAGAGACATTGCTACACTATGTAATGTGCATCATATTATAGAGGATGATGTTGCATTGTGAAGTTACTTGCAACCTCATTCAAAGGGAAAGCTTTACAATAGTTGAAAAGCCTTGTTGTGGGCTCAATCACTTCATGGGATGCATTGGAATATGTCTTGATAAGGCATTTCAAGGAAATATCAAACTTTTTGTCTCTAGTTGAGAAACTCATGACCATCAAACTAGCTCCCCATGAGTAGATGATGGACTTTAATTATGGATTTTAAAGAATATGGAGTAGAGTACCAGTTTAGGTGCGACCTTCAGAAGAACATGCTTTTCTCTATTACTTGAGAAGCTTGAATAGTGATATTTCTATCATGATATAATCTTTGGGAGGTTATTCATCACCACAAGGTTATGATATAGCCATAAGAGTTGAGAATAGTCTTATTCAAGAAGGTAAGATTTCTCCTAGACCTCCAATGCATATATATCCAAATATCCAACCCAAAACACCCCTAGTGGTACCACCTTTAAATTCATTACCAGCTATTCCAAGCCAAGAAGTAGCAACTATAGGTCCTTCATCAAAACTATAAGAGCTAAGGGATAGCCATAAAAGAATGGAAAGTCTCATGCAAAGCCTTAGAAATGAGGTAGTGAATATCAAGAAAGGAAGCTATCAAGCTAGGCAGCCATCCCAATCTTAGAACTAGGTTTTAAATCAACATGCTAAGAAACTAGTTAAGAGTGAATACCAACCTAATAGAAAAAACTATAATTAGGGGCCTTTTAGGCTTTATAATCCAAATCCTCTAAATATTGATCCTCCTTCAAATACTAACAGAGATATGGTCCTCTCTCAAAATAACTTAGTAGTAACATATGAGTGGTGTTACCCTTGTAATTAGCAACATAGTCAGGCTACATGCTCCAATGGAATGATGAATCAAGCCTTAATGCTCCAAGTTGCTTCTAGTTCACAACCTACATTAGATGTTGATGTTGATAAACAACCAAAAGTTCCTTCTATGGATACTACATTCATGAACTAGCAAGTGGAAGAACATTATAGTGTGAATAGAGATAATATCACAAGTGGTGTATGCACTAGAGGAAAGAAAATAGCCCTCGACAATTATGTAGGGACAAGTAAAGATGTATGAACTGAAGAGCCATCCTCAGTTCAACAAAAGAAAGAACAACAAAGAATTACTCTTGTTGCCACTCAAGAACATCCCCAATAGCCAATACACCCTATTGTTCCTAAAGTTCAAACAGGGGTGCATGCTACTATGCCATTCAACATTGTAGAAAATATGAAAAGAATGAGCATCACCATGTCCCTATAGTATTCCATATCTATTCCAAGACAATCCAGTTTGTTGAGGGAAGCTTTGGCAACATATGTTTCGAGCCATGTTGTTGATGAGCCTTTGAAGGCTAAATTTACAAATCAAGGAGCTGCTACCTAAGATGACAACTAGAAAAGAACTCAAACTGAAGGTAAGGATGTTAAGCCCCCACCATTTTATGTTTCATTGATAGTGAGGCTACAAGCTCTTTCATGCCCAATAAAATAGCAGACTAACTAGATTTAAAATATGAACCCTTGGTAAAGGGTGTGGTCTAGTTAGATGGCTCATGTGTTAACACCTTAGGTATCATAAAGAATGCAAGCCTAATACTCCATGCATGTCCTACTTTTTCTATTCCCCAAGATATCTTTGTGATAGATTTTGCCCCATATATTTCCATCTTCTTTCTAAGAGAATGCATAGGCAAGATAGGAGGCTATCTATTAGAAAATTCATCTAGTATGCTATTTAGGACTAAATATGGAATTAAAGTAACAATTAGATCTGAGTTACTTACCAAAGACCACATTGAACCTTACACACCTAGTGTGATCAATGCTAATTGTATTGCACTTGATTAAAAAGAAGATCTTGTCACCCAAGATATAAATAGTCAAGTTGATGGTATCCCTAATGTCTTACTAGAGATGTGGGAAATAGAAAAATCCCCAAGAAATGAGACCAATTACATTAATATTGAAGATATTTTAGATGTTGGTTTAGGGAATTATGTCTTCTAAGAAGCTAGGCTAGTAATGCCAAACCTTATAAAAAACAAAATTGGTCATCTTGCGCAACAAAATCAGGTTTGGGAATTATACTTTGATGTCTCTAGGAGCAAGAATAGTTCAAGTGTGAGAAAAATATTGATCTCTCCTTAGGGGGGATAAATATTATACAACCTTTTGTTTCAATTTTACATGCACCAACAATATAGTTGTCAACCAAGTGAGTAGGTTGCACATCACCAAAAATGATAAGCAAAAAAGATATATAGATTAGAATGGGCTAGGATGAGAGGTGTCAAATGCATAAAGATGTTTAGAGATAGTGAGTTAGTTTTCAACCAAGTGACCAGGTTTCACATGACCAAAAATGATAAGTTAAAAAGATATAAACAAAGAGTTTGGAACCTAATTGAGGACTTTGATGCTTCTAACATTATTGCTACCACTAGGAAATTAAATCAGCATGTTGATAGGTTAGCTTTTGTAGGGGCACAATTTGATATAGTTGATAACATTTGCAAAGAAGATGTAAAAACACATGTCAAAGTTGTGGTCAAGCCCTCCATACTTGAGAATGATTTCAATTGGAAAGTCTTTGATAGTGATGAACAAATCCTAAAATTTCTACTTAAGGAGGACCTAAATTCAACATTTAATCAACGAAAGATGTAGGAGCAATATGGTGATTAGATTATACAACTAAGTTCTGATAAACCACCAAAGTGTTTGAAATCATATAGAATAACTTGTGGGGGGGGAGGTGCGTGGGCAGGGTGAATCAGTTATTCAAGGTCCAAATGTACAAATAAAACTTTTCTTAACTTAGTGAACCCATAGAACATTCATATTCATGCATGCATCCAATTGAATATGTGAATACTTGAAACTTTCAAGTTACTGCCTACTCAGATTGCAAAAATGCAAACCATGAAGCACACATTCATTGACACAATGATTTAACGTAGAAACCCAATTTGGGAAAAAAAACTAGTAACATGCTACTCCTTTTCACTCTTCTAAAATGATGCCCTATGAAAGGCCAACCCTGTTAAAGGATACAATACACATTATTAAATATGACCCGATTAAGGGATTTCAATCACCCTGTTAAAAGTGAGTATTGTTAGAGGACTTTAGGCCATTCTCTTGGAATGACACCCTATTAAAGGATTTTCCAATGACTATTAGATAAACCTTAATCCAAAGGATTTTGCCCTAGACAGATACAATTGTTGGAGAGTAATAGTAGAGCTTTGCAGATTATAAATCTCTATTTAGTCCTCAATTTAGTTTGGCTCTCATACTTTGTAGCTCTGAAAGCTTGTCCACCCTTCAAGCATTCATGTCCTTAAGCCTTATTTCTTAGAATTCCATTACAAACACTTCTCTTGGGTCACTTGATGGAGAAAGACCCTTAATTCCTTCTCCTCCTTAGGTTCTCAGACATTACACCAACCTCTTGAACTCTTTTTCTTCATGACTAGACATTCCCATATAAAGGAAATTAGAATATTTTCCCATTCATTATCCATTGTCTAAATTAGAGTTTTGGATGGATTAGATAGGATACAATGTATCTACCACATATCTTTTCTTCTCTAGAAACATCTCTTATAATCTATTTGAATTCACCTAGAAATGGTTTACATCAAATTTTGTGCCACTAGCTCATCAATCTTATCTTTCTCCTAGTTCACAAGTTCCAATAAAACAAACTTGTTGGCTTTTATTTGGAGAATCTTCAATCTTTTTCATAATATAGTAGCTTGGCCTTATCGATCTTCTAATGCTCAGTATATACTACATCACTCGACATCAACTAGATTTTAATGGTTCTCAATTTCAATTTAAATTCACTCAACATCTACTATCTTGCTCGGCATCCACTAGAATTTTCTTTTACTCATATCCAACTAACTTTATGCTTGGCTTGCACTAACTTTGCTTGGAACCTACTATCTACTCAGTCAAGCTTGGTAGAAAAACTATATTTAACGTATTCTTCTAAACATTTTAAGTGTAGCTAGCCATTTTGTAACCTTAAGTAGATCATTAATACATCATGTTATCACTATTTTAACTTATCCATTTACTTCATTACATAATCATAACTCAACCTTTCCTCTAGATGCTTTTGTTAGATCTTGTTGAGCAAATCCTCATCATCAATCAACTAAATGATAGTACTTGAATCATATAAGCAATTGTCCTAGCAGCAAATATCAAGTTTGACATCAGTGACAGAATAATGATTGAAACATATAGTCTTCTTCAACAATATCCTTCTTAACAATACTCTTTTCAAATGATCTTTTCAATCATATATCAAAAATCTCCCTCTTTGGCATTGATGGCAAACCAAACTAATCAACCAAGTCAATCAAATGATTGAAATCTTGTTCAACCAAACTAACTAGGTTAAAATAGAAAGATAATACCAAAAAGAAAACTTGTATTTCTTCTATTCCTCTTTCAATAGCATCAATCTTCTGATTAGGTTACAAAATCTCTTCCTTAAAACTCCCTCTGAGTTCCTTCTTCTATCTTTCTCTTACTAGGTAGATTAGGATTTCTCCCTCTTTCTTTCTGGCTCTTTAATTTTCTCCTTCTCCGTTCTAACTTGATTATTGGCATTTTTCTCCCACTTTGATCAGTAGATTAGTTTAGGACTTTCTTCCACTTTTCTCTTGATCTTTTGATGATGTACTTTCTCCACTATTCCTCTTGCACTTGATCAATTTAATGTACTTTCTCCCTCTTTGACAACAATTCCAAATACATATACTAAACACTTGACATCTTTAATACATGCAAATATAGGCTTTTGCAGGTTCTTCAATTTCTCCCTATGTCACCTTTCTTGTGGTTGATTTATAGTTCTAGTTCTATGATTAATTTAGGCAATTCCTAAAGTAAAATCCACTACATCAAATTTTATTATATGAACATCAGCTTGTTTGATGCAAGGCACTCCCTCTATTTATTACATAGCCTTTGAGAGGGGTATAACCCCTAGTTTACCTCTTAGATGCTCATGAGAATCCTTAGGTAATAGTTTTGTGAAGATATTAGCAATTTTCTCCTTTGAGTTAACATATTCCATCTTCACCTCTTTTTCTTGAATTAACTCTCTTACATAGTGATACTTGATTGCAATGTGCTTTGTCTTTGTGTGAATCACTAGATTCTATGATATATTGATAACACTTGCATTATCACAATAAAGTGTCATTGGTTCTATGATTTTTTCCTTCATTCCTTTGAGTAGCTATTTGATCCATACAATGCCTATGTAGTTTATAGCAGCAACAACATATTTTGCTTCAGCAATAGATTGGGAAGTACAACTTTATTTCTTGCTAGTCCATGTAACTAGTGTTTTACCTAAGAAGAATGCTCCTCCACTACTGCTCTTTCAATCATCAATGTTTCCAACCCAATCAACATCAGTGTAGGCTCTTAGTTCAAACTTCTCATTCTCTTGTAGTATAAACTAAACCATTTTGTTCCTTTCAAATACCTCATTATTCTCTTCATAGCCATCAAGTGATTCTCTTTGGGATTGGCAAAAGAATCTTGCAAGTATCCCCATAGCTAATGCAATATCAGGTTTTCTATGTATTACATATTATGCCAATCATAGACCTGTATAGTGTTTCATTCACCTCAACAGAATCATTATTCTTTGACAACTTGTGTCCTGTCACCATGGGTGTACTTACTGGTTTGAAATCTTCTAGTCCAAATGTCTTCAATATCTCTTTGACATATTTTGGTTGAGTGATGTATATTCTATACTTCATCTAATATAGTTGCAATGCCACAAATAATTTGATCTCTCCAAACACAGACATTTCAAATTCTTTCTTGAACTAATTTGCAATGTCCTTACACAAAGCATCTTCTCCTCTAAATATGATATTATCAACAAATATTTCACATACAATATACCTTTTTCATTTTCTATCTTCATGTATAGATTGTTGTTATCATCAATCCTTTCAAGTCCAATCTTCACAATATAAGTATGAAGTCACTTATACCATGCTCTTGGTGCCTGCTTCAATCCATATAGGGTTCTGTACAATCTACATACTATGTTCTTATTTTTTTCATCAACAAATCCTTCTGGCTATTCTATGTAGACTTCCTTTTCTACTATGCCATTTAGAAATGCAGATTTAACATCCATTTGATAAACTTTGAGACCTTTGTATGCAACATAAGGAAGTAGAATTCTCACTCCTTCCATTCTTGCAACAGGGGAAAATGTCTCACCATAGTCAATTTCTTCTTCTTGTGCATATCCTTTGCAAACTAATCTTGCTTTGTTCCTTGTCACTTCACCATTCTCATCTAGCTTTTTCCTAAATACCCAATTGGTGCCAATCACATTCTTGTCTTCTGGTCTAGGAACCAAACTCCATGTGTTTTTTCTTCTCAATTTGTTGAATCTCTTCTTCCATTTCCTTGTACCAATCATCATCTTCCAATGCATCTTTCAATGTTTTTGGCTCCTTCATGCTTAACAAACATGATTCACTTCTCACTCTATTTCTTGTCATTGGCCTTGCATCTTTGTTTCCAATGATTTGATCTATAGGATGATGTCTTTTGACATATTTAAACAATCTTGGCTTAGCTCTTGTAACTTAATTTTGTCTCTCAGCAATATGACCAACTTTATTGCAATTGAAACAAATGATGGGTAACTTTCCTTTGAACTTGCCTTTACTTCTATGAAATCTTCTTGCTAGTAGTGCTTCCAATTGTTCAATGTCTTCCTCATCTATATTACTATCACTAGATGTATATTTTATCTTTCTTTTCTTCTTCTTCTTCTTCTTCTTCTTCTACTTTACCTCCTTAGAATCCTTGAATAACAATTTAAATTTGAAAATTGATTCAAGACTCTCTAGTTTGTAATTGTCAAAATTAGATAGCTCAAAAGTAGTGAGTCTACCTACCAGACCTTCAAGGGTTAGATTATTTCCTGGTATACATCTCAACTCTTGGATTGCAAAAACTCTAATAGCATAAATGGGTAGTAATGTCCTCAATACTTTACTTACTATAGTATCATCATCTATTTGACCAGTAGCACCTTTTATTGCACTAACAACTTCATTTATCCTAGCAACATATTGAGCAATATTCTCACCTTCTTTGATTCTCAAATCATCAAACTTACCTCTAAGGCTCTCAGACTTGGCTCTTTGAACATTTTTGTCTCCTCCATAGATAGTGGTTAGGGTATCCCACATCTTCTTTATAGTCTCACATCCTTTGATATCATTAAATTCAACATAGCTTAGGGCAGAGGCAATCTCCAACATCACCTTATTGTGTTCTTTCTTTTTCTTCATATCTTTAGTAGTTAGGAATCATACTAGTTCAACGTGCTCTACTTTACTGGAAGATTGTGCATGATCTCCTTCTCCCCCAAGGTGTAACTTCATCAAACTTTTCCATGCAAGAAATTTATCTCTGTTGAGCTTAAGTACTTCTCTTTTAGACATCTTGATCTTTGTGCTTCTAGTATCTTAAAACTATTCCTCTTAAGTAGATGGCCAAACATTCATATATAAAGGAAAGTAGAATATTTTCCTACTCATTATCCATCATCTAAATTAGGGTTTTGGATGGATGGTGTAGGATACAATGTATCTACCCCATATCTTGTCTTCTTTAGAAACTTCTCTTAGAATCTATTTGAATTTTCCTAAAAATGGTTTACATCAAATTTTGTGGCATGGGCTTATCAATCTTATCTTCCTTCTAGTTCACACGTTCTAAGAAAACAAACTTGTCAACTTTTATTTGGCAAATCTTCAATCTTTGTCATAATGTAGTAGCTCGACATTATCAATCTTTTGATGCTTGGCACATATTGTGTCACTTAGCATCAACTAGATTTTACTAGTGCTTGGCATCAACTAAAATTCATTTTTCATCTACTATCTTGCTCAACATCCACTATAATTTTCTTTTACTTAGCTCCAACTGAATTTCTACTCGGGTTGCACTAACCTTTCTTAGCACCTATTATCCACTTGGTCAAGCTTGGCAGATAAATTTTATTTAACTTATTCTTTTAAAAATTTTAAGTGTAGCCAACCATTTTGTAACATTAAGTAGATCATGAATACATCATATTATCACTATCTTAACTAATCTTTGTACTTCATTACATAATCATAACTCAACCTTTCCTCTAGGTGCTTGTGTTACATCTTGTTGATCAAATCCTCCTCATCAATCAATTAAGTGATAGTACTTGAATCATATAAGAAATTATCCTACTAGAAAATATCAAGTTTGACATCAGTGACAAAACAATGATTGAAACACATAGCCTTCCTCAATAGTCTCCTTCTTAACAATACTCTTTTCAAATGATCTTTTCAATCAGATATCAAAACCAAGGGGTTGATCATTCTAGAGTTTCAATTCAAAAAGAATAAGACTATCTTGGTAGTTTAGTAGGATCATTATGAAGATTGAGATTGAAGAGGGGAGGAAATTAAATTTTGGCAAAGCAATTCATGCTGAAGAAAGGCAGTCTTATGTCTAACTTTTTGAAAAATACAATGATGTTTTTGCTTGGGGATATGCTGATCTTCAAGGATTCAATCCATGCCTTGCTCAACATACAATTGAGATGGAGCCCAATTCCAAACCCACAAGGTAGAAGAAAAGGCTTGTGCGCCCAAAGCTAGAATCCTTATGCAAAAAGAGGTTTGCAAGCTTATTGAGAGTGGAATAATATTTCCTATCAAACACACTAGCTGGGTGTGAAATTTGGTTCTTGTTAGAAAAAAGAATGGGGACCTAAGGTTATGTGTTGACTTTAGAGACCTCAATAGAGTGTCATTATAGAACTGTCATCCATTTCCATCTATGTAGCAAATGCTCCAATATGTTTTAGGTTTAGAAAGGTTTTCACTCTTTAATGGATATTCTGGCTATAATCAAGTTCTAGTTAAAAAGGAAGACCAACTCAAGACTACATTCACCACCAAATGGGGTACTATGGGTTATAAAAGGATTCTTTTTGGATTGTCTAATGTAGGAGAAACTTTCCAAAAGGCCATGGAGATGGCTTTAAGAAATTTGATGTACAAATTTGTGTTGATCTATCTAGATGATATCATTATTTTCTCCAAATGTACTAAGGATCATATTGAACATTTGAAACAAATCTTACAGAGATGCAAATAATTTTGCATATCTCTTAATCCAAACAAGTGTGTATTTTTTTTCCATGAGGGGAAATTATTGGGATATGTGGTATCCAAACAAGGCATCAACATTGATCTTGAAAGGTTGTGACTATCCTAGAATTTTCTTTTCCACATCATAAGAAGATATTACAAAGTTTGATTAGGAGAATCAACTTTTATCATATGCTTTATTCTAGAGATTGCTAACCTAGTGAGGCCATTGACATTAATGCTTAAGAAGAACACTATTTGAACAATTGGTCAAAGGAAGTCAAGCATAGTTTTGAGGTGATAAGGAAACATTTTTGTACTACTCCTACTTTGGTAAATCTTAACTTTTCAAAAGACTTCACCTTGTATGCATATGGTAGTATGGATAATATTTCTACAATATTGGTTAAGCAAAATGATTAAGATATAGAACAACCTATTGCTTTCTTTAGTAAAGGCTTAGAACATTATGAGTAGAGACATAGCTTCATAAAGAAGCATGTGCTTTCTATGGTAGAAAGCCTAAAGAAGTTTAGATGCTTGGTATCTACTAATAGGTTTCATCTCATAGTGGTCCATCTTAGTGTGAAAGAGTTATTGTTAAGAAAAGACCTCAATGAGGAAAGAGTTGGTTGCATAACTAGAGTCATGGAATATGATGTGGATATTCATGTAACCAAACTTGTTATAGGAAAAGGGTTATGTGAATAGTTAGATAATGGAAGAACTCAAACTACAAATGACATAGTAGAAATCATCATAACCAATCAAGATGTTCCCCAACAAGGTCAAAAAGAAAGTTGGCTACAAGATATGAAATATTTTTTGTAAATTTGAGAATATCCCCTATCACTTGACAAGGCTAATAGGAGGTATTTTAGAATATAATCTATACCCTACATATTAGTAGATGGTCTTTTGTGTAGAAAGGATGTGAATGGAATTCTCTTTAGATGTATTAAAAATGATGTTACTAGTAAGTTTCTAAAGTAGTTTCATAATGCAGGAGGTCAGTTTTCTACAAAAATGGTAGCATATAAAATCATGAGGGACGAATATTATTGGCCCAACCTATTTAAGGATGATCATTCTTGGGCAAGAAAGTGCAAATAATGTCCATTATTTTCTAGGAAGGAAAGGCTAGCTTCCTTACCCCTACATCCTATTTTGATTGATCAGCCATTCATGAAGTGGGGTATAGATTTTATGGGCCCCATTAATCAAAATTCTAGTGCTAGCCACAAATAAATTTTGACTACTGTTGCCCCACTTTTCATCCTATACACCTTATGCAAAGTGGAAAATTATCTTGTGTCTCAATTCGGTTTAGGTATTTTTGAGTCTATTTATTTTCCCCAAGTGAAACGTCTCTCCATTGGGTTTTCATCTTCCTTCTTCTCCTGCATTACATAACTAGGTGGGCTTTCCTTGTTATCATGAGTTTTGTGAGTAGTCTAGCATCCTTTTTGATGGAGATTCTTGGGTCATGTCATGATTATCACAAATTCATTTCCAAGAATAAACTTTCTTGTGACTCATTATAGGTTGCACATAAAGAAAATGAAGTCTACAAAGAGCCTAACATTGGCTTCTCCTTGGTGGATTTTTGAATTGTGAATGTGATTTTCTTTAGAGGTTGACAAATGAAGTATACAAGCTAAAGAAAGGAAGAAATGAGTTGTTTTATAGATAGATTGTTTATACATTATAGTATTTTACCTTGGGAGTCACTTAGAATTCATCATAATGATCAGAATAGCATCTGGTAGAAAACTCTAAATTAGCTTCTCCATGGTAGGTTTTTGACCTAGGAAGTCAGTTTTCTAACGAAGGCATTTGTAAGGGAGAAAAGCAAGTAAGTGGGTTCTTTTTTCACTTTCATAGCCTTGTATAGATTTTTTGAAGCTTGGAGATGCATTGACTTAAAGAGTTAAGTGAAAATAAAGACAAGGGAAGAAAAATAGAGAGAGCCAACAATTTTTCAATAGTGAGTAGGATCTATTGATTCTAAGTTTTTTACTTCATTCTTAAGTTTATGAAGATTAGTTTCCATTGGAGTAAATAGTGGTTTACAATCCATCATCCAAAATCCGGTCAATATGTTTGTAGTGTACTTTTCTTGATTTAGGAAGATGTGATTTCCCTTCTATCATACTTCTAGACCCAAAAAATAATGTAGAAGACCTAGATCCTTCATGTCAAATTCATCTATGAGATCTTGTTTACATTTGGCTATAAGATGATCTGCACCTATTATCAATAATTCATCAACATAAAGAAAACATATTAGCATGTCATTATTAGATATTTTGAAGCATATATTTGATACAACTTCATTCTTGGAGTAACCCAATATGAGAAGATAGTTGTCTATTCTCTCATACCAAGCCTTGGGAGCTTGCTTCAACCCATAAAGAGATTTCTTTAGTTTGCATACATAATGTTTATGATCATGTGTAGTGAATCCTTTTGGTTGTTCTATATATACTTCTTCTTCAATGATGTCATTCAAGAAGGTTGTCTTTACATCCATTTGATATATTTTCCATCCTTTGGATGCAACAATGATAATTATCATTCTTACTAAAGTATAACATGTGCAACTGGAGCAAAAGTTTCTTCATAATCAATTCTGGCATTTTGAGAGAAACCCCTTGCAAGAAATACTTCCTTATGTTTTTCAATTCTTCCATCAGGTGTGTACTTTATTTTACAGAACCATTTTTAGGATACAATTGATTTATCTTTAGGTCTAGGAACAATATCCCAAACATCATTCTTTAGAATAGATTGATATTCCTCTACCATTGCATCTTTCCATGCTTGACATTTTAAGGATTCCTCTACATTAGTTGGTTTTTTTTTTTGCGATTTTCGTCAATAAAAAAACATAGAATTTTTGATTTCTTGTTTTCTTATTTTCTTTAGAGACCTCATTTGGTTTCACATTCTTTCCTTCAATCATTTTCCTTGCCCATAGTGGTATTTTCTTATGATTTAAAACTTCATCATTCTCAGTATTGGATGTAGGTGTGTCTCTATCTTCAAAAAGGCAATATATAATTTTTATCCCTTAGTTATTTCATAGTAGCTGATGAATATTCCTTTCTTTCTAGAAGGTTTAAGTTTAGAATTTTTCTCTTTGGGAATGTGAATGTAGACTAGACAACCAAAAACTCTTAGATGACTAAGATCTAGTTTGATTCCTATGAAGGATTTTTTAGGAGTTATATTTTCTAATGTTACATGAGGGCTTCTATTTTGAATGTAAATTGTTGTACCTGTTGATTAGGCCCAAAAAGGCATAGGGAGATTTTGATCATGAATCATGGATTTTGTTGCTTCTATTATAGTTCTATTTTTCTTTCTGCAACCCCATTTTGTTGAGGATTATAAGGTACTGTAGTCTCCCTATTAATACCAATATAAATACAAAATTCTTTAAAGATATCACATGTGTATTCACCTCTATTATCTGATCTTTAAAAAAAAAAAAAATCTTTCTAGTGTGATTTTCCACTAGGGCTTTAAATTCTTTGAATTTTTGTAAGACTTCATTAGATTCTTTATGTTTTAGGAAGTATATCCAATTTTTCCTATATTAATCATCATTGAAGCTTATATAGTACAATAACCCCTTGAGTGAAGGTGTTGACATGGGCCCAAACAAATCAGTGTGTACAAGTTCTAGTGCAAATTTTGACTTGTTTTTGCTTAAAGGAAAGTATCCTTTCTTGTTTTTTTCCTAGAGCACACCCTTTAAAAATGCTAATGTGATTAGTTTTGAGATTAGGTTGACCTTTAGTGATTTTACCTATGGTAGGAAGAGCACTAAAGCCAAGGTTTAATTTTTACAAGCTTTCATCTTTTGATCCTATGTTGATGGTGTTCTTAATGTTGGAGTTTTTAGTCCATAGTAACACTTCATTTTAATTGAAAGAGACATGGTATCCTTGGTTTGCTAGAATAGAAATGGAAATTAGGCTTCTTTTTATCCTTGGTACAAATAGTAAATCTTTTATTAAAAGAGTCTCTCTCAATTTTAGGTGTAAGGAGTAGGTCCCAATTCCTTTTACTAGATAAGTAGAGTTATCTCCAATTGTGACTTCTTCTATGCAATATTCTTTGAATGTTTAAAACTGATTTTTGAATCCATTTATGTTTGTTGAGGATCCACTATCTATTATCCAAATATTATTATTTGCATATAATTCATTTGACAAGGCTACATAGATAAGAGGATTTTCTACTACATGAGATTTTGATATGGTAGCTTAAATTTTCTTCCTTAAAGTACAGTCTCTTTAGATGTGACCAAATTTATCACATCAGTAGCATTGAAATTTGGATAGATCCTTTTCTTTGTGGTATTGAGAATTATTTCCTCTCTTAGATTTGAATTTCCTCTTCTTCCCCTTGTTTTTGGTATGTAAGGCTTGAATCTCCCCTTCTTGATTTGTGTAGATTCCTCTAGAGATTAAGCAAGATTCTTCTTGAATGCACTCATTCTTGAGTTGATCAAACTTTGGAAGAGAGGGATGACTTACACATTGAATGAAAGGTTCCCATGATATAGGTAGGCCTCTTAGAGAAATTAGATTAAGTTCCTCTTCATCTACATTATTTCTAATAGTAGAAAGTTGGTCTCTTATCTCAAAGATTCTTAAAAAATAATTTTTCATTGACTCTCCTTTATTTTATTTTTTATAGAAGAGTTGATGTTTTAATGTCAATATTTTTCTTGCATTATTTATTTCAAATATATCTTTTATAGTATTAAACACTTCACTTCATATGTTTTTTCAATATTGCTATGGATAGAAGTATGTGATCCCTTAGAACATCAATTATGATCTTCTTAACTTTATTGTTTTTCTCTTTTCCAAGTTATTTTTTCTGATTCTTCTTCAAGCATCTTAATGTCTTTTCTATAAAAGACTCTAATTTAAGTTCTTCAAGTTAGGTTATAATTTGAATTTTCGATGAGGAGAAGTTTGCAGCCCCTTATAATCAATCTTCTACTTTGATTCCATTCACCAATTTTATTTGGATAGAGTTTGATTTAATCAATAATGCAAAGAACAAATCTAAATTCTAATTTTTCTCTAATTAAGATTTGATACCATGTTATTTCTAGATTTCTTCTAGAGAATAAATCTATAAATCTAAATAACAGTTAGCAATGTATCTTGTGATTCTCTTAGCACCATTCCTTTCCTTGCTGATAATGTGGATCAAACAATTATCTAATTTCTTTTCTATTATAGAGAATGGATGAAGGACAAACTGAAAGTGTAGATTATTCAAATTGAAGAAGGAAAAATCAATGATTGTTGAAGAATATATAATGCCTTGGTGATTTATTGTATTCTACTAGAGCCATTGAAGATATAAGTCTACTGCTAGATGATCACGATCATGAATAGTTATGACCCCCCCCATGACACTTGCCACAAGGAGTCATGCCCATTCATAATCATGACTCCTCTTAATTACAACCAATGTGAAATGTTGATTCATTAACCTTGTTGATACAGATTAGTTAAGGACATTTATAACATACAATGATATATATATATATATATATCTATGTGTGTGTGTGTGACAATATCCCATCATTTAAATATGTGTTCATCAGTATTCATGATATGAATGCTTCAATCTAATGAAGATATATTCTTAACACATCCAACCATCCATTTTATTGCCATTTTTCATTACCCTACCAACATCTTTGAGCATAACATCAAAAGCTATGGTCTATTATTTTAGATCTTTGAAGATGAGTATCAAAGGAAAACTATGCTTGACTCCTTCCTCTATGATTTATCATGTGTCTATTATCTTTCAGAAAAAGTTAAAACATATTTTAAAAAGGAAACAAAAGAACAAAAAAGCCAAGAGAAAAAATTTGTCCAATAGTGAAAACTTGGAAAACATGCACTTTGGATAAGTACCATGATGAAAACTTGACAAATAGGCATCATGCATAATTTGTGAACTTCTTGCATTCCATACTTGGGGGAAAATTTCATCCATGCTTTACTATCATATCACATCTCTTTCACTTCCTCCATTCTCCTATGTACCTCACATCGCTTGTCTTATCCACATTCATATCCTATTTGTTTTCTAACTATGATCTTGACATGGCTCTAACTATCCCTAGAAACATCATATGTCCTATCTACTTCATGTTTTCCACATCCTTTTGGTCCATATCCATTATCCTATCCACATCCCTTTGGTCCATATCCATTATCCCATCCATAACCCTTTGGTCCATATTTCTTATCTTATCACAACTTTCAGTCCATATCCCTTATCTTACCCATTCTTCATCTTTATTCACCTATCAATACCCTATCCAAATTCCTCTCTTGATCTTGTTAGAAAGAAAAAGGACATAAAAATGAAAAAAAAATTCAACATCCTCTTGACATGTACACTCTTAAATGTCATGCCAATCAATGCACCATATCATTACCCTATCTCATCATGTTCCATCCCTAAGCTTGTCAAAAATATCTTGTCTTATCATGTGAATAGTCCTTAACATCTAGACATATCCAAGCAATTCTAAGGAACCTTTGGCCTCCATCCATCTACTAGTCCATGCATCAATCCCTTGCCTTGCTAGACATTGGGGGAAGTCTTAAAAGTCTAGAAAAAGTTCAAAAATATTTTTAAAATGTCCTAAAAAAAACCTACTAAAATATTGAAAAAATATCTTGAAAAAAATCTTCAAAACCATTCTAAAAAAATTGATCAAAAAAAATCATATATGATCCTAAAAAATCCAAAAAAAATTAAAAATATAAAAATCTTTGCAATAAAATCTCTTTGATGACAATAAAAAAGTGGTAATCAAACATCAAATAAAATCAAACAATGAGCTTCACAAATTAATAATGGACTCGTGAGACACATCACTCAATCAATCAAACATCAAATCAATCCAATTAATGATCAATAAGGTTGTTGACAAAATCCTTTATGTCAATCCATTATTGATTTATCTTTCATGATTATGTTCCTATGCTCCTCAAGGATACCACTAAGTATGAGAGAGGCTATGATGGTTCATCATCTCTTTTTTTTTTTTTTTTTTTTGTGGAGTTTTTTAATAAATTTTTGGGGCAAGGATGATGTAGGGTGAATGTGATAAGAACTATCATGCATTTGGTAGCCACACACACCCATGATCTAAGTCAACCCTAGAATGATATTGATCCATTCCCTTTCTATTTTTGTTTGGTAATAATAGATAGAAGTGGTATCTAGATGATCAATATCTGGATGCACTTGTATCTCTTTCATTTCAATAAAGCACAATGATAAAAACCTATGAAAAATATTTGATAACGACTCAATACATCATCCATGTCAATAGAACAAGTTCATTTCTTCTAATCATATCTCCTAATTCATTCTTCTAGCTCATCCATGCTTCTCACTAACATTTCTTCTATCAATCAAATTAGTCAATCCATCAATCTATCATGATTTTCATATTAGTCAATCCATCAATTGATCAATCCATCAAGCTATCTTATACAGGGTATATCTTCCCTAAAACTAGACATTATCGCTAGTCTCATAAAAGATGGGTCCTTCCTGAAACTAGACATGATTCTTATCAAGCAATCTCTATATATTAAACAATCATCATCGTCTAACTAAGTTTTCACTTATTACTAACTATTATTCTATTTCATCATTTCATTTAACATTTCTCATCTTCTATCAAGAGACCATTCATGCCTTTCTTGCAAAATAAAACTCTCGAGGGGGCGTATAGTCCACTTGCTCTCACTAGGGCAAGTTGGGGTAGAACTTAATCTGAAATTCTTTGATACAATGCTCATAGTCACATTATATCAAAGAGGGGCAAATGTAGCCACCCAAAAATAGACATACTTGCAAGTTTAGATTTATTGCACTCATTTTTCTTCTATTGATTAAGGGTTCTAAATCATTAATTAATCATCTTATCTCGTCTATAATCAAATCTGTGTATCATCTAATCATTCCCTAACTTTAACTAAATAATTAAGTTTATTTAATTATTTAACCTTTATTTAATTGATCATTATGAGTTAATTAAATTTAGTTTCCCATAATTTAAATAATAATAATTAATTATTTAACATAACTAATTTATTCCTCTTTTTTAAATTAAATTCTAAATTTAATTTAATTTCATCTTTATTTCTTTCAATTTCAATTTTGATCAATTTCCATTTAATTTCAACTCATATCATCTTTCTAATTTAATTGAAATTTTTTTAATTCAATTAAATCTTATAAAATCTGAAAAATCAATTTTATGAGGAATTGTGATTTCTGAAAACTAGAAAATCTTCATAAACTTAAAAATCATTTTTTTCTAAAAACCAAAAATTAGAAAACATTTTAATGTTTCCATTTTCAATTTTTGGAAAATTTATCTCTCCAAAAATTGAAAATATCTCAAATTTTTTCCTCTATCTTTTTGGGTTTAAAATTGGAAACTTTCCAATTATTCCTCCAATACCTTTCATCCTTTTTTGTTGATCATGATTTTCCCAAATCAATCTTAGTTGTTTATGGATTTCTAGAAAATCTATATAAACAACCCTCTTATCTCTTAATTTCATCATTGACTTTCACATCTAACCTCTATCACTTTTCTATCATCTTTCTATCATTTGAAATCATATTTCTTAGAGCTCAGAGTCTAAGTGTTCCTAAAATCATAGCAAAATCAAAAGAATAAGCAAAATCTTGGAGTTTGATTGGTTTTCATATTTTATGATGTGTTTCCAATTATTTAGTACATATTTTGTTGTTCATAGACTCATGTTTCGTAGCTTATTTGATTTCATCATTAGATCATTTGCTGCTACCAACCCTCATTTCTTCAGTATGCAAATTTAGCTCTATACACCTGTATGTTGTTCAAAGAAGTTCAGTTGTGTATACCTAGAAGCTCTATGAGAGTTAATTTGATTAAGGAAAAGTGTTGTAGTGGTCTAGCTAGACATTTTGGTATTGATAAGACCTTGAGTTTTCTTAAGGATAAGTATTATTGGCTACATATGCATAAGGATGTTCGTAAATTTTGTAAGGAGTTGTGGAATTTGTCAAGTTACAAAAGGAGTAAGTCAAAATACTAGATTGTATAGACCTATTTATTGTTAGGATAAACCACAGTCAGAAATAAAAACTACATGCAAATATAACCAATAACAGAAAATAATAGAACACACAGAAATGAACACAAGGCACCAAGATTTAACATGGTTCACCCAATCCCTGGGCTACGTCCACCAAACAGCAAGTTTGATCTTATTACAATCCAGTGATTACAACCTGATTACAATCTGTAATCCCTTACAGCTCAATACTACCGCAAGAACCAATTTCGTATCACCACATATGAAAAATACCCATCCCTAAGCCCTTTTTATACAAGTATTAAACCACTTTAGAATTATAACATGTCGGCCATATGTCGGCCATAATATGTCGGCTACTTCCCAAAAAAAAAAAATTTGGGGCGATGCCCTGAACCCCACTATTTATGAAGTATGTACAGTACTTTCCTGATCAGTCGCCACAATCTAACAATCTCCCACTTGGGGACTGATCAGGCTCCACACTAAACAACAATTATGTTCTTGAGAAACCTTGGAGTGACATTAGTATGGATTTTGTTCTTGGGTTACCAAAGATAGTAATAGGGTATGATTCCATATTTATTATTGTGGATAAATTTTCTAAGATGACACATTTGATACCTTCTATGAAGACATCAGATGTAGTGCATGTTGTACTACTTTTTTTTAAAAAGATTGTTAGATTGCATGGGTTGATGAGAAGTATTATTTCTAGTAGAGATAGTAAGTTTGTTGGTTAATTCTAGAGGACTTTGTGGAAGAATATGTGTACTAAGTTGAAGTTTAGTTTTGCATTCCATCCATAGATAGATGGAAGTTGTGAATAGAAGCTTGGGTAATTTATTGAGATGTTTAATTGGGGATAAACCAAGTAATTAGGATATGGTATTGACACAAGATGAGTTTTCATATAATAATTCTATGAATAGGAGTACTTTAAGAACACCTTTTGAGATCGTTACTAGAATGAAGCCTAGAGGAGTATAAGATTTTATGGATATTATTGGTGTAGATAAGAGAAGTGGTGAAGGTGAAGTGTTCTTTGATTTTATGAACTCTTTGCATAAGGAAGTGAAGTTAAATTTGGCATAAAGTAATCAAAAGTATAAGGAGAATACTAATAAGTCTAGAAGACATGGTGTTTTTGAAGTTGGAGATGAGGCAATGGTTCATTTGAAGAAGGGTATATTTTCTTTTGGAACATAAAGTAAGTTAAAGATAAAGAAGTTTGGACCTTGTATGGTGTAGGACCATCATGGGTCTTAGAGAAATCTTGCATCAATAAAAAATATATCTTATTTTCTATACCAATGTATTGTTCATAGGGTAATAGTTGTTGATCTTGGTTTCATATTATGCATGGTTAATATGATAATGAGGACCTATCCTTGATCCTCCTCCTAAGTGCACAAGCCTTGATCATTTGTATTTCTCAAGTTATGAGTTGTTCTTTGTGGTCCCTATTTCTTGTGTTTTCCTTCTAGCAAGGGGTGTTTCTTTTGGCATAGTTTCTTATGCTAAGGTGATGTGTTGTGAAGATAGGAGCTAACTCCTAGGACATGTGTGGATTTACTTTCATGTGTGAAATGCCTTATTTTTTATTTAGTGATGATTTTTGTTTACTCTTCCTAGGTTGGACCTATAATTTAATTAAATTCTTGACTAGCTGACTTGCGGCTTAGCTATATATATAAGAAGCTCTGTTAGAGATAGAAGAGGCAACAAAGGATGATATGACAGATTGAGAAGTAAGATGGGATGTGAGTTTGGATTCTAACTTTATAAATTCATTGTATATGGCCAAAACTTGGAAGGCCTCACAATAATGCATGTTAACAATCTTCTTTAATTATTACATCAGTGTGATTCCCAATTGCCTAGCCTAATATGGTTCTTGTTTCCATTTTTTTGTGTGATATTCATATTTATTCCATGTGTAACTCTAATCAGGGCTTTTTGTATGTTTAATTTCAATTTTTCATCTTAAATAAACCCTATCTTTGTGTTAGGTGGTATCAGAGCGAATTTTTTCTTATGGATTGGATCATTGGGAACCTTATTGGGTTGGTTGCATTGTGGAAGATCTTAGATCTGACCTGTAATTGGTAGAAGTTTATGATCTTATACAAACTATAATCAAGATGGTTTGTGGTAGAGGAAATTTTGACAATTCTATAATGGATATGTTGAGGTAGATTGCAACCAGACTTGAAGCTATAGAGATAGCCCAGAGAAGAGGAGTACATCTTGAAGATTTTAGTGATGAAGAAGAGGTGACACCTAATCCTAATCCTAAACTTGAAGTTGAACAAGATGAAGAAAGGCTTCTAAGCATTTTCTCTAGAGAAAATGCTAGACCTGCTATTGAAGTTGCTTGTTATGATGGAAAATTGGAGACTAATGTGGTATTGGATTGAATCTCTGAAATGGAAAAAGTATTTTGAGTATGAAGGTACTCCTGATAATAAAAAGGTTAAGATAGTCATTACGAAATTGAAAGGTCATGCATCTCTTTGGTGGGATCATATAAAAATTGACAGATAGAAGAGGGAAAAGGAAAAGATCAAGACATGGATGCAAATGATTGGAAAGATGAAAAATAAGTTTCTCCCTCTAGAATACCAAGTTAGTTTGCTAAGAAAGATGCAAAATTGAAGTAAAAAAGACATGACTGTGAAGGAATATACTAAGGAATTCTACAATTAGATATCAGATCTGGACATGTGGATGATGAAGTTGAAAAGTTGGCTAGATACCTCAATGGCTTGAGAATATCAATTCAATATGAGATCAGTAATGTTAATATGGATAGTGTAGAGGAAGCATATCAATTTCTTTAAAGGCTAAAGAAATATTAATAGAGAAATGTGATCAAAGAAAAAGAGGAAGAGGTTGTATATTTTACATATGTAGAGGTAGAAATTATGGAGAAGGTAGTAGATCTGACAATATAGTGAAAGATAAAGGATGGAAGGATGAACCTTCTAGTACAAGAGGTAATTAGTCTGGATGGAGATATACGAGTTACTCTAGGAATAAAAATAAAGAAAAAGGGAAGAAATATCTCGATTTAAGGGTACTTGTTAAAAATGTGGAGAAGAAGGGCATGAAGATTTTGAATGTGATAACTTTGGAAAGAAAACTAAAGGTAATAGTAGAAATACTTTGGCTTGTGAATAAGTTGATGAAACATCTAATGAACTTGAGAAGGGTGAGAACTTGATGGTAAGAAGAGTCTTTTGGAATGAATAAATTGATGAAGAACCTATTTTGAGAAGTTCATTCAAGACCAAATGTATGATTGCTAGAAAATATTACAAAGTAATCATTGATGGTGGAAGTTATAATAACTCAGCATATGAAGAGTTCATTAACAAATTATAGTTGTAGAGGTTGAGACACCCTAAGCCTTACCATATTTCTTGGATCCAAAGGGAGCACAAATTAAGTGAACAATGCCTTGTCAAATTTGAAATTGGGAATTATCATGTTGAAGTCTTGTGTGATATTGTACCTATAAATTGTTGTCATATTCTTTTGAGTAGACCTTGGCAATATGATGGACAAGCCTTGTATGATGATAGATTGAATTAGTATATTATTTGGGTGAATGAGATGAAATAAATATTGTTACCTTTGGTAGAGAAGTTTAGTGAGAGTCATTGTACCTTGATGACATTCTAATATTTAGTAAAAGTAAGAAAGAGTACCTTAAGCATATCAGACAAGTATTCTAGAGATTGAAAGAGGAAAAGTTGATGATTAACTTGAAGAAATATTTATTTATGAAAGAGGAGATTGTGTACCTTGGGTTTTTAATTTCAGCTAATGGTCTGAAGATGGACCCTAAAATGGTGAGAGTAATTCTTGATTGGCCTACACTTGAGAATGTTGGAGACATAAGATCATTTAATGGATTCGAAAGTTTTATTAGGAAGTTTAACATGAATTTTAGGTCTATCTATAATGTTATGACTGAGACTATGAGAGGAGATAAAAGGGATTTAAAATGGACACATGGAGCACACAAGAGTTTTGAATATTGAAAAAAAAGATTATTGAATTTCCTACACTTGCTTTGCCTAATTTTAGTAAAGTTTTTCAAGTTGAATGTGATGCTAGTGGGAGTGTAATTGGAGCAATTTTGAGTCAATACGGATGACCTGTATCTTTATTTAGTGAGAAATTAAACGATGCTATGAGAAAATATTTAGTTTATGATTAGGAATTCTATGTTATTGTTCAAGCTTTGAATAACTGGAGACGTTATCTAACACTTAAGGATTTTGTATTGTACATTGATCATAAAGCTTTGCAATATTTGGGAAGTTAGAATAAGTTGAATTAGAGACATATGAAGTGGGTTGAGTTATTGTAGACTTTTTCCTTTCCATTGAAGCATAAAAGTGGATAGTTGAACAAAGTTGTTGATGCATTAAGCCAAAGAAGAAATTTGTTGTCAGAGATGAGAATTGAGGTACTTGGTTTTGATGACTTGAAGTGTTTGTATGATCCCAATCTATATCTTACAGAACCTTGAAAAGTTTGTAAGGAATAGACAGAGTACAACAAGTGGACTAATTATTTCATTCAAGAGGATATGTTGTTCAAAGGAATTCAGTTATGCATACCTAGAGGATCTATGAGAGAAAATGTAATAAAAGAGAAATATAGTGGTGGACTTACTAGATATTTTGGGACTGATAAGACTATTAAATGGATTTCTAAGAGATACTTTTGGCCATATATTTACAAGGATGTGCATTGAATGGTTAGAGTTTATAAAAATTTTCAAACAACAAAAGGAACTAGTCAAAATTTGGGATTGTATTCACCTTTACCTATACTTGATAGACCTTTTGAAGATGTGAGCATGGATTTTATTCTTGGATTGCCTAGAACTCAAAGAGGTAATGATTTTTTTTTGGTAGTCATTGAATTTTTTTTGAAAGATTGCTCATTTCATACCTTGTAAGAAGACCTCTGATGCATTACATATAGCTAATTTATTTTTAAAGAAAGTAGTGAGATTACATAGTTTTCCTAAGACTATTGTTTCAAATAGAGACACTAAGTTTACTGGTTATTTTTGGAGAACACTTTGGAAAAATATGAATATGGAGTTGAAGTTTAGTTCTACATTTCACCCCTAGACATATGGACAAACCAAAGTTGTGAACAAAAATTTGGGTAACTCACTAAGATGTTTAGTTGGGGGTAAACCCACTAATTGGGATTTAGTCTTGGCACAAGAAAAGTTTGCATACAAAAATTATGTGAATAGAAGCACTAAGAGGATGCCCTTTGGTATTGTTATTTGATTTCATCCTAAAGGAACCATAGAGTTGAGAGAATTTCCTATAGAGACAAGAAGGAGTGTTGAACCTAAGGACTTTGCAAATTTCATAAAGACTTTACATGAGGAAGTTAAAAGAAATTGGGAAGACAATAATCAGAAGTTGGATAATTGAAATGCCTATGAAGTGGAACTACCAAAAGATATGGATATATTGCCTGTATTCAACATTGCATATATTTTTGAGTATTATGAATCAGAAGATGAGAATGAAAATAACCTAGATTATCCTATAAAGAAGAAAGAAAACATTGAAAATTTTCTTAACAACAAAGAAAGAAAGAGTACCAGAGGAAAGGACTACATGGAATACTTAATCTAGTGGAAAGAAAAAACTAGTTGAAGATAGTTCATGGATTACACAAGTTGATTTGGATATTTATGATTTTGGTTACAATACAAGAAGTGCCTAATGTGTACATCAATTCTTTATTTACCCTACATGTTTGATGCAGGAGCATTGTTGGTCTTAGAGAAATCTTGTATTAATAAAAATTATCTCCTATTTTTTATACTAGTCTTTTGTTCGTAAGTTAGTCATTGTTGTTGTAGGTTTCTTGTTATGCATAGTTAACATGATAATGAGGACCTATCCTTGATCCTCCTCCTAAGTGCACAAGCCTTGATCATTTATTTTTATTGAGTTATGAATCATTCTTTGTGGTCCTTGTTTCTTTTGTTTTCCTTCTAGCATGGCATGTTGTTTCTTTTGGCATAGTTTTCTATGTTAACATGGTGTGTTGTAAAGTTAGGAGCCAACTCCTAGGGCACATGTGGATCTTCATTCATGTGCACAATGCTTTATGTTTTATTTAGTGAAAATTTTGGTTTACTCTTCCTAGGTTGGACATATAGTGTAATTAAATGCTTGACTAACCAACTTGTGGCTTAGTTAGATATATAAGAAGCTTGGTTAGAGATAGAAGAGGTAGTACAGGATGATATGATATATTGAGAAGTAATATGGGATGCAATTTTGGATTCTAACTTCATAAATTCATTATATATGGCTGAAACTCGGAAGGCCTCATAGCTAGGCATGTTGACAGACTTCTTTAATTATTACTTTAGTATAGTTATCAATTTCCTAGCCTGACATGGTTCTTTTTTCTATTATTTTATGTGATATTTATATTTCTTCTATGTGTAACTCTGAGCAGAGATTTTTTTATCTTTAAGTTTGAGTTTTCAGTTTAAATATACCCTATCCTTGCATCATTGTAAGATCTTGAGGAAGTTTGACAATGGCAAAGCATATGAAGTTGAGTTGCCTAACGACATGGATATATCTCCTATATTCAGTTTTTTTGATTTGTATGAGTATCATGAGTCATATGAAAATGTTTTTATACCATAAGATTATCCTAAGAAGGATATTGAAGAGGTTGAAATAATATTGGATCAAAGAGTTGGAAAGAGGACAAGAGGAAAGAGTTACTCCCAGTATTTGGTGAAGTGGAAGAAGAAACCATTGGAAGATGCTACATGGATTTATCAATCTAAGTTGGAATTAGCTAAATTTTTGACACCTACATGATTTAGGAGAATCATTTCTTTCAACCCTAGTTGTTTGATGCAAGAGCATCTTGGGTTGCCTTGCTATCATGTTCATCTTTGTTCATTCTACAAGTGTTAGTGTTAAGTTATAGTTATTATGGAGCTATAGTTATTTTTGAGTTTAGTATTGACTGAGTTCCTAGTATTGGTCGAGGATAATGATGAACAAGATCTCATGGTGATCAAGTTTTTTTATTGCCAAGTTTTTTCATATATTGAGTGAACTAGATGTTTGATGATGCTTGGTTCCTTCTTTGACTGAGTTTGTCTATGATTGGTTCCCAGTGTGAGATGACTTGTGTATTTAATTTTGATTGTGAAATTAATGTAAGGATCTTGTCTTGGTATGTATGTAGAGCATTGTGAGGTTGATCTTCTATTATGTAAAGATCTAGAATCTTCTATAATACTTTTTGTAAGTATAAGCCAGGGTATTTAGGATTAGGTTTAAGATGACCTAGAGGGAAAGATTGGGAAGAAGAAGAATGGGGATCAAGGATTTTTGGATTAGGTTTCATATCTATTATTTGTAAACTCGTTGGCCATAACCTAGAAGGTATCACATCTAGACATGTATGAGGATAGTTTGATGAATCAATAAAGATATTTATGTTTCTTCTCTCTGTGGTGTTTCTCTCTTAGTGTATTTTCTTCCATTATGTTTAATCTGTGTGGTGGGTTGATAGTTTGGTGTTCCTTTAGCCCTAATTAACATCCCTCCCTATGTTAGTTCCTTGTATTTATTATAATAAGTTTCATTTACCACATAATCACAATTCATTATCTTATTGTACATTGGAACTGTCGAATGCTTGTAACCTAAAGTAAGCCAAGAGGAAGAAAATTTAGATGAATTCAAAATAAATAAAATGAATGGAGAGATACTTTGTAAAACTGTGAGGATGAAGTCTAAATGATAGTTGGAGTTGACATGATTAAATTGTAGAGAACATGAAAAATCCAAAAGAAATGGTGGTTGGAAAACTATGCCAAATGAGATAGCAATTCAAAGGAGAATAAATATAATAAGACAAAGAAGAGACCAAAATGACTTAATTAAATTAGCCAAGACAACTTACCTTATTTTCATGTGACAATTAGAGTAATAAGAAGCCTTAATTAAATAAAATTATTAAATAACTAAGATGGGGCAAGGGTGAATCAATTATATCTAGTTATGCTACATGCCTTAAATAATTCAACACCAATTCAAATTTCATAAACTTTAAAAACAATAACTTGGTGATTTCATTTAACTTCATAATTCAATATTGTAATCAATTTACTTCAAATTTCTAACTCGCCATTTAAGTTATTATTGAGTTGTAGTAATATACCTTAGCTTTTACTTTACTATTACATAACATTTACCGAGTTTCCGTATTAAGTAAATATCATGATAGTAAGTATGTAACACATAAGAAATCACACATTTGACACCATGATTTAAAGTGGAAACCCTATAATAGGAAAAGAAACCTCAGAAAAGCAACACAAATATTTTCACTCTTCTAAAGTGAGCTCTTCTAAAGGTCTACATGCACATTTTTAGTGTGACCTAGTTAGAGAATTTTAACATAAAGATCATCTAGGCCTTAGCACTCCTTGATCATATCTAAATATTGGCCTTCTCTAAAGGACTTAAAAACATCACTAATCGATGCTACTATCTAGAATTTCATAGACTTGTTAGGTCCACTCACTTAAGAGATTTTTCTTCTATAATGGAAAGAAAGTGATAGTCAAATGACTTGTAAGATTAGTACTACCTTGCTTGTTCATATCTCACTTTTGTTATGTCTTCCTTCTCTAATCTCTACTTGATTGATTCACTTCTGCATACCTTCACTTTACTCTAACTCTTCTTCATCTTCCTTCTACTCTACTCAGTTTTCCTTGATTATGCACTTCTCTTTGCTTCACACACATCACCATTCAATCAACATTTACGTAGCAAGTAAATACTTGCTAGAAAACCTCCTTAAATAGTAATCTCTCAACTTCCATATTCTTCCATATTTTTCCACTTATTCATGATTGTATATCTCTGATTCAATGTATAAATTAGCCACTTAGAAAATATAACTTTCATTGAACTTTTTTCTCATCCTTATCTTTCTTAAACTTCCTTTATTAAATATTCATTAAAATTTTCCAAACATATATATTGTAACTAACTTTGACTCATGCCTTTGAACTTCTTGAACCTTGTATTTTTTTCACAATAAGTTGGCAATAGATTCAACATTTCTTAACTTATTCTTCTTGTTGATACTCGGTGATCATTACATTTCACTTGGGTAATACATCACTTTGTTAATATGTGAATTACTAGGTTGATATTGTAGTGATTCAAGAAACACAATACACCTCCTTTCACCTTCCCACTTAGTGTATCTTGTATAGCTTGGTGAATACATATACTTCATCAGTATATTACATAATTACATGATTATAAAATAGCCAAACCAACATTACATTATCACTATCTAACTCATTCAAGTATCCATTGAATACTAGACTTGCCAACTCTAACTTCAATATACTTTATTCAACAATCAAATCCTTATCATCAATCAAATGATATTTCACTCTACTAAATTAGCATAATGTCTAGCCCACTAAGACTTTAACATCAATAACAAAACAAATGATATGACTCTTTCACATCATTGATAGCATTCTTAGTTACATCATCAGTTAGGGCTAAGAAAAATGTAATGGTGAAAGAAAACCAAGGAAATTTGAGAAAATATGTACTTTTGAGAAAATATGTACTACTAGACATGGAAATAGTTAGTAATAAAACTAGCTGATCAAAGGAATGGGATATGCACCAAACTTTAACACACAACATATTGAAGGGTAAGGAAGCAATCATTCAATCAAAATTATTTTCTCATTATTGATTGTGATTGCAAGGATTTCTCTAATTCTAATGTGAGACAATTTAACTACATTGATGAGCTAGATCATCTAGAAAGAGAAGGAGAAATTAAACTTGGCCAAAATTTCTATGAGTTTTTCAAATTTTCCTTGAACATGGAAACTTTAAGGTTTTTCAAACCCTAATGATAGATAGTATTTCTAATGAAACATTCTTTATATGTGAATAATTGATAGTAGTCATTGATGAGAAACTTCAAATACAATGATTTAGAGATGGGGTCATAGAAAAGGTTTTCACGATGTTACTAGATAACATTATCACCCCCTAATTAAAGACTAAAAAGTGGGTGGTCTTTTGTATCATTGAAAAACCTTCAACACTGTGTAAAGGAATGTTTAGTCCAACCAATATTCCTCTATAGGTTCCTATTTGACAACTACACATATTTAGCATGAATAATAGATGTTTCATCCAACCAATATCTAACAATCATTGTTTAGCAACACATCTAATGGGGACAAGTACGTATATGGTAAAACTATAAGTGTAAATTTATTATTTTTTATATTGTAATTTCAACAGATGTTATCATCAACTACATAATTATATGGTTTAGGTTTAAATTTCAAAATTATAAGATTTATATTTAAATTTCTTATTTGTCCAATTTTTCTTATTACAGGCTACTTTATGAAAATTAATTATGTTAATGGAATAAATTATTTTATTTCAAATTTTTAATTTGTTTAGCATAGTAGTATATAATAATTACAATTTAATATTAGGCAAGAGCCTACAACACAAAGGTAACTTGTAAGCCTCTCATGTGGGAAGTCTTGAGTTTGAATTTATTCAACACATAAAAATAATTAATTACAATAAATAACAATAACTAATCTAGACTTTGGTCATTTACCAATAATTTTTTTTAAAGAATTACAATAATATTTTTTAAAAAAATTTGTATTTCCTAGTGTATTTAGTCACATCTATATCAAGAGGGCTTATGTGATATCCTCAAATTTGTTTTTCAAAAAATATATGATTTTTCCTTTCCTATCTTTGAAAATGAAATATATATATATATGGAATCAAGTAGCTCATAATATCTTGTCATACTCAAATTTGGGATTTTCTTTTTTTGATTGGTAAGAGGCCAAAGCCAAGATTCATTACTATTATTTAATTTATTATTATTTATTAATCTTGTGTAGAGTCAAACCCAAGACCTCTCCAGTAAGAGGGTCACAATTTACCATTATGTTGTAGGCTCTTGCCTTCTAATTTGGCTTTTATACTACTTCACATGTGACCCATTTTTATTGTTCATGTAAAAACATAGAAAATTAATTCTAAATAGTTTCAGTGCAAAAATAAGTTATAATACTAATATAATGAATTGGATAAGCTACTTTCATAATTTTCATAAAAAATATTTACTCATAGTATAACAAAATCTTTAGTTGGCCTATTCAATTTTTTTATAAAAAATTTTGCTTGACATATAAATAAACATTCATTTATTTCAACTTATAATAAAAATAAATCTTGGATAATTCACACCTCAATTAGCAGGAAATATATTTAGCTTTTCTTTTTTTGAATTTATGTTAAGAGATAAAAATAAAAGAGCAAGTTAGTCTGCATGAAAAAGAATGAAGGAACAAGAAGATGAAAATCCTTGAAAAAGTTTAGCGGGATACTATAGGAGGAGGCAAGGTACACATGTACAATCTTTTTTCCTATATTTTTTTCTAGAGTAAAATATATATAGTTACGATTAGGGTTTATTAAATTAGGAATATGGTAAATATTAAATTAGGGTAATATTAACTTAGGTATCACCATGTTTAGAGTTAGGGTTTATCATTTTTAATATATATGTTTAATTTTATGTGATTTAAATGACCTAATTTCTAGAATTATGGAAGGGGGTTCATTTAATTTATGTCAAGGTACATATAATTTTATTAAAAGTGTTAGGTTTCTAGGTTCAATTTAGTATATAACAGAATATAAGATTCAAAATGGTTTAATGGTCCTAAAGTACTTACAAATTCAAAAATGTACATATGTAGAATGTAGTCAACAAGGACAACTTCTCGAGGTTGGAGAAGGTTCATCCCAAGCTCAAACAAGTACATGTACATCTCTTGCAAGTACAACCTCTCTCTAGATTTATAGGACATGCAAGCTTTATAATTTTAATTTTTAATTTTAGAGACCTTTTCCCTTACAAGGGGTTGATTTTATTTGTTATCATATGTGCAACAATTGATGATGCAAGGTTTTGATAAGAGGAAATTGAAGTTGAAGGATCATCACAAGGTCAAAGAAACTATGTTCATCAAGCTCTTTAATTCAAATTAGAAGTTAAATTTATTTAGTATTTGCAAATGTTGGAATTTAGATAAAATTATATAATATTTCAAGTTATGTATGTACACATGTATATGTCCCCTAAGAAGACTATATCTTAAGACTTTGTTTCTAATTTTGCTTGCAATATGTGATCAAACAACAAATGAGAATGTCAATCTAGTTGAAAGATTGAAGAGAAAAATTAATCATAGAAACATAGGTCATCTAATTGAAATGGATGTGGAGAATTTGAGAGAATATGCTAGTCAATCTACACATATTATGAAGAGAAAATTGAATAAAAAGTCTAAGGAAATAATTGCACAATTTGAGAATCTTGATACAATGGACAAAACTCAATTATTATCAATTTCACTTTTAAAAGATTAATTAAAAGAGCCATTGAAACTATTGGGTATAGATAGAAGTATGAAAAAGAGGGGGACTTCTAAACTACAAAAATATATTGTTGAAAGTGTTAAGGAAGGATTGCATTCCATTGGGGAAAAAAATAGATCTACAGATAAATCTGTTGCATAAAGAGCAACATTGACATCTATTTTAAATAATGAAATATCCCAAAATAGACAGATGTACTCAATTTCATCTCATATTTGGTATAATTAGAAGATAGTATCATATTATTTGAAAAGGAGAAAATATTGGGATCATAGTACATTAGAAGGAAATTGGGTTCTAATGTATAGAGCTCCTCAATCTGATAGGGTTGGGGAAATGGTAAAGAACTTGGTTATTCAATTTCAGATTTGTAATGCTCATTCTTCACCAAATAGAAGAGATACCATCAAGTAGAGGATTGAGCCTAAGGAATATTTGCAACATGTAAGACATTGGTTGGATGTCACACAACATGAATTGTATATCTCATTTTGTAATTTAAATCCTAACACAAAGATTGGACAAACAATGTTTGAATATTAAAGCCCTATTTTTTGAGGATAAATAAATCTTTTGAAACTTTTTGTTGTTGATATCATCCTGAATTTGATCTATATTACCAAGGATTCTAAAAGATGATAGAAGAAAGCAGTGGTTCTCAAAATTCATTTCCTAAATGACCAAGCAAATTCATAACATCAATCTTATGTAACAAATCAGATGATCGTGCAATAGGGGAAATAGATTACATAAGAGGAACATGTGAAACATGTGGTAACCTAACTAAATTTCCTTTCAAAGATGAAGGTACTGATATGATGAGGATGGTAAAATGTAAGAGATATAAGTACATAAAGTCAGAAAAAAAAAGTTGGAAAAGAATCAACAAGGTTGGAATATGTAGAGGATGAGATACCTATTGGAGAATTTATGTTAGATTTTTGTAAATTAATTCAACCACCATCATGCCTATTTTGATAAGTGGCAAGTAGAATAGTTTCAAATACTATGAGAAACTTTTCCACTCGGAATAATTTTATCTATTGTTGACTTTGCAAAGAATCAATCTTTCATTTCTCAAAAATAACTTCAAGCACAATACTACTTTATAGGGAAGGTTACCGATATGGTCCAAGTGTCTTATCAACAGCACAAATTGATTTGGATGGTGTGGAAAGTAAAAATCAATTATGAGTTATTAAAAAAGAGTATCACTTTTACATTAGTGATGACAAAGAGCATGGAACACATTTTGTGGAACATTGTCTTAAGACATTTTTTAAATATTTGAAAAATAAAGGCACAAAAGTAGAAAGACATTTTGTATGGCTAGATAAATGTGCAACATAATTTAAATCAACTAGACCATTTTATGCATTATGTAGATATCATTGATACCAAAATATACCATACATTTGGAGTTTTTTTGAGAGTGTACATGGAAAGAGTGAGAATGATGATGTAGGAGCTTGTATCAAATGTGCTTTAAGAAAGTATCAAATAGACTATAAAGGATATCACATTAATAATTTTCATGATGTGTTTGAGTGGTTCAAAATTCATTTTATGATGCCAACAAATGCATATAACATGTCATCACAAGCGGATTGAGTCATACCATTCAAAGTGTTTTGGGAGGTATCAAGTATAGATCTTATGTAACACATATGTTAAAATTTAATTTTAATATTTAAATTGAATTAAATTTCTATTTAATATTGTAGGTGATAACTAATATGTACATGTTTAACTCATTTTTAATATGTATGTGTCGACCTTACATTCAGGTGTCGATAGAGGATCAATGCATGCATGCATGCAAGAGGGTAAAGAAGACATAATCCTTACATTCGATTATGAGTTTAAATAATAATATGTGGTCATTGTACACTAGAGAATACTCATGTTTTTTTTCCTAATTGGATTGATCAAAACTATGGTGGTTGCATTAATCAAGAATGTGGATATGTGGGTGAATGGACTTTGGTGCCACTAGATGTTATTAATATGAATGAGTTTGAAGATGAAAACTATAATGATATTCCATTGATTTCTAGTGATCATAACCATATTTTAGGACTGATTAGAGTTAATAAGTATGTATATGCATATTTTCTTCATAATTTTTGTTAATTTATAATTTATACTCATGTACATAGAATTTATACATATACTTTGTGTAGGCAATGTTTTTGCAATCATGGTAGAATCTAAAAACATAGAAGGTGTTAGCTATTATTTTTTGCATTACACCATGGAAATAGAGAAGATAACAAAGACTTAAATAAGTGATGAAATTATGTTTCCCACGGGTTAGTATAGTTGAATGTATACATCTATGTTTTTTATCAATTCAAATTTATTGACTTATTTGATTGATGCACATGGATATGTATACATATATTCAGTAAGTAATTAATCTATGATATTTTTTAAAAGTGAATGTAGGATTTTTTGTTGTGCAAGGAACATACTTGAATCAAATAAGAGTACTTAAAAATGGGATTCATTTCACTAATTATCAACCTAACAACAAGGTCTATTAGTATAGTAACCATGTAATTGTCACTAGTCTAACTCTTCATCCAGTCAAAGAACCTAGAATACGTAAGTGGAGGCTCAATATTGATGATCACGAGAGAATATTACATGTTATCCAACAACGAGATGACCCACTTGATACAAGATAGAAACAACTTGTATTATATAGACAAGCATGTTTTCTTGAACTATTTGAAATTTGGTTGAACAATTTGAAATTTTCTTAGAAAATTTGAAATTTTCTTGAACAATTTGAAATTGGGTTGAACTAATTAGGACATATGTCTTGAGGGGATGAAATTAGGACTTTTCTTAAGGGGATGACATATATTGTGCAATCAAATTTTTACTCTTTCATTTAACTTGTCAAGTTCAAATTGTGATTTGTAATTAATTATTGAACTTTTACTCCTTTTATTAGAATTGATTTAAAATTTGGTTGAACTAATTAGGACATGTGTCTTAAGGGGATGAAATTAGGACTTGTCTTAAGGGTATGAAATTAGGACTTGTCTTAAGGGGATGACATGCATTACAATCAAACTTTTACTCTTTCATTTAATTTGTCAAGTTCAAATTGTGATTTGCAACTAATTATTGAGCTTTTACTCCTTTATTAGAACTAATTTGAAACTTGGTTGAACTAATTAGGACATGTGTCTTGAGGGGATGAAATTAGGACTTGTCTTAAGGGGATGACATACATTACAATCAAACTTTTACTCTTTCATTTAACTTGTACAGTTCAAATTTTGATTTGCAACTAATTATTAAACTTTTAATATTTTATTAGAATTAATTTGAAATTTGGTTGAACTTTTATACTTATATATTTACTCTTTTATTAGAACTAATTTGAAATTTGGCTGACCTTTTACTCTTATATATTTACTCTTTCATTTTACTAGACTCAAGTTCAAATTATATTGTTGTATCTTTAAATCATTGAAGTTAGCATATGTAACTAATTAGAATGTGTATTTTAATGGGAAAAAATTAGAACATTGGGCTTAAGGGATGGACTATATATTTACTCTTTAATATATATATATAACTAATTAGGATATATGTAACTAATTAGGATACTTGTTCATATTAAAAGGTAAATTATGTATGTTATATCTAAATATCTAAAGTACTTGTCCAAATTAGGACATTTAAATGAAAGGAATAAAATAAAATAAAATAAATATAATTAAATTAAAGATAATCTTGAACATGTTTCATAACAAAAAACATAATACATATATGTACATATATACACATGTGCACATAAATTATAAATTCTAGATCAACTGTCATTCTATCATATATAAATACCACTTGCATAGAACAAAATTAATCACATATGTATACATCGATAATCAAATGTATATATATACTATAATATAATCCAACATGTAAAAGAAATACATCTAGAATTTATATATGTAGATCAATCATCAAATGTATATGACCTAGAACATGCATATGGATACCATATAAAACAAATATCTAGAATGTATATATGTAGATCATTCATCAAATGTATATGAACTAGAACATAAATACATGTGTCAAACATCATTCTCGAGTCTACAATTTGTTAATCATCAAACAAATGACAAACATATCTATCCAAATCTCAGAAGATAAATAGAAAATATAAATAGTGTGCATATACATATGTATCTATCAAACCAAATATAAATAGCATGCATATAAATTATCTATCAAAATCTATGAATGTCTCTCTATCTAAAAAGAAGAAAAAATAATCTCTATTAAAAAACTATGGATAGCTAGGTGTAGGAGTCTCATCATGACATCTTCTCACAATAAAATCTAAAGACTAACTATCAAGATGCTTAGAAGGATGTGTTGACCCCTATACATTAAAGACAAAGTGATATCAATGTGTTATCATAAATTAAATATCTTATTTACAACTTGCAAATTTTATATGTATGTAAATGTGTCTAATCAAACATTTAAAACTCATATGTCCACTACTAGCATCATCTAGTGAGTCTCGACAACGTACACAATCTGGCATCGAAGATAGAGTAAGAAGAGGCATGTCCCCCTACAATACATATGTCCAAAAATTCAAATTAAAAAAATGTATAATTACACACATGTGGTATGTATAGACATAAATTATTAAAAAACCATTGAAATTTTAATGAACTAAAAAATAAGATTTACTTGTGTAGATGTTGGCATATGATAATACTTAGACTACCTAGAATCAATCATGTCAACCAATATATCTATAAAAAATTGGGCCTCATCTAGCCCCACCTCTGCATCTATGTTTCCATGACTGGTCACAAAAACACATCCTAGTAATGATGAGCTAAGTGGACTAACTAGATGAGATGACATAGAAGTAGAATCATCACGTGTCAACAAGTTCATCCATCTTGTGGTTGACAAGATGAATTCAACATCATCAAGGCCCACATATGAACTCTGAGAATGCCCTACACTAATTAAAGGGTTTGTAGTATGTGTATGTACCTCTGTAGTAAAATAGTGGTCATTATGTGGATCATGATGTGCACTACCAACATGACTAGCACTTGAATGATTAGAGGAATGTGGCTAAGGGTGTACCCTAATACTACTCACATGAGATCAAACATTTGATATGGGTATGCCAAGATGCACTGCTATGTATATGGATCCAATACATCCTCAACCAGACTAGTCATAGTATCTTGTGCCAACATTCTAGTGAGACCCTCCAAGCTAGCTAGTGAAGGGATGCATGTTACAATATACAAGTCTAGTGAAGATCAAGCATCAGATAATGATCTAGAACACCAACAAGACATCAATTTTTTTCCAACCTCATCACTCGATATCAATCAGACAGCTATGTCAATATCCCCAACTCCCTGATTCACCTCTCACAACTGAGTGCTATGCATAGCCTCATCGACCGAGGGACCTAATATAGGGTAAACAAAAGGAACCCTCTCTTTGACAATTACCCTATGTGTTTTTCGATGACAATCCAACTACCTATCATCTGGTTTACCATGCCCATGTCCTAAATACCCTAGTAAATTAGTTTAGTTTAGCTCCTTGTGTAATCAAACCTTAACATATAGATGTTGTGCAAAATAGAGTGAAATTAGGTTGTTATTCATATAATGACCATGAGGAGAAAGGAAGTGTGGGTATATCAATGCAACCATATGTGGATCTATACACTTAAAGGGAGAATACCCATTTACAAACTTTAATGGAAGATAATGAGGGAAAAACTCCCTCTTCAAGGTCTCCTTGGGCACTAAGCCTTGTACTTGATGCAAAGAAAAACCTGAAGATACCTCTCATCTCCTACTCTCAAGGACTTCCTATATGGTATGTGCAGCATATGGAGTAGCACCATGAATCACATCTTGAATATAGACAAGGCTACATAAAATACTTTCGCATGTACTACTATACATGCTAGAGCATGTACCACAGGTAAGGGATTCCTAAAGTCTCTAAATCTCCTTATTAGTGCAATCATATAGCTCACCAGGAAGAATAGGTTTTTCCTGGAGAGGGATAGGTCATTTTTGGGTTGGTGGGGGAGGGAGGTTGTTTCTAGGAAGGCTAGATTGTTGCTGGGGGGATAGGTTGTTGCTTAGAGAGATAGGAGGTTGTTGATCCACCATGTGTTAAGATCTATAGTATGTATGTATGTATGTATAAACCTAAAATTTATTAAAATGATAATTAAGAAACTAGAAATCATAAACATGAAATGATGTATACGCATGCATGTAAGCCATATGTATACATGTGAAATGAATGTACACATATATATAAGTTAGGTAAACATGAATATTTGAACATATACACATGAATCAAATTATTTTTAAACATGAAATGAGCATATGTATGTATCAAATTTTCTTTTGAGCATATATGTCCTAAAACATAAATGCACATACACATACATATATCAATTTATTTTTAAACATGAAATAAGCATACATGTATAAGTCCTAAACATAAAATAAACATGTACTTGAAATGAACATGTTATTGTATAAACATCATATACACACATGAAATGAACATACATGGTATCTTAACTCCCAAACATTAATTGAACATATTGATATAATGTACATGCATGCATAAAGGGGTCCTAATAGGACAATTTAAAGGGATAATATACAATGATGACTTACTTGGGGAGAATATAAAATCAAACATATGAAATGTAGGATATCTTAAGAGGATTATCCTTAAGTCAATATATATCATGCGGTAATGTATATGTTTACATATAAGGATCTACTTGTGGTAATTTATTATCCTAATTGGGATGACCCATGTGCAAAATTGCAAAATCAAACATAAATATAGATCACATGAATTTCTAAACTATAAGTGTCATGATTTCTAGTTTATATATGTTGGAAATTTGATTGAAAAGATCATTGTTGAAGATCAAAGACAGAGATTGTTGCAAAGAAGGAAGATTGTTGTAAAAGAATGTTTTCAATCATTGTTTTGTCATTAATGTCAAACTTTCTATTTGTAGGAATGACATTTTCTTATAAGATCCAAGTACTATCACTTAGTTGATTGATGAAGAGGATTTGATCAACAAGATGTAACAAGAGCACCTAAGCAAAAGGTTGAGTTATGATGTTGTAATGAAGTGCAAGGATAAGCTAAGATAATGGTTAAATGATGTATTGATAACATACTCAAGCATATAGAGGTTGGTCACACTTAGAAACATTGGAGGAAGAAGTTGTAACAAGGTAGAATGCAAAGTTTAAACTAAGATCATTAGTGGGTGCCAAACAAGTTACTTGAAGTCGAGCAAATTTTTAGTAGAAGCCGAGTAACAGAAAATTCTAGTGTGTGTCGAGTAATCTTCAGGTGCCAAAAGAAGATTAGGTGTTGAGCATCAAAAAAAATTCAGTTCGTTCAGAGTGATCTTCAGATGTCGAGCATTAGAAAAAACACAATTGATGTCGAGTAATACAGTATGTGTCGAGCATCAGTTTTTCAATAGTGTCGAGCTGCTACACTATTTCAAATGACTAATATTTATAGACACATAAATTTGATTACATCGCTTCGGTAATCCTATTTAGCTATCTCTAAAGGCATCATTAATTAAATTTCTATTTAATTAATCCTTTGTCATCCCCTAGTTGATCAATATAATTAATCATCTATAGTCCTAATTGATAAATCAAATAACCTATTATTTATCAATTAAATCCTATTCTTCTATCTAATTCCAAAATCCCCATTTATTAAATAAATCTATTTGATAAATAAAACCCTCAAATCTAATAACCCTTAACTTATCCCTAAACCCCCTTTTTAGCCTAATCCACCCCATCCACCCATACTAACCAAGCTTAGCCACTAACTCACCCACCCTCATGAATGCCATCCACTTGCAAATCTCTAACAAGCCTAATCTAATCCTAAACCCAAGCCTAATTCACCCCCTAATATTGTCACATTCCCTAAACAAGCTTAAGACTTTCTTAAGCTAAGGAAAGTCAACAATCTCAACTCCCTCCAAAATATCCCAACCACCCAACAATGAATGCTCTTACAAAAGTCATAAAGACTCTTACAAGCTCTTACAAGCCATAATGAAGGGTCTTTATGAAGATATTATCCCTTGAGCCTCCTTTGTTGACTCATCATTCCCCTTTCCTCCATCCACTCACCTTGTGACATGTGTCACTCCCTGATTGGTGCTAAACAAGCACAATCCATGTGCTCCCCTTTGAGTGCATCCTAGCCTTCCTTAAGCTTTCATCTTTCCTTGCATCTCAGCCCTGAAATCCTCAAGCCCTTAGCCTATAAATTGAATCCCCTCCCAAGCCATTTCATCACAATCTTGGAGCTAAAGTTATAATGCCCTTTTGAGAGCCAAAATCCATCAACCATACCCTTATGATGCCAAATTGAGAGCTCACAAAGCTACCAATTTGCCATTTTCCATATCCATTGAAGCTAGTTTTTGAGAACCTTGAGCAGACATCCCAATCCTTAGACCCATCTACCAAGCAAGGAGCTAAATCCTATTGGGAGAGTCCATTTATTTGGCTCATATTTCCAATTGGGGTTTCCTCTTTAGTCTCTCATTTATGTGATGGTTTATATGCTAGTTAATGCTTTTGTTTTTGAATAGATTAGTATTACTTGCTAACATATTTCTCATATACATTTTGGCATGCCCAGTGGGACCCCACTATGGGTCATTTAATCATCAATTTCTATCTATATGTTATTTTAAACTAACCATCTAACATTTGTTGTTGTTTGAGTATGTTGTAGGGTGTTTTGCTTATTTTTGCAGATTAAAGAATGCACTTGGGAAGAAGACATACCCTCAAAAATTCAAAAATAACAAAAGAAAAAAAAATTGGAAAAAATTTGCATTTTTCAGCTTTTTTTTCGCGCAGTGTCGTCTTTGCAGTTTGGCGTCTGTGCCTACAAACTGTCGTCTCCACCAACTACTTTGTCATCTCTACAACCAAATTATCGTCTCCACAATTTGGCATCTTTGATTATCGTCTACGCATCCTGGACTATCATCTTCACAGATCAGCGCCTCCGTCGGCTACTCTGTCGTCTCCGCAATCTGAACTATCGTCTCCGCCACCGCCAACCTAAATCGTCATCTCCGCAAATCAGCATCTACGCTTGTCTCTTTTTTTCACCACAAAACTTAATCTGTCGTCTCTACCTCTTTCTCTATCATCTCCACAGATTAGCATCTCCGCAGATCAGCGTCTGCGCCTAATGAATTGTCGTCTTCGCCTGTCTCTATTGGACTTCTATTTTAAAATCTTTATTTTTGCACTTTGTAGTTTTTTTTAAAAAAATAGTATAAATCAAAATTTGACTTTTAGTGGTTCTGTAGGATTTAGACCATTTTAAGCATTTTTACGCATAGGAAAAACAACAAAAAAAGTTTTTAAAAAAATTTCCCATAGGTAAGCTTTCCTTTTTGAAGATTTTGGGTGACTAATCAATTACCTTTTTTGTCTTATTGCAGGTTGGAGCAACTTTTTGGGTGACTAATCATGTTTTTTAAGTTTTTCGTGGAATGAACTTGAATGTTTAAACACATTTTTCATTGAATGCATGTTGTTCAAAACACACTCTTGAATGCCATGGATTAAAAGCAATTTTCTTTGGAATGCATGCTTAAAACAAACAACCCAATCTTGAATGCCAAGGATCAATTAACCATTGCAATATTAAACACTTCATTTGGAGCTTCTAAAATTGAAGAAAACAAATCTCTTTTCCACATGCAATTTAGGTAAAGTTTGATTTTTGGACATTTAAGAAACTTCGTTAAGTTAAACACAAATTTGCAAAAATCAATTTAAGTAATTCCTTCGACTCACCTCTTTTCTAATCACCCATCAATTCAACCATTGGTTGCAATCTCAGCGCCATTTATGGGGATGGGTCTACTTGAAAAAGGTGTTAAATGTTCCACAATCTAACTCACTCACTTGGTCTTTGAACATTTTCTTTAACTTTATCAAAAAATTTAAATGACCAAAACTCTAGATTAAATCGATCACACTTCAAGTTTGGGCACTAAAATTGAACAACTATTGATGTGGACGGCCTCCAGGTGTGCTCTTGAAATCGAGTTTTACACATCCTTGTTTGGGCTTAAAATAAAATCACACCAACTCTTAAATGCTTTAAAGGAAATTAATCGATACTTGATGTGGAGGGCCTTCGGGTGCACGGGTTTACTTTTTTGTTGACCCTAACTCTTCTTCTTGTATTCATTCTTTGCTCGATTTTGCTTTGTTGGTGCATTTCAAAGTTGGAATTGAACATTGTCTCTTAAACATGAGTGCTTGCAAAGTCTAGATCAACACACATAAGAGTCAGTTGGAAAAGGAACAAGCGTGTTTTTTAGCCCAAGGTCATCCAAGTATTCTCTCCCCTTGTCGTCTTTCGAGGCCATCTTGGGTGCATGTGATTAGGATCCAAAACCTTGTTTCTCTTTTTAGGAGGCCTTCTTGGGGATTTCATCACCCTTTGGACGACCTCAACTCCAGCGTTCTGGTAGAGTATAAGAACCGAGAAGTGAATCTAAAGATAACTCTCTTGCAATCAAGATTTTGTCACTCAGGCTAAGCCTCAAGGAACTTTATACCCTTGAGAAGTGAAAGAGGAGAAGTGGGTTACCGCTCCTCTCGGTTGTGTGACATCTTTTTGGTTTCATCTATGAATTTGGGCCTCACGTACCTTTGGGTATATCGAGGACTCCCTAGCTAAACCAACTGTCATCCTTATAGACAACCATCTAGAGTGTTAATGTGTTTGAAGTGACTAATTGAAACATTTGTAAAACATACACACTCCTCAACGCAAGTATCACATTCTGAGAATCAAAAACTTCTATCTAGTTGTTCCTATCTATTGCTTGCTTTTTTATTTGTTGAATGAATGTTTGTCAAACTTGGTCAATCCTAGCTTAGGGTACACTTAGTGTAGTCACTGCCTATTCCAAAAGTTGAACAAGTTGAAGCAAAATAACTGAGGTCTCTCAAAGCCAAGCAGATTCAAGAATTGATGTCAGAGCAACCCAAACCCAAACAGAAGTTCCACAAAGTTAAACTCAAACCATCTCAGGCATACCAAGAACTTTCATCCAAGAGAAAGGAACTAACACCAAGTCCTTGAATTGTCAAACTCCACAAAGAAGAGGACAAAGCTGCCGATGAAGCACTTCAAGAGGCCTAGTTAGAGTGCGCCATCAAATTTAGCCAAAATCCAGGAGTTAATCCTATTTATGCCTTACCAACTAGGCATGATTTCTATGATTAGACCCCCTTGTTTCTCCACATCTTCTTGGATAAGCTTCACTTTAGAGTCATCTTTGTAGAAAAGCTAGCCATTTTAGGTTATCCCCTTAAGCATTATTAGCTCATTCATCTCATTTAGAACCAAACCATCTAGCCAGCAATCCAAAATCTTCACATCCAAGCCTTCAAGAATTGTTGTCACCTTGCCAAAAGTTTGTCATTCCTAAAATATTTCAAATCCACCAATCTTACCAAGGTTATCCCTTTGATAGAGCTTTGTCTAGGGTAATCTAGCTTTGTGACTTGTTATCCTTCATCACCTTGAGCTAAAGGTTGGGATCCACAAGTGGTCAATCTCGTGTTCTTCCTAAAGGATCATCAGTCTATCCTTAAGTTGACACAATCACCACCAAGCTTGCACATAGGAAAGAAGAAATTTTGTGCTTTGGCAACATATCTTTAAAGTTAGAATCTCAAACCCAATCCTCCTTAGGTTTTGTCATATAGCTTTGCCTCAACTTAGGAAATCATTTGCATAGAAAAGCCTTCCTCCCTTTTGCATACACCAACATTTGTTGCATCTCATCCCTAGGAGCATTTTTCATGCCACCCGTCACTCACTTAGCTAAGAAGAAAGAAACAATGGAGCCCTATCATTTGGATCGAACAACCTCACCCCCTTGAGCACTCAACCATCCTTTAGGCCAGAGAAAGCTATGCCATCATCTACTGATATTGAAGCTTTCATGAACCAACCAAGAAATGCAGTATTGGTAAACGCCATTATAGACAAGAACAAAGAGACAATCATGGCTAATTTTCAAAGGGACAATGTAGGAACCTTTGACTTTGGAAGACCCCCTCCATTATCAGATCCATCTCACCCATTGTTTGGGTAGCTACAACCACCCATAGGCTCTTATGATCCAAATTATCCTTAATATATGCCAAAAGAAGAGCCTCCAGCCAATCCATATGATCCAACAGACCCAAAGATACAATCATCCACCCAAGTTGAAATATCCATGCCGCAAGCCAACCTAGCCACCACCACTCCATCCTTGGTTCATACCTCTCCGCTCCAAACCCCCTTTACCCAAAAAACCTCACCATTCATGCCCTTCACTATTGTTGTTGCTGCTCCCCAACCCAACCTTCTAAATCCACCCATCTCCCAAATCAGTGCTAGCATCTTTGGCCAACCTCAGCAATATACAACAGGGATGCCGCCCATGGGGCCAAGTAATCAACCTTTCATCACCCCCAGCTTGTTCACCACAGCCCAAAGCACAATCCCATCATTTTCATTAGGTCTTGGGAGCTCAGTCCCATTAGCCACAAATCCACAAGCTACTACCCTCACTCCAAAAAGCTATCAAACCCCACAAGCTACTACCAATGTTCTGCCCAGCTCTCAAGTGACCCAAGCTCCCGCCACCACTCTACCAAGCTTCCAAATCCATCCACCAAGCTATCAAACCCCATCAATTCCATTTCCTAGCTTTCAATTCCCACCACCTCCACCACCAACTAATCCATTACCTCCTATTGCCAACTACTTTTCAATGCCACTTCTAGGAGGTAACCCACCAATCCAGCCAACCACCAATTATTTGTAGGTACCATCCCAAATGGGGGTGCAGCCCACATACCTTGGTCAAACCCCACAAGCCCCCCGATCCTTTCCCCAACCTTCACAACCATCTTATACCTTACCTCCACAAAGCAATTCATTTATCCCATAGCCAGCTTATGTTCCTCAATCCCAACCTCAAATCCCATATCAACAGCAAGCTTCGCAGCACATGCAGCACTATGCGCCACCTCCCCCTCAGCAAACTGTCATCCACCATGCAGCTGCCCAAACAATGTACAATCCCTATCAACAAATCCCTCACAGCCATCCATATTCAGTGGCCCCATCTAGTGCATACCTACCTCAAGGCACTCCTACATTGGGGGCACCCTAGCCATCACCCATTAATTCAGAATGGGAAGCCATGAAAATAGCTTTGAAGAACATCCAAGAGGGAAATGATCCAAAAAATTTCAAGTTTGAGAATGTGTGCCCTTACCCATTTGACAGAGCCATTACCATGACACCATTCCCCAAGCATTTTGAGACACCCAAATTTGACAAATTTAGAGGAAAAGGAGACCCTGTCACACATATCAAAGAATTTTACATGCACTACTAGGACGTGGCATATAATGATGTCTTCCTCTTGCACCTTTTTCCCAAAAGCTTGGCCGGACCAACTCTTGAATGGTTTTATAGAATCCCCTATGGTACAATTAAAAACTTTGTTGAATTATCTGAGGCATTCATAGCCCAATATGCCCATCTTGTTGAAACAGAGCTATCAATAATTGACCTTGTCCACACTAAGCAAAAAGGTGGAGAACGCCTTGTTGAATACCTGCAAAGATGGCAAACCCTTACCACCCACATATCTTGCACCTTGCTAGAGCGCCATTTGGTGAAAATGTGTATTGATAATGCCCATCCTAGCTTGGCTCACCACATGACCATGAACTGTTTGCAGACCTACAAAGATATCAAAGAGAAAGGAATGATCCTTGAGCAAGGACTCATTAAAGATGGTATGGTCAAGATTTAGAAGGAAGCCAACCAAAATCAATCACATGCCAATGACAAGTCTAGGTATTGGAACAAAAACAAACACGTTGCAACAGATGGCATCACTGACACCAGACATGTGAATATTGTTGGTCCTTCTCAAAACTAGTCCAACCCACCATATCAACCAAACAATCAACAAGCTATCAACTACTAGCAGCATAATCACCAAAGCTATCAAAACCATAATCCAAGACCAACCTTTCAAGGGTCTAGAAATCAAGCTAATGCCATCAATGTAGCTACAGGGCAAAAGCAAAGATTCCAACCTGCACCTAGAAACTATACACCCCTTGGTGAGTCATTGGATGTCATTTTTGAGAAATTAGTCAAAGAAAACCTCATCAAATTTCCTCCTACCTAGCAAATTGACCCAAGCAAATCCAAAGCTACATGGTACAAGGACAATGAGTACTGCAAATTTCATAGGGTAAAAGGTCACACTACCCTCAGATGCATGAAACTGAAAGACTATGTGCAGGACCTCATTGATCGGAAGGAAATCACTGTCGGGGCCCAAACCTCTCCCAATATAGGCTTACAAATATATCAAAATACTTTTCTTCCTCACAACAACCAAAATCCTGGAAAAGAACCTATCCAAGCCAACAACAACAACACCAACAACCATTAGCCAAACCAACAGCATGGGAAGAACAATGACCACACCTCATCCTATATAGACTATGGTAGCCTTATAGGTTGTATATCCGAGAAAGAGCCTTCTATCAATGTTATCAATATCCAAGGACCAAACAATGAGTGTGCAGTCACCACTCAAAGAGCGTGATTTAACATCGCAGGCCCACCCGTTCCACCAGCATCATCAGCTCCATCAAAAAGCCAGTACAATATCTTGGAACACCTTGGGAACATGCCAGCCCAAATCTCCATTTTAGACCTTCTCCGCACTAGTCCTGTGTACAAAAAAATCCTTGATAGTGCTCTCATAGAATCTCATGTCCCTTCAAATATCAACGCTACTGATTTTTGTAAACTCGTTGGACACCTATCCTCCTCATGCGCCCTATCATTTAAACCCACCGACATACCCGTGGTCGAGCCAGATCACACCCTTCCGCTTCATATAGCCATCATGGTATCCAATTTTTCCGTGAAAAGAGTAATGATAGATAATGGATCAGCCTTGAATATTTGCACCCTAAAATTCATAAAAAAAGCTAGGTATACTGAGGCAGATATCATCAATGAGGTTATCACCATCAAATCTTATGACAACTTGGAAAGAACCATAGAAGGAACTATTTTGCTGCCAATCAAGGTTGGGCCAGTCATCTGTTATTAATCTAAACCTACCATTTAACATCCTCCTCGATCACCCATGGATTCATGCAATGAAAGCCGTTCCATCCACTTACCATCAATGCGTCAAATTTTTGCATCAGGGCACTGAGGTAACCATTCATGTCAATCCAGAACCCTTTGCTTACTACAATGTGAGTGAAGCCTCATATACAAACCATTGCCCTGGAATTGATATCGGCACAGCCATCACCAGCGCATCCCACACTTGTAATGACCTAGAAACCATCCTCGCCTCCACCTTATCTACCGTGAAGATCAATAACAAAGGGTGTGGAGAGTATAGTCTATCAAATGCATTTGTTTTCGAGGCACTCCCACTTGATCCACATGCCCATGGATGACTGACATATCACAAAGCTAAGGAGATTCCACCTCCTCGATACAAACAGTTTGGCCCAACAACCTTTGTATCCTCGAAAATCCCTCTTCATGAGGAGCTCACTCCAGATATCAACAATTGGTTACATAAGGATGCACCTCAAAGGAATCAGGCATGCCTTAATCAATTCAGCCAGAAATATCCCCAAGAACATAAGCTCATCACTGACAAATGGAACTATCAAGGTGGTGGCCTAGGACTAGAAGAAAGAGGCATGCAGTGCCCCATCGACGCACGCAAGTGGGAATCGAAGTCAAGTCTTGGCTTTGGCATACCCACAACTAAGGGCACCAATACGGACGGTCACGCTTTTTTAAACATTCACCATGACCTTGTCAAAATTGAAGACATTCCTGAAGAAGTTGAAAAGAGAGCCTACGATGATATCCTAGACCAAATCTCTCTTGGAGACTATGTTCTCCAAGAACTATCCATCCACCTCATTGACCTACCACTGACCCATCCACAACTCATAAATTGGGACCAACCAAGTGTCATACACATTGATGAGTTCACATCAGAGGAAGCACTTCTGAGATTCATGGGAGCTGAAACACCTCACAAGAAAACAAAGCCAGATTCTACCTATGTCTACAAGCTAGATCCCAAGGGGTATTTTGGAGAAAATCCCCAACCTAGTTTTGATACACCCAAAACTGGAACTAAGGTGAATCTAGGACTAGCTAAGGCAGCGAAGAGAACCCCTCAGCAAGGAAATCTAGAGCCACAAGAAGAACATGAGGATTTAGCATTGCCTCCTCAAGATAATCGACCAGAGGTGTCTTCTGTTCTAATTGAGGATACTAGAGAAGTCAACATCGGTTCTTCAAAGATCCCTAAGCTTGTTCACATTGCTGCATCCCTATCACAAGACCAAGTTGATCTCCTCTTTGAGGTCTTAAGAGAGAACATTGGCCAATTTGCATGGTCATATTAGGACATGCCAGGACTTAATCCAAAGCTTACAGTTCATCATCTTGTAGTCGATCCAAAGATCAAGCCCGTTAGACAAAAGCTTAGAAAAATGCACCCCAATGTGGCATTATTGGTCAAAGTTGAATTAGAAAGAATGTTAGCTGCTAAGGTTATCTGACCTATCGACTACTCAGAGTGGATCTCTAACATGGTCCCTGTCACTAAACCTTCCGGTGACATCAGAATCTGCACTAATTTCAGAGATCTTAACAAAGCTTGTCCAAAAGATGATTTTCCCTTGCCCAACATAGATATGATCGTAGATCTTACAGCTGGACATGAAATTTTGTCCCTCATGGATGGATTTTCTGGGTATAATCAGATCAAGATTGTAGAAGAGGATCAGCATAAGACAGCATTCACTACCCCTTGGGGAACCTTTTGTTACAACATGATGCCTTTTGGCCTAAAGAATGTTGGGGCTACCTATCAAAGAGCTATGACAGCCATTTTTCATGATCTCATCCATAGCATTTTGGAGGATTATGTGGACGATATCTTGGTCAAGTCTCATACCTTCATGGATCATCTTGTTGACCTAGAGAAAGTCTTTGATAGGTTAGCCCAATATCATCTCATGCTAAATCCCAAGAAGTGTGTCTTTGGGGTCACATCTGGCAAGCTTCTAGGATTCATAGTTTCTAAACAAGGTATAGAGATCGACCCCAAGAAGGTCAAGGCTATCTTAGACAAGCCTCCTCCCCAGACACTGCGACAACTTCGCTCTCTTCAGGGAAAGCTTCAATCTGTCCGGCGCTTCATCTCCCAGCTTGTAGATAAGTGTACACCATTTTCACATTTACTAAAGAAGGATGAGAACTTCAAGTGGGATCCTTTATGTCAGTGCAACTTCAACCAGCTCAAGCAGTATCTCACCAATCCCCCTATCTTGGTTCCACCAGTTCTTGGTCATCCCCTGATTTTGTACATATCAGCAACACCTACTGCTCTAGGGGCACTTCTAGCACAGCTTGATGACTAGGGCAGAGAAAGAGCCATCTACTATATCAGTAGAACCCTAGTTGGTTATGAACTCAATTATACTCCTATGGAAAAAGCTTGTTTGGCAGTTGTTTTCTCAACTCAAAAGCTTCGCCACTACATGCTAAGTCATACCATCTAATTAGTCTCCAAGATTGACCCTCTCAAGTATATGCTCTCCAAAACAGCACTTACAAGCCATTTGGCCAAATGGGTTATGCTCCTTAGCAAATTTGACATCCAGTATGTGGATAGAAAGGAAATCAAAGGGCAAGCTATAGCAGATCACCTAGCTGATGCACCTCTAATAGATGCATATCCTTTGATTACAAAATTTCTAGATGAGCATATCTGCCTAATTGAAGAATAGCCCCCATGGAAACTTTATTTTGATGGCTCATACACATCTCATGGATCAGGGGCAGGAATATTGTTGGTCACACCTCAAGGAGATTATATTCCAAAAGCTTTTAAGCTACAATTCCCTAGCACCAACCATATAGCTGAATATGAGGCTCTCATAGCAGGATTAAAGATAGTTGCAGAATGGAACATCACTGAGTTACAAATCTTTGGCGATTCTCAGCTCATCATCAAGCAATCCCTAAATGAATATCAAACCAAAGATGAAAAGCTATTACCCTACAAAGAGCTAGTTGATCAGCTAACCCAGCATTTTACAAAGCTTTAGGTTACACAAGTGCCTCGAATGCAGAACAAAGCAACAGACACTATGGCTACTATCGGCTCGCTCTTGGAAATTCCCCAAGCAGCTACACAGTATGAGTTTTTAGTTGAGCAGCTCCTCGCGCCTACCTATGCGAATGATGACTCAAATCATGTTTGTATCTTGGTTGGTCCCCAATCCCCTTGGTACCATGAGATTCATGCTTACCTTAATAATGGTATCATATCCCCTCACCTCACACATACCCAATGCCAGAACTTCATCCGAAAATCCTCCCGCTATGTTATCATTGCCAATACCCTATATCGTCAGGGTTATCACGATACTCTCTCTCGATGTTTAGACCAAAACAAGGCCGCAATGGTGTTAAAAGAAGTACACTCTAGACTTTGCGGTGCCCACACGAGTGGTATTGTCCTAGCACAAAAAATCCTTAGAGTAGACTACTATTGGCCTACCATTGAAGAAGACTCCTGTGAATTTGTCAGAAAGTGTCTCCCATGTTAGCAACATGCAAATCTTGTGCACGCTCCAACACAGGATTTACAGCCTATTGCACCACCTTGGCCTTTCGCTTGTTGGGGCCTTGATCTAGTTGGAACTATCACACCCCTCTCATCTGATGGATATAAATGGATAATAATAGCTACAGACTATTTCACTAAATAGGTGGAAGCAGTCCCCCTAGTCTCAGCTACAGGAGTTCAGGTCTCCAAGTTCATCTTGTACCACATTGTTTGCCACTTCGGCATCCCATCCACCATCTTCACTGACCACGGAGGTAACTTTGAAAATCTCAACATGGAAGAATTATGCACTTCCCTTCGCATCCATCACCATTTTTCTAGCCCATATTTCCCACAAGGTAATGGCCAGGCAGAGGCAACTAACAAAACCCTCCTCAAAATCCTAAAGAAAGTTGTCAATGATTCTGGCAATGATTGGCACCTACAAATAAATCCAGCCCTATGGGCCTATCGAACTTCCTTTCGTACATCCATAGGCACAACTCCATACTCCTTAGTCTATGGTGCCAAAGCAGTACTACCCATAGAGGTTGAACTTCCCTCCTTGCGCATATCTTTGCAAGGGCAAATATCAGATGAAGAATATAGAGTAGCCAGACTCACCCAACTAGATCTCTTAGACAAGAAGTGACAACAAGCATATGATCATCTCATAGTCTATCAAACTCATCTCCAAAGGAATTACAACAAGAAGGTGCTTCCACGACACTTTCAGCCAGGTGACATGGTCCTCAAAGAAAACATGAAAGTCCAAGTAAATCGAGAAAAGAAAGGCAAGTTTGAACCTACCTGGCTTGGTCCTTATGTTGTCACTGCATCCTTTGGCTCTGGTGCCTATCAGCTATCTACACTAGAAGGAGAACTCTTGAATGATCCTACTAACATCATTCATCTCAACAAGTTCTATGCTTGAAGATCCTTGGTATACCTAGCTTTTGAAAAATACAAAAAAATAGTAAAGAGAAATAAGCGTCCAATGGTGAAAACTTGGCAATTCAAGTGCCTTGGATAGGTACCTTGGTGAAAACCTGGTAATTCAGGTGCCTTGTGTACTAAGACTAATCCATTATCTATCACTATCCTATCCCTCATCCATTCACCCACCATCCCATAAAACACCTGCTTGTTCCCTTGGTGTTCCAACCAAATATCCAAAATCTAATGGAGCTTGTAAATACCTCCTATACAGCTTTTTAAATCTTGTACCTCAGCTTGTAAAATCTTGTACCAAAGCTTGTATTATACCTTGTAAATCTTGTACCATACCTTGTATATCCTAATCTTGTCCAAAGTTTGTACCATATTCCAGCCTATAAATAATTTTGTATCCTAGCTTGTATACTATCACGTGCACACACAAAACCAAATTTTCACTTAAGTTTTTCGCAAACCATCTACCTATCCACCTATCACCTATTATAGGCATCCCATCCTTCACAAACATTTCCATCTCACAAAACTCAAACATGAAAAAACTTTTACATTTGTAACATATCTTGGTCCATCAGCTTGTACATCCTCTTTAGCTTAGTACCATTGTATCTATCCAGTGTTCGTGTCAGTCCGTCCTTGATCAGCATCTTGCACACATCGCACAACCCTTGGTTAGCTATTCCAATGCATCCATTAACTAGATCTCCTATCACCAAAGTGTTATCCTTCTTAGTTCAGCTTGCCAGACGCATCACTCATCTAGATCCATTAGCTTAGGTGTTCTTCGATAGATCCTTGCAGGATATAGCTTTCCTCATGTCTGATCTTGGTCTGTTAGTACCTTGTCCTACCCATCTCATTGGCAAATAGTTCTCTTTTGGATTTTCACTTTCTTTTGATTTGGAATCTTCCCTTTTAGGTCTTGAAGTATCTTTTCCAAGCAATCCTTTTGTTCCCTCCTCAAGGTTGCCACGATCTTCCATATCATTGTATACTGCGAATGGGGCAATCTAAGCGTAAGGTCTTGATTAGGTCTTTGGTTTGTTTTTCTTTTCTTCTTGTGGGTTACCCAGTGTTGGTTCCATGCTGCTTCCTTTAGGAATCATGTGTGATGCTGGGGCAATCCTTGTGTTTTTGTTTCGAGTCAGTCTGTCAATCCTCTGGACAATTGGTGAAAAGACCTTGATGTTCTTGGTAACCTTGGCAATTAACCAATAGTCCTATAGAAAATCTAGTGCTCAACTACATGGTGGTACTTCTCTTTGAAGTATCCCCCTGCTCAAAAAGCTTCAATGGAATCTCTTCATCTCCATTATCCCCCATCCATATCTAGCATCCATCTCTCCTACCCCAACTTGTGCAACCATATTTCTCAGAATCAATCATCACTCTTAGCTTTAGGGATCCACAATCCTAGTCTTAGGGATCCACCAATCCAAATCAATCCACCAAGCCTCATCTTTCGAGATCCACAATCCTAGTCCTAGGGATCTCCGAAACCCATCTTCCGCCAATTTGACTCTTTGAAATCCTATTGCATCAGCTTTATAATCCCCTCATCCATCTCCCTATCCTGGATTCTTTTTTATAGCGCTCTGATCCTTCATCCTCCACCTTCCCTAAAGGCTTAAGCTTGCTTCCTCTTGTGCATCTGATAGCCCTTTATCATTCTCCCATAGTGAGAGTTTGACCTAATTCAGCCCCTTCTCTTAAGCCAATCTGAGTCTCCTTGCTCATCTTGGATTCTTCTACTTTTCAAGAAGCCGTAGAGCCTCATTTCTCTCTTCACCACCTTCTTGAGGGGGCATCGTCTAAGTCTAGTCTCTCCTCTTCTTATCTAAGACTGGGGCAACCTTGTTGCTAAAACATCTTCCTAGTGTCGTCTTCATTCGAACTTCTTCGAAATAGTGTTGTCTCAACATTATGTCAAAGAGGGGCAAAATGTAGACACCTAAATTTGATTACATCACTTCGGTAATCCTATTTAGCTATCTCTAAAGGCATCATTAATTAAATTTCTATTTAATTAATCCTTTGCCATCCCCTAGTTGATCAATTTAATTAATCATCTATAGTCCTAATTGATAAATCAAATAACCTATTATCTATCAATTAAATCCTATTCTTCTATCTAATTCCAAAATCCCCATTTATTAAATAAATCTATTTGATAAATAAAACCCTCAAATCTAATAACCCTTAACTTATCCCTAAACCCCCTTTTTAGCCTAATCCACCCCATCCACCCATACTAACCAAGCTTAGCCACTAACTCACCCACCCTCATGAATGCCATCCACTTGCAAATCTCTAACAAGCCTAATCTAATCCTAAACCCAAGACTAATTCACCCCCTAATGTTGTCACATTCCCTAAACAAGCTTAAGACTTTCTTAAGCTAAGGAAAGTCAACAATCTCAACTCCCTCCAAAATATCCCAACCACCCAACAATGAATGCTCTTACAAAAGCCATAAAGACTCTTACAAGCTCTTACAAGCCTTAATAAAGGGTCTTTATGAAGATATTATCCCTTGAGCCTCCTTTGTTGACTCATCCTTCCCCTTTCCTCCATCCACTCACTTTGTGACATGTGTCACTCCCTGATTGGTGCTAAACAAGCACAATCCATGTGCTCCCCTTTGAGTGCATCCTAGCCCTCCTTAAGCTTTCATCTTTCCTTGCATCTTAGCCCTAAAATCCTCAAGCCCTTAGCCTATAAATTGAATCCCCTCCCAAGCCATTTCATCACAATCTTGGAGCTAAAGTTATAATGCCCTTTTGAGAGCCAAAAGCCATCAACCATACCCTTATGATGCCAAATTGAGAGCTCACAAAGCTACCAATTTGCCATTTTCTATCTCCATTGAAGCTAGTTTTTGAGAACCTTGAGCATACATCCCAATCCTTAGACCCATCTACCAAGCAAGGAGCTAAATCCTATTGGGAGATTCCATTCATTCGGCTCACATTTCCAATTGGGGTTTCCTCTTTAGTCTCTCATTTATGTTATGGTTTATATGCTAGTTAATGCTTTTGTTTTTTAATAGATTAGTATTACTTGCTAACATATTTCTCGTATACAATATTCACCAAATCTAAACTGATAAAGTGGTTACATTGAATTTTTTGAATGATTTGGAAGTTAAGGATGATGAGTTGGTGGTATAGAATCCTATGTAAACCATTTTTGAGAAAATTCTAAAGGATTATTCAAGAAGTTTCTAGAGGAAAAAAATATGGGTTAGATGCAATGAATCCTACCTAATCCATACAAATTGAAATTTAAGAATGGAAGAATCAAGTGGGAAAAGGTACTCCAAGACCTCTATTTAAGAATTCATAGACCAAGAAGCAAAGAGCTATTGATACTATTGTTGATAAAGAGCCAAATCTGTGAAATAGTTAGAAGGGCATCAAGGGGGAGACATCTAGGAGAAGGAAGAGCACAAAGGCTTTGCTTCTATGAGTGGTCATGAAGAGATGATTGCACTAGTACATTGAGTATGGAGACTTAATGAGACTAAGCTTAAAAGGAGGGTAAGTTGTCAAGAGTTGCAGAGATTGAAAGCTGGGCAAGGGTACGAGCTAAGAAGTGATATGAGATCTGCAAGATAAGTTGTATTTTGTAGTCAGGTCAAGATTTTCTAATACTCTCTTGCAATTGTATTAGATACAAAAATCCTATGGACTTAGGTTGGTTTAATAGCCATTTGTAAATCCTTTAACAAGGTGGCATTCCAAGTGAATGTTCTAAAGTCCTGTAACTAGGCCCACTTCTAATAGGGTGGTTTAATCCTCTAACAAGGTCACATTTGATAGTGTGTTATAAGCCTTTAACAGGGCAAGTCTTTCACAGGGCATCACTTCAGAAGAGTGAGAATTGAGTACCATGTTACTAGTGGTTTTTCCCAAATTGGGTTTCCACATAAATCACTATGTTATGTGTTGATTTTTTATGTTTTACACTTGCATGTTGAATTACAGTAGCTTGTTGATTAGAAAAGTTAAACGCTTAGATGAATGAATGGTTGAATGGGCTCACTATACTTAGTGAAAAATATGAATAGGACATTTGGACCTTGAATAACTAATTCACCCCCCCTTTCAATTATTCTAAAGCAATTTTAACAATTGGTATCAGAGCCATATGCTAACTTAGTTTCGAGGTACTAGAAGCAGGAAGATCGAGATATCCAAGAGAGAAGTTCCCAAGCTCAACAAAGACAACTTTGTCGCATGGCAGAGTCTAATAAAATTGTACCTTGGATCAATAGGTGACTATGCACAAACCTCAATTAGAGTAGAACATGTAAATCTAGTAAGACCTCTTACTATAGATGATTTGAACAAAAAGAATGAGCATAATCAAGCAATGTTGGAGATTGCCTCTACACTTAACTATGCAGAATATGATGACATCAAAGACTGTGAGACTTCATTCAAAATGTGGAAAACCTTATCAGAAATATATGGAAGAGATTAGAATGTCTAGAGAGCAAAGAGAGAAAACCTAAGAGGAAAGTTTGATGACATGAAAATATAGGAAGGTGAAAATGTTGCCCAATATGCTGCAAGAATGAAAGAAGTGGTAAGTGCAATAAGAAGTCTAGGTGGTCAATTGGAAGAAGAAATAGCCATCAAAAAATACTTAAGAACTCTTCTCCCTATCTATGCTATTAGAGTTTCATCCATCCAAGAGCTAAGGTGTGTATAAGGGAACACACTAACCTTTGAAGGAATAGTAGGAAGACATACTACATTTGAGCTATCCGATTTTGACAATTACAGACTAGAGAACCTTGAATCTACTTTCAAGGCCAAGATGAAAATAAAAGACACTAAGGAAGACACATCAAGCAAGAAGAGAAGAAAAGGAAAACATGCATCCAGTGATAGCAGCACAGATGAGGAAGACGTGGAATAGTTAGAAGCACTACTGGCTAGGAGATTCCATAGAGGAAAAGGTAAATTTAAAGGTAAGCTCCCTATTATATGTTTCAATTGCAATGAAGTAAGTCATATTGCTACAAGATGTCCACAGAAGAAGAACTACAAAGAAGGAAACAAGTATAGGAACAAAAGAGAAGATGATAGCAAAGATTACAAGGAGAAAGTCAAGAGATGCTACATCATTGAAGAAGATTCTGATGAGAATGATGATGAAGTATTCTATGTAGCCATGAAGGATTGAATCAAATAAAGATGAAGATGAAGCAACAACATTGGTTACTTGTGTGAACAAGAATGAAAAGTGGATCATAGACAATGGATACTCACATCATATGACAAGAGATAAAAGTAAGTTCATTACCTTTACTCAATATGATAGAAATAGTGTTAGATTTGGTAATGATGCTCCATGTCAAATCAAAAGAAAAGGCTCTATTAAACTTATAGAGAAAATTTCATGTAACAATGCATACTATGTTGAAGGACTGAATTACAACTTGTTGAGTGTATCACAGTTAGGCAATGTAGGTTGCAAAGTTGAATTTGGAAACAAAACTACCAAGATCTATGACACTGATGGGGACACAACCCAAGAACAGAATAGACACAATAGAAAAGGGAAATTGTATTAACTGAAAAATAAGCTAGTACATTCAGTACAGAGAAAATAAACTTCAAAACATGCCCTAAGGGCTTACAATAGCATAAATGTGGAGATAATTTCTCCTTTTAGTACCTCCTCCCAAACTCCACTCTGAACTGCCTTTTACAATGCCAGAAATCTCCTTAAATAGATCCTGGAGGGTTAAGGACTAGGAGTACATTCTAGAAAGTGCTAGTAGGCATCCACCAACCAAATAGAAGGTTCCAGAAGCCGCATTAGAAGTCAACGCAAATCTAGAAGAATCCAGAAATGGTAATCGAACTTTCGGGAGGCATAACTTTTGAACCGTAGCTTCAATTGACAAACCGTTTACATTTTCAAAAAGCTCTCGAAGCACTCTATAGCCCTATGGACCAGATTTTCTTGTCCCCCATTTTTTGGCCCTTTTCTAGGTCATTTAATGCCCCTAACCTGACTTTGAAGCATTCTTAGGAGGTCTCCACAACCCAAAAAACTGCAATAACTTTCAAACCGTGGGGCCTTTTGACCTGATTCTTTTTTTGGAATGCTCTAAATCACAATTACATTCATCTAGCCAATCTACACCTCCTAGTTCACCAAAATGATGGCTCAATTACAAACTCCTATTTTTTTGAGATTCACACGAACACTAATAGTGGAACTGTGAGAGTTGGAACCTTTATTTGACGCAAATGGGTATCCAAAAATGAAAACACATGAAATAGAAACTAAGTCTAAGTACTTTTTTTGGGTGACATAGGATTGCCCTTATACCTCTGGATGCTCCTGCATCAGACACCCAGGGTAGATTGAAAAGTGACCCTGTCACTTTATGAATGGTAGAGGAAATCCCAAATCGGAAACCTCAGCTGTTGAAATCCAAGTTGAGTCCTCGATCGATCGTCCTTTCCATTTGACCAAATACTCTTCATACTGCCTATTTCTGGTAGTCCTACCCACACGATGATCTAGAATGTCTTCTATCTCCTCCTTCTTAGAAGCAGGAATCAGACATGGCTCTAACACTAGCTCCTCATCTGTACCATCATCATGATACTCTGTTAAATCTGCAATGTTTAAAATGGGAGAAATGTGAATACCATCTGGCAGCTCCACTTCATATGCATTTCTTGAGTCATGTTTCTTCAAAATTTTGCAGGGGCCAAATTTCTTCATTTTTCAGCTTGTTGTAAGGACCGGTTGGAAATCTTTCTTTTTGTAAGTGCACCATGACTAGATCCCCTACTTGGAATTCCTTATGTCTTCTCCTTTGATCAGCCCTACCTTTATACTCTTGATTCATCTTGGTAATGTGTGCTTGAACCTCCTCATGTAGACGCTTGATATGTTCAACAAATTATTCTGCTTCAGCACTTGTCCTCTCCCCTTGTTCTATCTTCCTCAATTTTGGTGCAGTCCTTGGGCTATTCCCATATACAATTTGGAATGGTGATTTTCCAAGACTCTTATTTATAGAGTTATTGTAAGAAAACTCTGCTTGTGGTAGAATCAAATCCCATCCCTTAGGCTTATCCCCAACTAAACATCTTAGCAAATTGCCCAGACTTCTGTTTACTACTTTTGTTTGGCCATCAATTTGTGGGTGATGCGTGGAACTAAATTTCAAGTCAGTTCTCAACTTTTTCCACAATGTCCTCCAGAAATACCCTACAAATTTAGTATCTCTATCAGAAACTATACTCCTTGGAAGACCATGTAGTCTTACCACCTCTTTGAAAAACAAGTCTGCAATATGGACAACATCATGAGTTCTGTGGCATGGAATGAAATGTGCCATTTTGGAGAACCTATCAACCACCATGAATACTGAGTCATTACCCCTTTATGTCCTTGGCAATCCAAGAACAAAATCCATACTTATGTCCTCCCATGGCTTTGATGGAATAGGCAATGGCTGATATAGGCCAGTATTATGACTAAACCCCTTGGCAACTTGACAAACCTAGCAACTCTGTACAAACTTCTTCACATCCTGTGAAATTTGAGGCCAAAAATAATGTTCTCTAAGAATGGTAATGGTCTTATCTCAACCAAAATTTCCTGCCATCCCTCCACTATGTTTCTCCTTAATTAGATTTTCCCTCATGGAAGTCCTTGGAATGCACAATTGACTACCCTTGAACAACATGCCATCTTGAATCAAATAGTCTAACCACTTGGTTCTATCTACAACAACAGGCTCTTTACAAGCTTTCCATGCTTCAGCAAAATCAGGATCCTCTGGGTACAAATTCTTGAGTTCATCAAACCCAACTACTTCAACCTGCATTATTCTAAGCAACAACTCTCTCCTGCTTAGTGCATCTGCAACCCTGTTAGATTTTCCATTTCTATGCTTCAACACAAATGTATAGCTCTGCAAGAACTCTACCCACTTCATATGCCTCTGATTCAATTTACCTTGGCTATTTAGGTACTGTAATGCCTGATGATCAATATACAAAACAAATTCCTTTGGCAATAAATAATTCCTCCATTTCTTTAAGGCCTGAATTATTGCATAGAACTCTTGATCATAAATGGAATACTTCTTTGCATCATTCAATTTTTCACTAAAATATGCAATAGGCTTACCTTCTTGGCTTAATACAGCCCCAATAGTGCCTCCACTGGCATCACAATCCACTTGGAAGACCTTTCTAAAATTTGGAAGTGCCAACACAGGTTGTTCTGTTACCTTCTTCTTCAGCAATTCAAAACTTCTTGCAGCTGTTGTAGTCCATTTGAACTCTTTTCTATCCCCTCTTATTGTATCAGTTAGGGGTGCACATATGCCACTAAAATTCTTAATAAACTTCCTATAAAAACTAACCAGACCATGAAATGATCTTACCTTAGTAGCAGACCTTGGAGTAGGCCATTCCAAGATGGCTTTTACCTTCTCCGGATCCATTTTGAGACCTTTAGGAGATATAACAAACCCCAAATAGACTAACTCCCTTTTTGCAAAGATACACTTCTTCAAATTAATTAACAGTTTCTCTTCCCTTAGCCTTTCAAGGACACTACGAATATGCAATAAATGTTCTTCCAAAGTCTTGCTGAAAATTAAAATATCATCCAAATAAACAATAACAAATTTTCCCGAGAACTTCTTAAGTACCTCATTCATGAGCCGCATGAAGGTGCTTGGGGCGTTCGTCAATCCAAAGGGTATGACTAACCACTCATAAAAACCATCCTTGGTCTTGAAGGTTGTTTTCCACTCATCTCCTTCTCGAATCCTTATCTGATGATAGCCACTCTTGAGATCTATCTTTGTGAAGTACTGAGCTCCACTCAAGCAGTCCATAAGATCATCCATCCTTGGCAAAGGAAACCGGTACTTGATGGTTATCCTATTTATAGCTCAAGAATTTGTACACATCCTCCACTCTCCATCCTTCTTTGGTGCGAGTACTGTAGGTACTACACATGGACTCAGGCTCTCTTGAATCAAGCCCTTCCTCAACAACTCCTGAACCTGTCTATTTAGCTCCTCTATTTTAGTAGGAGTCATCTTGTGAGCAGCCTTGTTAGGCAAACTAGCTCCTGGAATCAGATCTGTCTGATGACTAATTTGCCACACTGGTGGCAATCTATCTGGAACATTATCAGAGATAATATCTCCAAACTCCCCTAGTAAATTTGAAACTTCAAGTGGTATTTCACTACTACCTTCTTTATCTTTCCTAGGAATCAAAGCATAGTACATATGTTAATGTTTCATGCCATCTAAAAACTTCCTTTCATCAACAAGACAAATCCTAGCACTGCTACATACCTTTTTACCTTCCTTTTTCATGGGCTTCAATTTGTGATGAACTCCATCCTTTGTCAAAGAGTATGTGTTTGCATGTCCATCATGTACTACATGTCTATCAAACTGCCATGGTCTACCCAACAATAGATGGCAAACATCCATCGAAATAACATCACAGAGAACTTCATCATGGTAACTCCCAATTTTGAATTTCACTAAACATTATTCACTTACTAGAACCTTATGATCATCTTTTACCCAAGCAATCCGATAGGGCTGGGAATGTTTCTCCCTCTTGAGCTTCAGCTTAGAGACCATCTCTTCTGATACCAAGTTATCAGTGCTTCCACCATCAATGATCACGTCACAACATTTATCCTCACACTTGCATCTGGTATAGAACAAACTCCTCCGTTGTCCTAGTTCAATCTCACTACTTAGTAGGACTCTTTCATTTACCAAGGTCTCTCCTCTTTTTGCATCCTTTCAATATGATGATTGTGCATCCTCATCCACATGAGCAACCCTAGCTTGGCCCTCAACTCTCCTATCTATCCTTCCTTGTCATTGAGGGCATTCAAAGGCACGATGACCTTCTTCATTGCAATGGAAATAGGTACCATGAAAGTTGCCTCTTCCTTGTCCACATCCTCTACCTCTTCTTCTCTAATTTCCAAAGTCTTGATCATGGGAGCGGTTAAAAACCTCATTCCTCTAGTTCCTGCTAGTACCCACATCTTCATTTTTGTTTTGGGTTTCATTGCGGCCTCCAGATGATCTACCACTTCCCCTTCCTCCTTGACCGCACCCTCTTTGTCTTCCTTCAAACCTTTTATTCAGCTTCTCTTCAACTCGTACGGTAAACTAGTATGCCTCTTCAACGCTGGTCATTCTTACCAGACTTAATTCCTCTTGGATGCTAGGTTGCAACCCACTGATATAATGAGAAACCTTCTCCTTATTTGCTTTTGCATGCCCCGCTCTAATCAAGAGTTGGTAAAATTCTTCTATATATTCTTGGACTAATCTTCCTGCTTGCTTTAACCCATGCATCTTCTTAAACAAATCAAGCTTGTAGTCCACAGGAATGAACTGCTTCTTCAATTTGTCCACCATGCGATCCCATCTTTTGATCTTCTCCTTTCCTCTTCTATTTCTTTCCAATTGGACCTCTTGCCACTAGATTTTGGCATGGCCTTTCAGTTTGGCCTTTGCAAACTTAACCCTATTTGGGTCCTTGATATCCTCATACTCAAAGTATTCTTCCAGTTCATTGATCCAATCGATCAACTCATCTGGTTTCAGATTTCTCGAAAATACACCCACTTCAATTGCGGGTCTTTTCCCAAACTTAGTAATGGCCCTAAAAAGCCTTTCCTCTGCATGATTCAAAACTTCCCCATCAAATTCCTTTTCTGGTCCCATTTCTTCTTCTTCATTGTCATCCTCACTGTCATCACCTGCGACAACATTTGCTCCTCTACGAAGCTCCTCTTGCAATGCTTGTACTTGCCTTTGGAGGGCTCTAACCTCCTTAGGATTAATAGCTCTAGCCCTTCTGCCATGCTCTCTTCATGGAGGAATCTTCTTAACTCAAACCCACAACCACACAGTCCTAGTGCAAACTGCCTCACAATCGGTGCTCTGTCTACACACTCAGGAAAACCTACTCTGATACCACTTGATGAGGACACAACCCAAGAATAGAATGGACACAACAGAAAAGGGAAATTGTATTAACTAAAAAATAAGCTAGTACATTTAGTACAGAGAAAATAAACTTCAAAACATGCCCTAAGGGCTTACAATAGCATAAATGTGGAGATAATTTCTCCTTTCAGTAACTCCTCCCAAACTCCACTCTGAACTACCTTTTCCAATGCCAGAAATCTCCTTAAATAGACCCTGGAGGGTTAAGGACTAGGAGTACATTCTAGAAAGTGCTAGTAGGCATCCACCGACCAAATAGGCAAATCTAGAAGAATCCAGAAATGGTAACCGAACTTCCAGGAGGCATAACTTTTGAATTGTAGCTTTGATTGACGAACTGTTTACATTTTTGGAAAAATCTCAAAGCACTCTATAGTCTTATGGACCAGATTCACTCATCCCCCATTTTTTGGCCCTTTTCGAGGTCATTTAATGCCCCTAACCTAACTTTGAAGCATTCTTAGGAAGTCTCCACAACCCAAAAAACTGCAATAACTTTTGACCTGATTCTTTTTCTAAAATGCTCTAAATCACAATTACATTCATCTAGCCAATTTACACCTCCTAGTTCACCAAAATGATGGCTCAATTACATACTCCTATTTTTTTGGGATTCACACAAACACTGATACTGGAACTGTGAGAGTTGCAACCTTTATTTGACCCAAATGGGTATCCAAAAATGAAAACACGTGAAATAGAAACTAAGTCTAAGTACATTTTTTTGGGTGACACAGGATTGCCCTTATACCTCTGGATGCTCCTGCATCAGACACTGATGGAAACCTGATAGGAAAGGTTGAACAAGCTAGGAGTAATCTATTTTACCTAGATATGGAAGATGCAACATGTCTTTTTATTAGACTTGATGATGTGTGGTTATGGCATAAAAGGTTGTGTCATGTTAATTTTGATAATCTGATTAGCATCAGCAAGAAAAATAAGGTCGGAGGATTGCCCAAGTTGAAGAAACCTGAAAACACAATGTGTAAATAATGTCAACTACAGAAGATGACTAAGTCTAGTTTCAAAAGAAAAACATATACTTCCAATGAAGTACTAGAGTTAGTCCATACAGACTTATGTGGCCCAATAGAAGTGCAAAGCTACTTAAGAGATAGATAAATAATGCTGTTTGTAGATGATTATTCTAGGATGATGATTGCTATGTTTTTAAAGCAAAAATGTGATGCATTTCAAATGTTCAAGTGGTATTTGGCCAAAGTTGAGAAGGAAATAGGAAAGAACCTGAAATGCCTAAGGTCAGATAGAGGAGGTGAGTTCACATCAAGAGAGTTTAAAATATTCTGCAATGACAAAGTTATCAGAGGCAAACATCAGCACCAAGAACTGCACCATAGAATGGTATTGCTGAAAGGAGGAATAGGCTAGTGATTGACTATGCAAGAACCTTGAGGATGGAGAAAAATGTTGCATCAAAATACTAGAGAGAAGCTATAAGTACTGCAGTCTACACATTGAATAGAGTTCAAGTGAAGAAAGGTACAAATGCAACACCTTTTGAATAATGGTATGGTCACTCACCCAATGTTAAACATTTCAAAGTATTTAGTTGTAAATGCTATATTCTAAAAGATACTAGAAATGGAAAGTTTGATGCAAAAAGTGATGAAGGCATATTTCTTGGATACTCCACTAGAATTAAGGCATATAAGTGTTTGAACACTAACACTAACAAAGTTGTGGAGAGTGCAAATGTAAATTTTGATGAGCATGTAGAAGTTCAAGTTGATGAGTCAAAGAAAATAGAGGATTATAGATCATTTATATACTTCCATGAAGAAATGACAGTTGAAGACAATGCTGCAAATCAAGTTAGAAATCAGCAACAAACTTTAGTATTTGCCAAGTCTCAACCAGTGAATGTTGAGCTGCATTCAGAAGCTAAGTTGTAGATTATAGAAAATGCACATTCTAACTTTGAAAATAGTACAGATGAAAGGAATGATGAAGTGCCTGATGAAGAAGAATTTAATGACTCTGAAGCTGAAGGATCAAACATGGAAAGAAGGATTGAACCAAGATTAGCCAAGTATGTGAGAAGACATCACCCTGCAAAACAAATTATTGGTGACAAGGATGCCAGACCAATGATAAGGAATAGGCTCAGAAGTGAATCATGTCTATTAAGAAAGGTTGAACCTTAAATAATGAAAGATGCACTACAAGATGATGACTAGTATAAAGCCATGGAAGAAGAAATAGATCAAATTGAGAAGAACAAAACATGGTCTCTAGTTCCTAGACTAGCTAATAAGAATGTGATTGGTACAAAATGTGTGTTTAGAAAAAAACATGATGAGAATGGTTAGATAATAAGAAACAAAGTCAAACTAGTTTGCAAAGGCTATGCAGAAGAAGAAGGATTGGATTATGGAGAAACATTTGCCCCTGTTGCAAGAATGGAAGGAGTAAGAACATTACTTGCATATGCTACATACAAAGGTTTCAAAGTGTACCAAATGGGTGTGAAGTCTACTTTTCTAAATGGTATACTAGAAGAGGAAGTTTACATAGAACAACCTGAGGGATTTGTTGATGAGAAGAACAAGAACATGGTCTGCAAATTGCACAAAGCAGCACTTTATGGATTGAAGTAAGCACCTAGAGTATGGTATGAGAGGTTGCACAAATATCTTGTGAAGATAGGATTTGAGAGAATAGATGATAACAACAATTTGTACATCAAAGCTGATAAAAGTAAAGACATTTTGATATCAGAAATCTTTGTTGATGATATAATATTTGGAGGAAAAGATGTTTTATGCAAAGATTTTTCTGATCAAATGAAGCATGAATTTGAGAAATCAATGTTTGGAGAAATCAAATTCTTTTTTGGATTACAAGTACATCAATTGACAAATGGAATATTTGTGACTCAATCCAAATACATCAAGGAAGTACTCAAAACATTTGGGTTAGAAGACTCAAAACCAATAAACACACCAATGGCAACAAGCCATAAACTATCTAAGAATAATGAGTTTGTTGAAGTAAATCAGACATTGTATACGTCAATGATTGGAAAGCTACAATATGTTGTACATAGTAGACCAGACATTACATTAGTTGTTGGAAGAGTAGCAATATTTTTTGCTAATGCAAGAGAAAATCACTTAATGGTAGTAAAGAGAATATTGAGATACCTGAAAGGAACTGATGACTTTGGTTTGTATTACAAAAGGAGTGAGAAATTTGAATTGAGAGCCTCCACTGATGCAAATTGGGGAGGTAACATTGATGATAGAAAAAGCACCAGTGGAGGAGTGCTTTTCTTAGGACAAAGGTTGATTGCATGGACCAGCATAAAGCAAAGTTGCACCTCACAGTCCACTGTTGAAGATGAATATGTGGTAGCTGCTATAAATTGCACCAATATTGTATAGATCAAACATTTGTTGCAAGGTATGAAGGAAGAAGTAACTGAGCCTTTGATACTTTATTGTGATAATACAATTGCTATCAATATATCAAAGTATCCAGTAATGCATGCTAAAATCAAGCATATTGCAATCAAGTATCACTATGTGAGAGAGTTGGTGAAAGACAAACAAGTGAAGATGGAATATGTTAGCTCAAAGAAATAGATTGTTGATATCTTCACAAAAGCACTACCTAAAGATGCTTTTGAGTATCTTAGAGGTAAGTTAGGGGTGATACCCCTAGCCAAGGCTACCTAAAAAAAAAGCAAGAATGACCTGCATCAAATGAATTGAATGTAGAAAATTTTGCACATTGATGCAAAGGATGTTTACTTTGGGATTCATGCCTAAAGTAGTAGAAGTGTTGAAGTTCCAAATCAGTCATTAGTAAGGTGTCAGAGGGAGAAATTGAATGAAACTGCAAAAGCTACACTTGCATATTAAGATTATAATATGTCTTTGGCATTCTTGTCAAAGAGGGAGAAATAGTAGAAAATTGATCAACAACAAAAAGGATCAACAGGAGAAGTTGTGAGATACTGATCAAATGAAGATAGAGGGAGATGTTGATCAGAACAATAGAAGAAGAGAAATATAGAAGGTGAAACACAAAGAATAAGGTGGTAGCAGCAAAGAGGGAGAAGCTAAAATGAAGCAATCAAAATAGTAGAAGGAAATGTGAAGTTACAGTTTACTTTTTGGCATTTGACTTACTGTTCTAACCTAGCTAGCATTTGAATAGTTTAGTGTGATGGTTGATCAGTTTGGTTTTCCATCAATGTCACAAAGGGAGATTGTTGAAAATCTGATTGAAAAGCTCATTGTTGAAGATCAAAGAGGGAGATTGTTGCAAACAAGGAAGATTTTTATAAAAGAATTTTTTCACATTAATGTCAAACCTGCTATTTGTAGGAATGACATTTTCTTATAAGATCCAAGTACTATCACTTAGTTGATTGATGAAGAGGATTTGATCAACAAGATGTAACAAGAGCACCTAAGGGAAAGGTTGAGTTATGATGTTGTAATAAAGTGCAAGGATCAGTTAAGACAATGGTTAAATGATGTATTGATAACATACTCAAGGATATAGAGGTTGGTCACACTTAGAAACATTGGAGGAAGAATTTGTAACAAGGTAGAATGCAAAGCTTAAACTAAGATCATTAGTGGGTGTCAAGAAAGTTAGTTGAAGCCAAGCAAATTTTTAGTAGAAGCTGAGTAACAAAAAATTCTAGTGTGTGCCGAGTAATCTTTAGGTGCCAAGAGAAGATCAAGTATTGAGCATCAAAAAAATTGCAGTTGGTGCTGAGTGATCTTCAAGTGCCAAGCATTAGAAAAAACACAATTGATGCCGAGTAACATAGTATGTGTCGAGCATCAATTTTCCAATAGTGTTGAGCTATTGCATTATTTCAAATGATGAAGATTCACAAAATCTAAGCTAACAAAGTGGTTACATTAAATTTTTTGAATGAGCTGGAAGATAAGGATGATGAGTTGGTGGCACAAAATCTTATGTAAACCATTTTTGAGCAAATTTGAAAGGATTATTCAAGAAGTTTCTAGAGGAAAAAAAATATGGGTTAGATGCAATGAATCCTACCTAGTCCATATGAATTGAAATTAAGGAATGGAAGAATCAAGTGGGAAAAGGTACTCCAAGACTTCTATTTAAGAATTCATAGACCAAGAAGCAAAGAGTTATTGATACTGTTGTTGATAAAGAGCCAAATTTGCAAAGTAGTTACAAGGGTGTCAAGGGGGAGACATCTAGGAGAAGGAAGAGCACAGAGGCTCTACTTCTATGAGTGGTCATGAAGAGATGATTGCACTAGTACATTGAGTATGGAGACTCAAGGAGACTAAGCTTTAAATGAGGGCAAGCTATCAAGAGTTGCAGAGATTGAAGGCTAGGAAAGGGTATGAGTTGAGAAGTGATCTGAGATTTGTAAGATAAGTTGTATGTTGTAGTTAGGTCAAGATTTTATTATACTCTCTTGCAATTATATTAGATAAGGAAATTCTATGGACTTAGGTTGGTTTAATAGCCATTTGTAAATCCTTTAATAGGGTGGCATTCCAAGTGAATGTTCTAAAGTCCCCTAACTAGGCCCACTTCTAATAGGGTGGTTAAATCCTCTAACAAGGTCACATTTGACAGTGTGTTGTAAGCCTTTAACAAGGCAAGCCTTTCACAGGGCATCACTTTAGAAGAGTGAGAATTGAGTAGCATGTTACTGGTGGTTTTTTCCAAATTGGGTTTTCATGTAGATCGCTATGTTATGTGTTGATTTCTTATGTTTTATGCTTGTATGTTGAATTACAATAGCTTGCTAATTAGAAAAGTTAAAAGCTTGGATGAATTAATGGTTGAATGGGCTCACTATACTTAGTAAAAAGTTTGAGTAGGACATTTGGACCTTGAATACCTTATTCACCTCCCTACTCAGTTATTCTAAAGAAATTCTAACAATATATACATGCATGAGTACATTTAAAGGGGTCCTAGGGACCTAGGGAGGTCTATGGGGTTATAATTGTTAATTAAGTAGTATCACATGGGCTGACTAGGATACATAGCAAGGTTAGAGGGAATTAGATCTTAATATGATGACTAAAAAAGAGAGAATATGATAGGATGTATATTTGAAGGGGTCGTAATAGGATATTTGAAGGGGTCTTAATAGGATGACATCCTAATAGATGTCTTAAAATGGGATAACCTAAAATCAAACCTTAATCCATAATAATTTTCTAAACTTAGAGATCATATCTAGATACTTCATACATGTGTGTAGAGGGGTCCTAGTTTAGGATTCTCATTAACCTAGAGGAGAATCTATTATATCGAACATTGAAATTTCTTTGTGAAAATATTGATTCAAGCGATACTAAAATGATGGCTTAAGGGGAGAATATCAAAATCTATCATCAATCTATCACATGAATTTCTAAACTATAAGTGTCATGATCTCTTTTATATATATATATATATATATATATATATATATGCATACATTTAAATGGGTCATAGGGACCTAGGGTCATGTTATTCCTTATAGTTCAATACAATATTTTTAAGGGGTAAATTAAGTTACATGCAAGTTATTTATATGTCTAGGGTTATAATTTGTGCTCGCCTAGTTAATTTAGGGTTATCATTCAACATTATTAGTTTAAGTTGGGTAATTTAGGTCAAGTATAAAAAAATATTTGTAAAATTAATGTATTACAAATAAACATGTACATATATACATAAAATATATGTACTTTTAACATTAAAAATCAAAGAGTATGTATATCCACAATATACATACATGTGAACAAACACACACACACATATGCATAGACACATGTCTATACTAATATGTGCATGTAGACACATATACATGTATATGTATACATATATATGTAAATGTATACATATATATGTAAATGTAAATGTATATATAAATATACAAATACATTATGTGTATATATATACACATGTATATGTATATGTATATGTATGTATAAAAAGATATATATACTTATATATGTATATATATACAAATATACACATATCATGTGTATATACATATATACACAATACATATATCTATCTATACAAAATGCATGTATATATACAATTTAAAAAATACAAAAAAATCATATAAAATCTATTTAAAAACATTAGAGAGGGTTAGGAAAATTAATTTCATACCTGATTTGATAGTTGATAGGCCGGATGCCGCACTTTCCCTCTATTCTGATCAAAACTTGCCACTCAAAAAGTGAAAGTGAGAAGTGGGGTTGGTGGTTCCTTTTAAAACCCAACTTGGGTTTTAATATTTTTGATCGAAACTATCTCAATAGTTTCGATCGAAACTATGATGCTAGTTTCGATCAAAACTAGTGTCATTGGTTAGTTTCGATCAAAACTACCTACCCAAGTACTTTCAATTGAAACTACCCACCCAAGTAGTTTCGATTGAAACTATAAAAGTTTCTATTGAAACTATAAAAGTTTCTATTGAAACTATAAAAGTTTCTATTGAAACTTTTATTCTACTTTCTATAAAAAGTAAGAAAGCAAAAAATTGCTTGGTGTACCTTTTGAGGAATTTCTTCCTCCAAAAAAGTGTAACCCATTATTATGGGCTCACCCAATTTCCAAATTTGTATGTATGGGCTAATTGTGTGTCTACAAAATGATCACAACTTACTATTGATATGGCCAGATGACCCTTGAAATAGAGGGCTACTATTTTGATCTATAATGTGTAGTAAATTATTCTCAAAGTATATGGTGTGACTAAGATGTATGCTAAGTATGTTGTTGCTAGAATAATGGAAAATAACTAGAGGGACACTAGTTATAGTGTGAAACCATCATTAGTGCTAGCATCAAAGTCCAAGGTCTAGAAAATGCAATTGTTTCATCATAGATGTAACTAATGGTGCATGCCCCCTCCATAAACATGCTTAAAGAGTATAATATTTCCTCAAACACATAGGTGCTCCAAGATAAGGAATAGATCAATGAAATAACATTTAAGGATAAATATGAAATTCACACAAACTTAAATTCTAACATAAAATTTATATTCAATAGTTAAATCAGGCTGTAAAATTTGTGCTAGAGTCATAAGAAGAGCAATATAGAAAAATGATTTTTTTTTAAAAAGGTAAACTATTTGAAGCATTTTGTTGACATTGTCAACACTAGAAGTGCATGAAGAGTTTTGAGAATATTTGCTTCCTCCCATTCCAAACTCAAATTACTAAAATTTGCCTACCCATAAATAAAAATTCATATTTACAAAACCTCCAATTTGTATTAGATTTAACATCTAGAAAATGATTTCTTTAATAGTAATGAATATAAAATAATCATTTTTCATCTCACCAAGAGAAGCGAGAATTGAAATTTTTCTAACTAAAAGATCAAATATTTCAATGTTTGCATGATCCTATGAGCCTATAGATGTAGCCACAAATTTTAGTGAGTCTCATAGTTTATTTTATTATATGACCTATTTCAATATTTAAATATTGTTTTATAGAACTCCAAAAGCCTCTAAAAGAAAATAGATATTCAAACTAGAAAGATGCGTAAAAGATTAGTCAGCCAAAATTGACAGAAAAGGGAAAACAAAAGATAAGTTAACTATGAAAAGTCTTGCCGGATATGGCTTTGAAGACTTTCTCTTAACAACAACCTCTTCCTCCCCTTTTTTTTTCCATCTCATCTCCTTCCTCGTCCTCATCCTTAGTGGAAGACTCCTTACTTTTTTTCTTCAAGGGCTTCTTGTGTTTTCCTTTCTTCATCTACCTCTTAGTAGAGCTAATCTTATCGATAGTGTCGAAATCCTCCTTATTCATGTCTATATCATCATCACTAGCATTGGGCTCTTTGTTAGACTCATCAAGGTTTTTAGACCCTTTTTTCAGCTAGGCTCTAGAATCTTTCGCTTTAGAAGTGTTCTTCTTTATCTTACTAGGTTCAAAGTCCTCATCAGAGTCAAGGCCTTCACTATACTCCTCTCCTAAGGAATCTTCATAATCATCTGAATCTTCTCCTTTGTCCTCAACATGCTTCGTCTCTATGAACTTCCCCACAAAATTGGATTTAATTTCCTCATAAATAAGAACCATGAGACCATCATGAAGTGGGGGATTCATGATGCTTTGATCTCTTACCTCATTGATGTTATTGTTTAGCGAGGAGTGCATATAAAAAGGAATAGAAATCTTCACATTGTGCCTAAAGTGATTTAACTAGACAAAATGATACAAATAAACCCTAGAAAACCTGCCATCAAGGGTGATGTAGGAAACAATAGCCCTAAGGATAAATTTTCAAAATGTCTTCAAGGAATGGGGCTTAAAGTAAGTAATACCTTTTTTCTTAACCAACTTCTTCCTCTCCTTGGACATCTTTGGGAAGGTGTCAACAACAGAGTCAAAGATATTCCTATCTCTGTAGAACTTCTTTCTAACTATTGGAATGCTAGTGACCTTAGATATATACTCCTCTATGATAGACAACTTCCTATTGTTCATCATCAAGAAGCCCTCATTTCAATTCTACAAGAACAATTGGGTTACTTGGGAATTTCCCCCGTGCAATTTCTCCAGAAAAGTAGAGCTATGCCCCCTTTGCCTAGCACTTTCTCTCTTCCTATATTTGTCACAACTAGGTGGTCTACTGTCATCTTCTTTGGCCCCTCATTCTCTTCATGAAATTTTCAAAGCTAACTAAAATGCATGAAGTACCCAAAATATGTGTGAAATAACAACATAGTGATGATGAGTACCACCACCAACTCTCCCATACTTCATAATAAAAAACATATCCTTCTTATCGTACATCACTATCTTTAATGATGACCCCTTTATTGGAAATACAATAGGGAAAGTAAACTTTAAGAGGGAGGGTGAATTAGTCCTTCAAAACTTTATCCATTAAAACATTCATCACACATCCATCTCACAATTTGCATGTAAATTGAAATACCAAACTAAGCATATTCATCCATAGCATGAAAGCAAATAATATTCAACACATATATGACACAAGATATTTGGTTACCTAGAAATCCTTCAGTGAGAAAGTAAAACTAGGGTGGGAATGACACCCACAAATCTTCACTATTGTAGTTGCAAATAGTATCCAATGAAGGTTACAATGTTTGATCATAAACTATGATCTACCTTGTGAAAGTTTTGCCTTGTTAAAGGCTTACAAAGATTGTTAGATCTTACCCTCTTAAAGGATTTCAACAACCTATTAGAAGTGTGTCTAGTTAAAAGACTTCAACTTACAATGAAGAAGCACTCGGTTAAGAGATTGATACAAAAGTCTACTAGAACTTGAAACCTTTCAAGGCTACTCTATTAAGAAATTTTACTAACCCACCTAATAGAATGTCTAAGCCTTGATCCTTTGGTTAGCACCTCTTTACTAGATATTAGATCACCTCTTTCCTGATGTATACTTGGTCCTCTATGATCAAATATATCACTTCTATCCTCTCTCTTCTTTCCTCTGTTCTCTCTAACTAATTCTACAATTCATATCTCAATTCACAACTCCTTAGACACCATGAATGCTCTATCTACACATGCAAACTTCTCTCTTCACTCCTTAAACTCTTCAAGGGTTTCCTTCCTTAAGAAGACCTAGGTGACTTAGGGTTAGGTAAGAATCAAAAATTGTGATTCACCCATTTTGTCGCTTAGAACATCCCTCAATCTGATGATTGCATGTATTGCATAGGGATTCTCAATATAGATTCATTCTTATCATCTAGAATTGCAAAACAATCCTTAAGTCAGCCCAAAAATGGTTTATGTAGGAGTTTGTTCATTACAAACAACTATGTCCAAAACTATTTACTAGACACATAAAGCCTCTGATGCTTGGCATCCAATATATCTTCGATGTTGTAACTCATCTTCTAAATGACTCAACATCCACTATTCACTCGACATCTAAATCAGTCGACATATACTAACTTGCTCATCACTAGAGTGACTCAGCACCAACTATCTATTTGACACATATTGGTGCTTGGCACATACTACATATTTTTCTCAACATGCATTATCTGACAACTTGTGCTCAACATACACTACTTACTCAGCATGCACTTTATGAATATGACTAAGTGTGTAGTCACTCATATGTCAAAACCAATATGAGATTAACACCCTTCAATGCCTACCATCACATCATGATTGATTCTTGAGATGATCAGATTGGGCAGGTTTTCATTCCATTTTTGTAAACTATGACACGTCATAGCCACATTGGCCATAGCATCAGCAACCCCATTGGCTTCATGGTAGGTATGGCTAATCAAGTAGTCCTCAAAAGAATTAATAATAGAAATATTTTTCTTAATTATGTTGTCTATGGTCTAAGAGGGAATAGATTGGCCTTTAAAGGCACTTGATGTAATGTTAAGTGAATCTCCCTTAAGCCAAAGTTTAGAAACCTCTCTCTAGCCAATTTAGTGGTTTAAAGGGCAAACATGGCTTTAGTAACATGGTTAGTTTAAACACCAAGTTTTCATGTGTTAAAAAAATTAAAAATCTATTTATGCATTTTTCTATTAGCTATCGATGAAAAAGGTAAGGTAAAAATAATATTTGTTAACAAAAAATAATTAAAATTAAATATGAGCCACAAGGCTCGATCACAGAGGTTACTCTTCCTATTATGCTTGACACATTGCCTCCCTCAACCTTATCTACAATAATAATCAGTAAAGGCATTCTAAATTTTATTAGTCTGACTCCAAAAAAAAAGAGATATCTCCCATATGCATCTATATGCAAACAAGGAACACCACTATGGCTTCCAACCAATTCTTCCTTGCTAAGGTTATCTCTTAGGTGGTACAAAGAAAGAGCTACCATAGATAGACTTCCCATTTTGTCAATGTTAGATAAAATTGGCCTAGACAAATTATTCCTCCAAAGGTACAAAAACCTCAACTTGGATACAACAGTTAAACTAATCAGAATATTACCTGATAGTTAATTCTTTGACAAATGCAAGTACTCCAACTGCATTAAATTACTGAATTTTTTTGTCAAATCATTTATTCCTTAAAAAAATAAACAAATTGAAAGGTATCAAAACAATAAAAGAAAAAAGAAAAAAATTAACTTTACTTATAGTGGAGGAAGCATGACTTTTATCTTTAAAAATCCATTTCTTTATACATGACCACATTTAAGAATATTAGAATTCGTTCACATTAGCTATAAATAATTAAGGAACAAATGCCTAGATAATGAAACATTTAGGAACTCTTTGTTAATCTTTTTTTAAAATAAGCTTTCAACTAAATATCTTATTAAAGCAGGGTAAGAAACCCAGGAGGCATAAGATCCAAGAAAATGTGATAGAATAGAGGGACTCTGTTCAAAATGTAAATCAAAACATATTGTCAAAACATATTTTCATGGATTAATAGGAAAAACCCCCAAAAAATGTTGATAGATCATTGTGTTGGAAATGAATAATTACATGATAAGACATGGTAACACAAAAAAAAAAAAAAAAAACATAGAGGAACTAATTTAATTTGAGACTATTTGCATCTATCACATACTGGATAGTATGTTCTCCTGATTGAGCCTATCGTTCCAAGAAAAATGATAGAATAGAGGGATTTCTTGTTGAAGATGTCTAATGGCATTGGGAAGAAGGAGAAAAGAAGGCCAATATTGTCCTATAAAGCTTTTTTTAGCAAATGTATTTTGGGACATTTTTTAAGGTAACTGTTCAAGAAGCCACATTTTTCTAAGATGTGTCATATAGAAAACATTTGTAGTTGGGCTTGTGTGTATAGATAATGATTTTTTCATTTTTAGTTTATAGTGAGATGCAAACTAGATCCACTTTAGTCTCATATCACATATAAACAAAAACAATTAATTTACATACAAACTTTAAAAATCTAGCTGAAGGTTATAGATAACAAGATAACAAGAGGCCTCCATTTATTTATTCTATTTACTATGATTTCTTCCTTTCAACTAGACATTTGATATTTTTAAAACTTAAATAAAAACCTTATAGTTTGCATTTTATGAGAGGAAAAAAAATTGAAAATTGAGTGACTTATTTTGAAATTGTTATTTAATTAAAAAATTAAAAATAGAGAAGATAAGGAGTGAAATTTGTGAATCTTAGATTACAAATTATTTCACATAATAATCAATAGGTAGTTATCTTCTATAGAGGTGGCATGAGAGGAGTGAAACAGAACGAAGGGGGGAGATTGTTCTGACAAAACATGCATGTTGCCACCCATACATCTGATGCCACAACTACTTTTCACAATAATAGAATAAGGGGCCGTAGGTATAGTGAAAGAATGTGTGGCATGCTCGGTACCATGAATTAATATTGCATGCTCATGGTTCCTTGATTGAACCGGAAGATCAAGCTGATGTTGAGCGGGATAAAGTTTTTTATGTTCACCATACCTTGTGGAGGTAGTCTGCTTGTCAAGAATTTTTGCAATCTTTTCCTTCTTTTTGGGAAGGTGATGTTACCAATCCATTTCCTATACATCATCTATCTCTGGGACATCTCCATGAAATGCAGACAAATCAACAACATTAAACACAAGAGAGATGTCGAGATTGTTTGGTAAGCTAACCTCATAAGCATTATCCTTAATCTTTTTGATGATTTTGTAAGGCCCAATCTTTTTATACGTCAATTTATGATGTGTCAGTAGGAAACCTCTCATGCCTCAAGTAAACCATCACATAATTTCCTTTAGTAAATCTATATTGTCTACAAGTAGCATCTACAACAATCTTGTAGCTCACATTTTTGTCCTATAACTTGTGTTTGACATCTTGATGGAGCTAGTGAAGGTGTTCAGAAAAAACTACTCCATCATTACTAATTTTGTCTCCCAATGATAGTGACATGAGATCCATAAAACCTTTAAGATTCCTACCTTTAATAATTTGAGAAGGATATTTTCTTGTTGATCTATTAACAAAAATATTATAGGTGAATTTTTCTTGGGGTAATGCCAAGTCTCATTGTTTGGGCTTCTCACCAACAATACATCGTAACAAATTTCCCAAGCTCTAATTGAATACCTCTATTTTCCAATCTATTTAGGGATGATATGCACTACTAAACTATAACTTTTCCCCCAATTTCCTCTAAAAATGACTCAAGGTCTTAATATCTCTATCAAATGTAATGGTCTTTGGAAGACCATATAAATGGTCAACTTTTGAGAAGAATAGTTCTCTTATCCTAGAGGCATCATTGGTCTTTTTACAGGAAATAAAATCAACCATTTAAAAAAATTATCAACAACTACAAAAATAGAATCATTACCTTGTTGAGTGTGTAGAAGACCCAATACAAAATCCATACTCAAATCAGTCAATGGTTCAGTGGATACTAGTAAAGGCATGTATAAGCCTGTATTTTGTGAATGTCCTTTAGCCACTTGATAGATTTTTCACCTTCCTACATATTTAGTGATGTCCCTCTTTATCTTTGGACAATAATACTTATCTTCAACTAAATTTAACGTTTTTTCCTTTCCAAAGTGCCCAGCCAGTCCACCACTATGAAATTCCCTGATAATATTTTCTCGCATAGAGCCAGTTGGAATACATAGTTGTTTACCTTTAAAGAGATAACAATCTTGATTAAAATAGTCACCTTTCACATGATCTGACTTACCAAAAGCTAAAACCCATAAACTATTCTATAATTTCCTAGAAATCATCATCAATCTCATATAAAGCCTTAATAGCATCAAACCAATGACTTTAGTCTCCATGGTGGTTAATAGTGTAGTACTCATGCTTAATGCATCAATAGCATGATTCTGTATTCCAAGCTTATATTTTAGAACAAAGGTATATCCCTATAAGAAAGAGACCAACTTGGCACATTGGTTACTCAACTTTTTTTTGTGTTGAGGTATTTTAGAGAAATATGATCAGTAAATAACACAAACTCTTGTGGGATCAGATAGCATCTCCAGTGCCTTAATGCTTGAAAAATTGCATAAAACTCTAGATCATAGGTAAAGTAATTATTCCTTACTTGATTCAAATTTTCACTAAAGAAAGCTATGGGTTTACTTACCTAGCTAAGAACAACACCTATTCCAATATGGCAAGCATCACATTCTACTTCAAACACTTTTTCAAAATCCAGAAGTGCAAGTATGGGGGCCTCAATTACCTCTTTCTTCAAAATCTTGAAAATTTTCTTTGTATCTTCTATCCATGTGAATTCCCTTCCTTTGGTTTAGTCATTTATAGGTGCTACAATGCTACTAAAATTTCTAATAAACTATCCATAGAAAGTTGTCAACCCATAGAAGCTTCTTACTCTATTATACTAGTGGGACTAGGCCATCTAGAATTGCCCTAATTTTCTCTAGGTCCATTTGAACACCATCTTTGAAAGTGAAAAATCCTAAGAAGATCAAACTATTCTGCATGAATCTACACTTCTTTAAGTTTCCATAGAGCTCATATGTTCTTACCACAACCAAGATAACCCTCAAGTGTTGTAGGGTTTCTTTATTCTTGCTAAAGACCAAGATGTCATCAAAATAAACAACCACAAACTTACCAATGTAAAGATGCAATACAACATTCATCAATCACATAAATGTATTAGGTGCATTAGAAATCCTAAATGACATAACCATCCATTCATACAAATCATTTCTTGTCTTAAAAGTTGTCTTCCATTCATCCCCCTCTCAACTATAGATCTGGTCGTAGCCACTTCGAAGATTAATCTTGTTGAAGTACTCAGCCCCCATTAATTCATCCATCATGTCCTTTATATGAGGAATAGTAAACTGGTACTTAATTGTAATCTTATTAATTTCTTTTTTATCAGTACACATCTTCCATGTGTCATCCTTCTTTGGAGTCAACAATGTGGGTACTACACATGGACTCATGCTTTCTCTAACCAAACCTTTTTGCATCAACTTTGTTACTTGTTTATTCAGCTTCATATGTTGTTTTGGATTCATCTAATAAGTTTCTTGATTGAGTATATTTTCCTAGGAATAAGATCAATATGATGTTGGATATCCCTTTTTAGTGGTAGACCATCAGGTAATTCATCATGCACAACATCATCAAACTCCTTTAATACCTTTATTGCATCAGGTGACACCAAGTTTGTTTATTTTTCGAGATCATTTTTTATCCCTAATACATAACAACATCCTACTACTTTCATATCTTTGACAACTTCCTTTGTAGACAACATGGTTCAACTCTTCTTTTCATTCTTAAGTGGAAAAAGTATCACTTTAGAATCATTCTTCCAAAATGTGTATATATTTTTCTCCTCATCATGTATGATCTTCCTATCATACTATCATGGTCTTCCCAAAAATATATGGTGAGCATTCATAGGTATAACATCACACCATATCTCATCCTTATAGAATTTTCCTACAGTAAACTTGACCAAACATCTTTTATCAACAGTGACTTCATTTTATTTCTTAAACCATACAATACAGGAAGGATGAGGATGCTTTTCACATTGTCAATTTAGTTTCTCCATCATTTATCTAGACACTATATTCTCACAACTACCCCCAACAATAATAACTTGACATACCTTTCCACCAGAAGTGCATCTAGTTCTAAAAAATCTGGTCTATAGACATGATTCATCAAAGTTCTTTATAGGAACTTCAGCCTTTTTTGGAATGATCATTGATCTCCTCATCACGAGGATTTCTCCCACATTTTGTGAAACTTCTTTCTCTTCCCCTTCTGTCTAAACTAGGTTCACTCTAGATTGTCTTCCTTGGTTTAACTTGAGCATTTGAAGGCTATGTGTCCTTCTCCAAATTTGAAATAGGTGAATGGCCTCTATATTTTTTTCCTAGCCTCTTTCGCTACCATAACCTTTTTCTTTCTAGGATAAATTTTAAATAGGATATTGTCTAGTGTCAGTGTTTCTTTCAAATCCTTGGGAGGGATCTCCTAGACCATAGTTAGAACCTCCTCTAAATGGTGTTGAGGAACCCCTTGTTCCTCCTCTATTCCTATGATTGTACTATATATTCTTGTTTTCTCTAGCCTTTAGGGCCAATTAGTAAGCCTCCTCCATACTATTAACACAATGCATGCTCAACTCATATTGAATAGAAAATTTTAGGCCATTTACATATCTAGCAGCTATCTTCTCATCATCTTCTTGATGCTCTAATATCATGGATAACTTATACAACTCATTCATGTACTCTTGTATAGAGGACAAGTTTTGCTTCAAATTCTGGAATCGATGAAAGAGATTTTGTGAAAAATCCTAGGGTAATAATTTTTTCCTTAGCTTTTTCTCCATCTCACTCCATCGCTTAATATTTTCCTTATTTTTTTTCTGGTTGATTGCTTTTGGAGGTGATCCCACCATATCATTTCATGACCTTTTAATTTTGTTCATGCAAAATTCATCTTCTTTTCCTCTACCATGGGCTTCCATTCAAAAAAAAATCTCCATCGCATTCAGTTAGTCTATCAATTCTTCTGGCTTAATACTACCAGCATAGTCTGAAAATCAATCTTGATTGCTTCACTTCTACCTTCTAAGGCCTTGAGCACTCTATCTTCATAGCTCATTTCTCCCAATCTATCTTCTACATTTTCTTCATTTTGATCAGCACCTGTTCAATTTTCCTCTTCATTAGATTCAATCCTTCATTGCACTTATGGATTATTCAATCGTTCATTGAGTCATTCAATCTGTCTCTACATATCCAACATCAATCTATGCATCAACATGACACTTCCTCTTCCTCTCCCAACCATCTTCCCACTTTGATACCAAATAATGTAGCACCCAAATATCTATACGCAATAATAAGTTCTATAAAGGGAAAATAGATTAAAAAACACATATCAAATACACATATTCATTTGAAACTCACATATTTTCCATTCACCAACCATTCTTCTAAATAGTTATGCAGCTTCTTAAATAACTAAAAATATCTCTAAATTAGAAAAAATAGAAAATTATCCTTTTTGACAAATTTTACAAATCTTGGAATAGTAACCTTTTAAATTAACTCATGGAAAGATGAAAACTAAATTGAACTTTCCTTAAACTATGACAACTAAAACTGCCAACTAATCTTCATATTTTAAAACACCCATTTGAATTTGTTACAATAAACTAATTCTAACAAAAACACACAAATTAAAGAAAGTGATTGTTAGGGGTCTAAATGAATTTACTGGCACTTGAAAAAAAAAAAATTTACCACAATAGAGCATAGTTGAATTATAATACCACCCAACTCCTCCTAATGAAGCCACTACAAAAAATTGAGTCTAAGTCAAAAGTTATGACCCGCTAAAGTTGATGCATCACTACTATGTTAATTAAGCTAGATATTAAAAATGCATATATATAGTGGATTGGGAATTTTTTTGGAAATGCCTTGAAGCCTTTGGAATCACAAGACAATGGGTGAATTTGATCTTTGAATACATATCCTCCCCTAAGTTATCAATACTAGTAAATGGATCACCTAAAGGCTTTATTGGAATAAGTAGCGGACTTAGACAGGGGGATCTTATATCCCCTTTTATTTTCATCTTAATGGAAGAAGTGTTAGGAAGATCAATAAATAATGTTAGGTATGAGAAGACTATTAAAAGAATAAGGATCATTGTTGACTTGGATCTGATAACACACGAACAATTTATTGATGACACTATGCTTTATTAACAAAGTACATAGAGGAGGGAAAATAATATAAAACAATATTAAGTCAATACACCAATGCATCAATCAAGAGATTAACCTCCAGAAGTTAGAAATCTTCTTCTTTAATATGTATCCTAATCTATAGCAATAAATTTGCCAAATTTTGAATTTCAAAAGAGGAAGTTTACCTTGTAAATACTTGGGTCTCCCTTTAGAAAAAGGGGCACATTCAACAAAATTATAGAATCAAATAACAAAAAATATCAAAAGAAAAATGGATTCTTGGAAAGGAAAATGGCTCTCTTCTATGGGTAGAGCAACGATGATATAATTTGTCCTTTCAACACAACCTATTTATCAATTACCTTATATTTGTCTCCCCAAAAAAATAGGGACAAAATCAATAAACTCCTTAGGAATTTCTTTTGGTAGGGAACATGGGAAAAGAAAAGAAAATTCCCCGCTAGCTTGGGATAAGGTATGTAGACCAAAAAGACTAGGGAGGTGTAGGGATTAGGAAAAGAAAAATCCAAGGTAAATATTTAGGAGATAAAATAGTATAGAGAATGTTCAGGAACCCACACCTCAAGTGGGCACAAATCCTAATAAAAAAATCTAAACAATACTGATTAGATCAACAAATTCATGGAGAAATCACCACCTAAAGGATCAAGAATTTGGAACTTCATGATGAATTGTAGATCATCCATCTAGGATAGACTAATGTGAAGCCTTGGTATGGGGGAAGAAGCTATCTTCTAACAAAAGACTCTTAGAGAGGATATGGTGGTTTGGAAAAGGATGGTAATCTTGCCCAATTAACGATGATGCTTGAAGATAAATGGGCAAAAAGAGTTCTAGATTATGTGACTTTTGAGGATGGAGGAAAATTTTGAAAATTTAAGGATTTTAAGGACATGAACCTTCGACCTAAATAAGTAGAATATCTTTAAAGGGGAGTCAAGTGATGATAAGACCATTGCATGACTTATTAGTTCCAAGTATACAATAATTTCAAGAATGAGGGGTGCTATATAGGTGTGGCAATTTTTCTCATTGATAATCATGAGAGCTACTCATAACTACATTGAGGATATCTTTATTAGAAAGATAATACTATACATAGAAGTGTTGAATTTGATGAAAGCTCAACCCCACAACTCCCAAGAATCCCTTGCATGCAAACACCTATGAAAGAGAGAAGCAAAAACTATGGATGTTGAAATTCGCATATCCATAGATGAGACATTCTTAATGAGCAAGAAAGAGATTGCTATTATCAAAATTGAATGAATTTTACAAAGAGAGACTGTCCTTATAAAAGGAGATCAAAATGCTGATACGAATCTAACCTAGGTTGCATGATAATAATTAATAAAATGATTAATTATTATATGCCCAAAGTTTAGCTTACGAAAACTAGAGATAATAAGTAACTAAATAATTTAATCAATATGGTTTAATTAATAAGAAAAAAAAATATTACTCTAACACCCCCCCTTAAGATAAACTTAGGGAGTGGCTAAAAACCTAGAAACTACTACTAAAAGTAAATTTGGGTCCCGGAAACAATGTTTGATGAGGTACCCAAGCACAACCAAATCTCTACAAAGAGGAGAAATAAAGAAAACCACATGGAAAAAACCCTACTCCAAAGAGAGATGGAAAATATGTTGAAAGAAACTAGTGAAGGACTAAAGAAGCCTCCAAACTAGGGAATGTCCCAGAAGATAGGAACAAAAGATGATCATGAAGAACACCACTAAAGTATGTAGAAGTTGCAAACCTCTGTCAAAAGTAATTACTGATCTGAAGGACCTCCATTAAAATAGAACCTGACTAAGTAGAGAAGACTATAATGTGCATCAAATTAGGAGGCACATAAAGGAAAACAACTAAACTCAAAGATATAAATGGCATGAAACACCAAAGTTTGGAGAGTTCATCAATTGAACATGGAAGGTTGCAACCAAAGTAGGAATGAAAAGAAGAGTGTCTATATGGTAAATGATTCATCTCACTGAAATGCATAGGTACCCAGCCACCACATCCACCTAGTACATAGGAACAAATATTGAATACATAGCTCACTCCATCAGACCAAGGAAGCATAAGAAACAATAGAAGATCCCCCCCTAATGCAGACAAGGGTGAGGTGACAAGCAACTTAAAAAGTGGGCCAAAAAGAACTGCATGTCAAGGAACCATGATCAAGATGCACAAAAGAGTACATATGTGTGTACCGAGGTGATCAATCTCAAACATGTCATGAGGCTAACATAATGGAAGGAAACTCACTAGACAAAAGAAGATGGCAAAAAAAAGTGAAACATCAACCCCCCATGATACTTTAATCAGAGTAGTACATGTACAATAAGGCGCAAGATATGGTGAATCCAAAGAATACAATAATCTGTATGAGTGTCCTCAGATGACATTACTCAAATCAAAAGGAAAAATAACACATAAAAACTAAAATGAAAATACATATGTGATATGGCACTTTATCTTAGTGTATTTTCAAGAATGCATACAAATGATGTCTTGGTTGTTTTAGGTCCAGGGATTGATTTTGTTACTTCAAATGTTTCATCATCAATTGTACTATCTATTGTATTAGCCTTATGTCTCTTTTGGACTTTTTTAACATCTCTTTGTAGTATTTTTGTGAACACATTGAGATAAAGTGTCACTCTATTGCATTTCGAGATCTTGCACATCTTTGTGTTTTATTGTACTTACACTACATTATAAAGTGCCTTGGGGAGTTTCATGTTGGCCGTATTTTCCATCTTCCTTTATCAAGTGAGTGTTCCTTCCATGACATTAGCCTCATGATGTGTCAATGATACATGCCATTGTATGTGTTTGTACTTTTTTTGCACTCTCAATGTTCTTGGTTCTTCTTTCTGCAAGAGATATTGCATTTAGTTTCAGTGTTCATGTCATACCTCTTAGTATTATAGGGGGGTTATGTTGGTTCTATTGCTTTCTTGGTTTGATGGAGTAAGCTATGTATTTAGTATTTGATCCTATGTATGAGGCAACTGTAGTGGTTGTATACCTATGCATTTTGGTGAGATGGACCATTTACCATATAGACATTCTTTTATTCCTATTTTGGAGGCCATGAAGATACCTTCCATCATAAATTGATCAGCTCTTTAGACTTAGTCTTCTCTACCTGGTCACGTTCTATACAGTGGAGGTTCTTCAGATGAGTTGTTTAGCAGTGTTTGCAACTTCATGCTTCAGTGGTGTTCTCAATGATCATATTTTGTTCCTATCTTTTGGGACATTCCCTAGTTTGGAGGCTTCTTCATTCCTTCACTAGTTATTTTCAACATTATTTCCATCTCTTTTTGGAGTAGGGTTTTTCTGATGTGGTTTTCTCTATTTCTTTATTCGTAGTGTTTGCAACTTCATGCTTTAGTGGTGTTCTTCATGATCATCTTTTGTTCCTAACTTTTAGGGCATTCCCTAGTTTGGAGACTTCTTCATTCCTTCACTAGTTATTTTCAACATTATTTCCATCTCTTTTTGGAGCAAGGTTTTTTTGATGTGGTTTTCTTTATTTCTTTATTTCATAGAGATTTGGTTGTGATTGAGCACCTCATCAAGCCTTGTTGCTAGGACCCAAGTTTTACTTTTAGTAGTAGTTTTTGGTTTTTAGCTACTCCCTAAGTTTATCTTAAGGGGGGATATTAGAGTAATAAATTTTTTTCTTATTAATTAAATCTTATTGATTTAATTATTAAGTTACTTATTATCTCTAGCTTACTTAAGCTAAACTTTGGGCATATAATAATTAATTATTTTAAAATTTCAAATCGCTAAAAAACTAAGGGTCGGTGCTGGAATAAAAAAATGGTGGCCAAAAGACCATAGGTAGGTCAAAAAAGTGATTGAAGGGCAAAAAAAATTGCTGCCTCAAGATTCATTATGAAATGTCTCAGAAAGCATGCCAACAAGTACCAAAAATTACCTCAATATCCATGCCAAACTACATTAATTTTGTGCCAAAGTGCCTTGATTTACATGCCAAAAATCTTAATTTTCATGTAAAAAATATTGAATTATGTGTCAAAAATCACAAAATTTCCACCTTGGGAAATGTGCCAAATATGGGAGAAATATGTGTTTGCCTCAAATTCCAATTGTGTCCAAATTGGACAAATTTTATATGAAAATAGGGGATTTTAGGTGATCTGAGCTCAATGGTGAGGTCTGCTTGGGCTCAAAGTGCACCAAAAAAAGGTGAACCCCCAGATCCAATACAAAATAACTCTGAAAAATAAAAACCCTTGAAAGAAAAAGCACTTATCTGAAAGCCAAGCCAAACTTCTCATAAACAAAACATGGGCATGAAGATCTGGAGCTCTGATACCATGTTGAAGTTGATGAAAGCTCAACCCCACAACTCCCAAGAATCACATGCATGCAACACCTATCACAAAAAGAGAGAAGCAAAATTTATGGAGTTTGGAATTCCCAGATCCATAGATGAGACATTCTTGATGAGCAAAAAAGAGATTGCTAAATTATCAAAATTGAATGAATTTTACAAAGAGAGATTGTCCTTCTAAAAGGAGATAAAAACCCTAATAGAAATCTATCTAGGTTGCATGATAATAATTAATAAAAGAATTAACTATTATATGCCCAAAGTTTAGCTTAAGTAAACTACAGATAATAAGTGACTTAATAATTAAATCAATATGATCTAATTAATAAGAAAAAACTTTATTACTCTAACAAGAAGAACATAAGAGGTTCATGGTGGTAGTATCTAGTGGACATAAATTGCACAATAGTTGCATGATTCTTAATATTCATATGCATATGGGTGACTATGAGATGTCAGGTAGATTCTATGTGGTGACTATGGAAATGATACTCAAAGGATTATTGAATGGTGGACTTATAACACTTTCACTAAGAGAATGGAATGTTCATTTAGGAATAATGAGGTGTCTTGTCCTTTTTTTTTAGTATAAAATTAAATGTTACCATCTTAATGTGCAGAAGATAATATCTAGACACATTAGGGTGTTTTATAGAATTCATCATGGAGTTCCTATTAAGAGGGTTATTGAGCATGTGATGGAACTAAAGGAGAGAGAGAAACTAGTTATTAACACTCCTTATAGACATATGAACAAATACAAGGATGAAATGGAGAAAGAATTTGAGATGCTGTAGATGGGTCATATTAGGCCTAATAAGATTTTTTTTGCATCAAAAGTGGTATTAATGAAGAAGACATATGGGACTATGTGGATGTACAATTATTATAGAGCCTTAAAAAAAATAGTATCAATAAAAAGTGCTCCATACTATATATAGATGAGCTTCTAGATAAGTTACATTGATCTTTACATTTCACCAAGATAGACTTTTGATCTGGTTACCACCATATCAAGATGAGAGTTGAGGTTATTGAGAAGACAATGTTTAAATTCCAATACGACCATTTTAATTTCTTGTTCATATTATTTGGGCTTATCAATGATCCTTCCACATTTCAAATTTGTATGAATTGAGTGCTCAAGAGGTATTTTTGAAATTTTGTGTTAGTCTTATTTGAATGGCTAAGTCTGACAACCCTCATAAAGTTGACTACAATCCTTGGATTGCATGGCTTCTATAGGATATTTGTGAATAGATTTTCACATACAACAACTCCATTGACAAATATTTCAAAAAAAAGATCTACTAAGTGTTCACAATGAGTACAATAGTCCTTTGAAAATTTCAAGTAGGTGATGACATCCTCTCCAATGTTAGCTCTTCTAGATCTCACCAAACAGTTTGAGCTACAATTTTATGCTTTATTGGATGAGATTGGTGCATTAGTGAGACATGAGAAACTCACAATTTCATATGAGATCAAAAAGTCAAGGAGGTGCAAAAGAGATACTCTATCTATGATTGATGTTGACCATCATGCATCTGTTGACCAAATCTACATCTCATTTGGGGGGAGGTAGTTTGCAACTTAAAAAATTGTAATAGCATAAAGTACTTTATGAGATAGAGGGATCTTTGTAATTATCAACATAAATAATTATAGGCCTATGATTTGGACCTTAAATATGTCAAAGGTAAGAAAAATTTGGTGGTAGATGTATGTTCTTATAGTCCACATACATCTTTCTTAGTGAAGATATTAGTTGATTGGAAAGAGAGGATCACAATAGAGTATGTCAAGCATCCATAGTTAGCATAGATGATAGAGCAGAAGTACTCAAGATTATAAGAACTTAGTGGTCAATGAATTGATATTATATAGTAATATACTTTATTTAGTGGCTTCCTTGTTCCTGAAGGTTTCATAACTAAGGACATTCCATGACACAAATTCGGTTGGTCACTCAGGATTATTCAAGACTTACAGGAAAATATAAGAGATGTTTACTTGGAAGGGACTCGAGAATGAAGTCTTAGATTATGTGAGAGAGTCCCCATTTTCCAATAAAATAACAATGAGAATACCTTCCTACATAGTTTACTTCAGCCCTTATTCATTCCAAATCAAAAGTAGAAGAGCATATCAATGGGTTTCATTACAAAATTTCTCAAGGTTTAGAGTAAGGACTGATAGGTTAATCATTTTTTTTACACTTTATTTAATTGCAATCACCTATATAGTAGCACAAGTGTATAAAGTTTTCTTAAGGGAGGTGTTTAGGTTCCATAGGTTTCCCAAGAACATTATGAGTGAAAGGGACAACAAGTTCCTAAGTTTATTTTAGCAATAACTCTTTAGGTTGGGTGGTACTTGTTGATCTTAAATCTTACAATCTAAAAAGGTAATAAATAGTATGGGAAGTTCAACCGATGTAGGATAAGGATGCTACCATTTGAACAAACCAAGATTGAGAGGCCATTCTTCATGAATAAGAGGATTTGTAAAAGGAAGAGACTGCTAAAATGAAACTAAACTAAGGAAATATGATAATATTCAACCACATAGATTAGAACAATAATATCATCCCACAATTGAGCATAATGCACTATAATCCCTTCATCTTCAAAATATAAATTAAATAATCTTATATATGACACATACTATAACTTTTGTATCATTTTGTGGGTGAAACCACATAAGCTAAAAAGATAATGCATATATTCTTCTAAATTCATATTTATCTATTTTCTATTAGCACAACCAAAGACATGATACAACTTTGTATACTCAATTATCCTTCATTAAAAATTGTGAAGGGTAATAGTGAACATAGAGGATAATATAAATGAATTATTCAACTTTTCAAAAGGCTGGTTAATATTGGTAGATGATCTATAACTGCATTTTTTGTAATCAGTTACCAGTGTGCTACTAAATAGAACTATATCGTGCATATACAGATGCAACATTATAAATTTACATTTTGTCTATAGAATGGAAATTTATCTCATTATTCTTGAAGGTCTTGGCTTCTCTTGATCTCTATAGAATGGTTCCAAGCTTGCTACATGGAGTTGTGGCAACAATATAGATCAATGGGGTGAGATCGAGATGTCTTGAACTATCCAAATCCATAAGACAAGGCTTCCCTCTACCCCCCTTAGTATTTTTAATTTCTATGGACTCTCTACACTACCTTCTTAGGGATTACTCGTTATCTCCTAAAGTAAGAGGCATAAAACTCCCTAATATTGATGAAATGTAAAATATTCAATTTTTTGATGACACCTCTACTCTTTTGTAACTTGAAGAGAAAAACATGGTTAATCTCCTAACACAACTAGGCTTATTTTATTTTCCCTTAGGTAGTAAAGTTTCACTATCTAAATCAATCATGCTTAGTTGGGAACCTAACCCTCCAATCTGGTGAAATAAATTTAGCTTGGAATGGGGGCTCTAGATCACATTGTTAGATACTTGGGGATACAATTTTTTGTTAATCCTAATATCAATGACATGTGGAGTTGGATCAAAGAAAATATTGTTCTACAAATTAGTAAATAGAATAACAACTTCCTGACTATTGCTAGAAGAATACAAGTACGTCAAATAGTTCTCTCTTCCTATACCATATACTACTCATATACTTGGTTGTTTAGTCAAAACAAGTTTTGTTTTGTTCAAAAGATAATTAGGTACTTCCTCTAGTTAGACGATAAAGTAATAAGAAAACTCATGCACTCTCCTAGGAATGGTGTAAAAAAGCCAAAGAAATTGGGGAGTTAGGTCTTAAAGGCCTTAAAACACAAGGGACTGCTTTAGTTGTGAAATGGATTGATAGATCTATCACAAGGAATAACCTTAGAAGATTTGTATTAGGCATAAAGTTTCTCATGCCCACCCAAGTAAAGAAAAACACTAGAGTGGCTTGAATATCACTAAATTTCTCAACCTCAATACTAATATTGGAGTCAAAGGGTCTAGCATCTTCAAATCCATTTAGAAATTATAGAAATTTATAAGGAAACTACTAGCTGGAAAAGGTGCTATAGAGGGCAAAAAATTGATATGTGGACAAAATTCAATCTTGTGGAACTTAAAGAAAGGAGACAAACCCCTAGCACTTGTCCAGAGCTACTTTTTCAGAAAATGGACAAATAAAGGTATATGTAATTTCTCGGATATCATATACCAAGAAGGACTAATCCCTTGAGACAATCTCAAAGTATCTTTCTAGATCCTAGATTCTCCTTAGAGAAATTTCTAAGTCTTCTTTTCTTCAATTTCAAAGTTGGGCTCTCCCTTTACTTGTTGCACCCCTAATATTTTCTCATTATAGCTATTCTAGTTGGACAATTCCCCTCTACACCTTGTTAAATCCACATATATCTATAACCTTCTTAGATATAGCCTAGACATTCCCACCCATCTTAACTCTAAATGGTTGATGGAACTCTCTTTGTCTCTTTGGAATAAAGTGCTTCTTAGGCTTTGGAGTAGACCACTAGAACCCAAGATTGCCTTCTTTCTCTGGAAACTCTTTCTAAACAAGTTACCATTTAAGAAACTTGGAGGTGACCCTTATATTTGCACTATTTGCAAGCAACCAAGATCAATATGTCATGTTTTTTTAATTGCATATTTGCCTTTGAGATATGGAAGATGTTTGCCTCTCCTTTCATAATGATTTTATTGCAATGACTATTATTAATGGTCAAATTGATGGAAGAAAATATTGTAACAAATTTGGGACTATTTTTACCTTTTATTTTATTGTGGAACATTTAAAAGATTAGAAACAATGATGTATTTGCAAGGAAGACTAGGTTCCTTACTATATCTCTTCAAAGACTCATATTTTTTGATGTTTCTCTGTAGGTCACCACCATCATCAAAATGAAAGAGAGCAATTTTTTGAAGGTATTGTGAGAAGACAAGCCCACTATTGATAAAAAGTACATTGTGTATGGATATGTCATAGTTAAGGCCAAAGAGGAGTTTGAAGTCACTTTAGTAGAGTTTATCCAACAACTAAAATAAAGCAAACAATGGAAGTAGAAAAAAATAGTGACATCGTAGAAGGGGAGCCAATGGATCAAATACTTGGGACCTATGGGATGTGCAAATGTATCTCTTGATGCTACTAATTCTAATTTAGACTAGAACTTCCCACTTGATTATGTTGAAGGAAATCTTGATGATGTTATTCTTAAATAAGTTTCTTATGTAGTAGGAACCCTCTAATAGTTTTTTGTATATGATGATAACTCTACATGATCATAAACTTTCGAGTGATCAAATTTTTGATTGATATGTTTTGATGTATAAACTCTTATTATTTAAACAATTATCAATAGAAACAAATTATATTATATTTGTGAGATTTTTTAGTAATTAATCATTTTGTATTAGGGTAGATATCCCAACCAATAGTGAGCTCTACCTAGACTAAGAAAACTAACAATGAGTCCTTTTAGAAATTACCTTAATTAGCATCAATAAAACTAGTACCTATATTAATGAGAATTGGTTTCTCCATGGTTTTTCTCATCTTGGGTTTCCACATTAATTATAATGTTACAATGTCTTTCATTTGTGTACTTTCAAGTTCTTATCTATTTTAATTATATGAATGGTTTAAATATTTACCAATTCATTAACTTAAAGAACAATTGATTTGAAATAACCAATTTCCTACACCCTACCCCCCATCCCCACCCCAACCACATCTATTCAAATTGTTCAACATTTTTTATCAGATCTTGATACCTTATAGATATAGCTTAACTGCTTAAGAGAGATCTTGGTAGTTTGAACAGATGGTGGGAGGTTACTACTGTGATAATAATTTATATATTGTGTTAGATGACATGAAAATCACTAAATTAGACAATGAGGATTTGAAATAAAACATCAAGGAAGCTAATACTTGTGTTTCCCAAGATGAGGGAGAAAATTCAAAGAAAGACACCTGAAAGTGAGCTAGGAGCTAAAGAATTAAAGGAGAATATTGTAAATTTGAAACAAAAGCAAGATGGACTACAAAATACTAAATAATTTCTCAAGGAAAATATCAACCATAAAATAGAGGAATGAAAGAACATCGAAGGAGATCTAAAAGACACAATCATGAAGAAAATTGAGGAATGGAAAAAAAAACTAAGGAAAATATCAAAAGCATTATCAAGAAAAAATAAAATGAAAATGAGAAGTTGGATTAGGAATTAATGACCCATTTGGTTGTAGGCATAGGAATGGAGAATAGGAATGCATATTGGGAATAGGAATGACTATTCCTCTAACAACTATTTTTGGAATGGGTATAAGCTCATTTTAGAGGCAAAATGAGAATATGTATTCCTATTCCCTATTCCAAATGATGAACCAAATGAAAAATAGAAAACGTATTCCAAATTTTCTATTCCTATTCCAACAACCAAATGGGCCCTAAGGGCCCATTTGGTTGCTTGAATACGATTTGAGAATTGGCATTTGGAAATCTGAATTTTAGATTCTAAAAACTTGAAATCTGTATTACTATTTTGAGAATTTGATTTGGGACCTTTTGGTTCACCAAGTATTCATTATGAGAATGCACATTTCCTTCCTTTTAATACACATTTTTGGAATTGGAATACCAACCAAAATAAGCATTTTAAAATTTTTTTGCAGGAAGCCCTATAGCTTCTCCACCCTCTCTTTCTAGTGTATGTTGATTTTTCCATTCCCAAGCTCCAATCAAATAATTGGACTATCACTCTTTTCCTTTGATCTATTATTAAAGTACTCCACAATCTCCACCAAGGTTTTGCCCTTCATGCAAAGCTCAAAAAGGTGACATAAACCACAACACTCACAAGTCTGCCACCTTTACTTGTAACTGAAGAGGATAATTCTTGGCCCCCATCACCCAAATAATAGGACCCAACCTAATGGAAACAAAGGAAATGTTAGCACATGCAACAAATGCATATAAAAAAACTTCCAAAAGCACTTTGGAGCATGAGTAAGGTTCAATTATGTATTTTTACTCTAGTTTTTGAAATGAAATATGGATAGATTATCTAATTTGACCTTGTGATTAAATGAGGAAGTCAAGTAATATGGATTAGGGATTTGAACTATCGCCTTGCCCTTCAATATCTAGATACAAAAGAACTTCTAGAAGAAAATTATTGGGAAGCTCTATTGGAAAAGTCCATGTGGGTACATGATCTTCATAGTTGAATTTGAATGAATCTTCAAACAGCATTTTTTAATGTAGAATCAAATCATTATTTTTGGGACTTAATCCAGTCTGAAATGCAAATGGTAGCTTCTAATTGAGAAGAAAAAAGTGGATATATTCAAAGGTTGGAATGAGGCCAACATATATTTCCCTCCTACTTACAAGTATTTCAAAAATTCATACCACTATGCAGGGGGAAATATTATATCAAGAAGAAAGGGGCGCACACCAACATGGTAAGTTGAATTGATTGGTTTTCATATTTTTGGGCTTAATGTGTTCTTACTTAATTTTTTTTTTGATATGGAGGTGTGATTCTATACTTTTTTTTGGAAATATTTTCTTTCATTTCCTAAAGCTATAATATCATCCCAATGAAACTCGTAAGCAACAACAACCTCTACTTGACTTTTTCTATAAAACAAAGTGATGCTTGCGAGTAAACAAAGAATATGAAAAATATGAGTAGAGGCAACAAACATTGAGCGCCAAAGTGAATGCAAGAGGACATCAAGAAAAATTTTATTTTAATTAATCTAGAATGCTCATTTTTTTGCAAATTGGAATTAGAACAGGTATTTGAGTAATTCCTATTTAGATGGAAGTCCAAATCTTGGTTTTGGGGGGGGGGGGGGGGTAAATGAGGATATCGAATTCTAATTTTTTTTTGAATTCCTATTCCCATTTCGCATACCCAAACTTTGGATTATAATTTTTGAGAATTCCAAATTCTAATTCTTGTCCAAATTCATGATCCAAATGGGCTCTAAGATAATGAGAAATTATACACTTTCTTCTATAGGTCATGATGTTATGTCTCGCTACTTGTATAAAGAAAACAATTGAGAATGATGTCCATATATTACATGAAAGTGATGTCCTCTTGAAACTATTCTCCTCTAGTTTCCTAATCTTGTCAAAACTATTTCTCTAACTTTATAATTTAAGGTTTGTTCTCTAGTTGTGCTAGAGCCCTAGGTGGAAAGATGGGTATAAGAGGTCTTGAGCTTACTGCTCTCAATATCTAGGTGGCATGTCCAAGTTATATTATACATTTCCACCATTTTGTCTATGATTTCAACCACTATCCCCTCCATTGTTTCTTCCATTGCTTTCTCCATTATTTATGCCATCATTAATATCTAAATCCATCTGTGTAACTATCACCTACATCATTAATTCCATTTATTGATTTTATTCTTGGGCTCTATGTTCAGCTTGTCAATGATCCTCTACTAAAATATCCAAGAAACTAAGAAATATCTCCCCATCCATATCTCTTCTCTCACCCATATTTCTCATGTCTTGTTCACCTATATAACTTGTATTATCTACACATGTAACCTGGTTTTATTTTGGAACTTCTTGTCCTTCTAGCCTTGTATTTATAATGCTCTACTTCATCATGTATTATAAAAGTGAGCCAATGTTTGGACAATTCAATCAGTCATATGATGATCCAATCAATTGTGCCTACCAATATGACATGATACACTACTCATACCACTGTAATGGTTTCCCTTGTTCTATTTTATTTTTGTTTACTTATTTTATTATTAATGAAAGGTTGTGATAATGAGCCATATATATAAGATGTAAAATTTATTGATAACTAATAACTAAAATGATAACACATCCTAACAAGACATCAACAACATTTTCTAAACCAATTTAAAGAGTTGCACAGTACACAAAAAAAAACAAATATATTAATGCAAAAACATACACACATATATAATCTACAATATATTGTTCATTCAATATAGCCATGCAATGCCCAATATTTCAATTTCATAATTGAATGTGGGATACCTAATACTCACAAAAACCTTTGATATACTCCCCCTTCCACATTATGTTTATGCATCTTCAACAATGCATATGTATCTATGTTCATTTTTGTATTACTTAGGGAATTCCCAACAACTATGTGTTCCACATTAAACATCCTTAGTATTGCACAATAGTTTTGAAATGTCGAATAGAAAGTTGTAACTTCTATAGTTATCCAATGGAGAGATGCAACTTCCACAATTATACATAAAGAATAATGTGGAATTCTCCTACTAACTAAGATCTATTTCAAAACTCACAAATGTCAGGGTTTGAACTATATTCATTTAAAATTCATAGCTGCAAGATCTATCATCAAATTTTCTCAATGTAGTTATGGGAAAGATGTTGCTATTCCAATCCTTTTTTCCTACTTGTAGCTTTCAAAAATGCTCAAAACCTAATGGTTGTGAACTACCAACATAGTGATTTCTACTATAACAAGGATATAGCCAAGTATGCTTGTAACAACAATAGATATTCTCAAAAATTCCTAGAGCTTCAATACTAAATTTTGCTATAGGGCTGAAACTCTATATTTGATAAATACAAATTAAAATGTATTTTTGTTACCTAAAATCATGCTCCAAGTGAATTCCCAAATTATATTAGTCAATAATATTCTTGACCATGTCTTTCAATAGCAAAGATGATCTTTTTATTTTACCTCTTAAATTTCTTATTTTCTCTAGCATGCCTAAAAATGAGCCTTTAGAAATCTTTTATAACACTTTTATAAGAGTTCATTCACTCATCTTATCAAAGTGGGATAAATAGGCATTACTCCACATTTACTTTTAAATGTTCTAATATGAACATATTAAATAAGGGGACCTTTATTATTTAAATATGTCCCACTTAACTACAACCTCACATTAATAAAGTTAAATATTGTAATTTAACCTCATAATCTAACTTTATTAATGCATAATCATATCATATAAATGATATTAGAAATCTTTTGATAATATAAATGATCAATCATCCATGACACTATCATTTAAGGTCTTGGCCCGAACAAATGAATTACTATAAATATAAATTATCTCAAAAGTTTCTCTACACACCTCAAATTGACTCACAAAAAGAACTACCTAAGTCAAAAGGCCTTATAGTCCCTTAAATGTCCTAGTTAGGCTACAAGACTATGGAGAAATAACCTAAAGAAAAAACCATATGAAAAGTATGTTAGAATTAGAGAGACATAAATAAAAATTTCATGCAAATATAACCAATATTAGAAAATAATAAAGCACACAACAAAGAAAAAAAGACACTAAGATTTAATGCAGTTCACCTAATCAATGGGCTACTTCCACTAGACAACAAATCCAATATTCTTATTATCTAGTGATTACAACCTAATTATAATATTTAATCCACTGCAAGACATTACTAAATCATTATACATTATAAAATCCCTAACCCTAAGCCATTTTATACAAGCTTTTTTCCACTTAAAAAATTAGGACTAGAATATGTCATCCAATAGAAAATTAGCTCCCAACACCTTTTATAATAATAAAGTCATTTGAGCTTCCAGGGGTGTTGCCCCTAGACCCAACCCTATATCGTGATAGGGAGCACATATGGGGCTTTTCACCAAAACCCCACAAGGGGGTGCTACCTCTTGACCTTGTCTTAGGGATGCTACACTCAAACCTCCAGAGAAAAAACTAGGGGGAAACCATGTCGGATGAAGTAGGAATTTTTTTAAGCCCACAACCTAATTAGGGTCCACATAAAAATAATGTGCTAGAAAGGAGACATTATACAAACATTATATGAGACTTGATTATCTTCTTTATCAAAAAGTTTAATTTGAGTTATGCATAGATCCTTACAAGTGTATGAAAAGTTCCTTTTAAGCTTAGTTTTCTATAGATAACTTTATAAGATGAACACAATTGTTATATAAATAAGAGCTCTTGGTGAGCTAGAGTCCCTTCCTTTTGAAGAAATGAAGAGATAAAGTTGGAAAAACCTAAATAGTTAGATTTAAAATTTTGAAATATGTAGTGAAATTAGATAAAGATGAGAAGAATTAAAATTGTTTTTATATTTAAAAATAGTAAATAAACATGCACATGCAAGACTATAAAAATATTTTAAAATTAATTAATTATATAAAAATGCAAATATAATCATCTGTTATATTGTTAAATGTTTATTTTTAAAATTCAGTATTGAATAATAAAACTTTAAACTAATTTATATATCATTATTAAAATGATACACGAAAATGTAAAAAAATATAAACAAGAGCTTTGTACCTTTTGTCACATGGTAGAACAATAATAAATTTGTTAAGTGGTAGAGAGAAACATGGATGTAATAAAAAATAAGTATGGGGTTTCATAATTGTTTTATTGTAATAAGAAGGAGAAAAAGAAAAAAATTACTTCAAAATCATTGACTATGATAATTGTCTAAAGAAATGGTTATCATATGTGATAAAAATAAAGTATGAGTCTCATAGTTGATAATTATTTCATAATCATAATCTCAAAATTTAATAAGTAAATGAACCAATATAAAGAGGATAGAAATAGTAAATTGTAAATATGATTGTAACTCATTTGTTTAGCTGATAAAATAAAAAATTTAACTACATCAAATATTGTCAATTTTTTTTAAATAATATTAAAAAAATTCATATTATTATTATTATTATTGTTATGATGTGGATCATAATCAAACTTAGAGGTTTATTCAGTACAGTTTTCCCCAAGATTATTTCTATGGGGGTTTGGGGGCAGCAACCTAGGTGCTCTCCCTATTGCAGTACAAGGTGGGGTCGAGGGGCAACGCCCCTATGGGGGTTTTGGGGGGCAACGCCCCAAAGCCAAAAATGACCTTATATTGTAAAAGGCCCTGACTGGTTTTTTTTCTATTGGATGACTTATTCTAGCCCTAATTTTGTAAGTGGCAAAATTTTGTATAAAAAGGTTAAGGGTTAGGGATTTCATAGTGTATGGTGATATTGTAGCTTCTTGTGGTGGTTTTGAGATGAAAGAGATTGCATATTGTAATCACTAGATAATAATAATATTAGACTAGTTGGTGGATGTAGCCCAGGGATTCGGTGAACCACATTAAATCTCTGTGTCTTGTGTTCTCTTTTGTGCGATCTATTAGTTTAAGATATTGGATATTTGCATGTAACTATATTTTTTTTCATGGTTAATCCTAACAAGTGGTATCAAAGCTAGACTGTCGTCATTTATTTTTTAGCCAGACCATTGCATATTTTTATTTTTTAGGTATCCTCTAAAGGAAGGTCTCACGGTTGAGTGAGAGTGATGGAAGATGAGGGTAAGCTAAAGGTTGAGAAATTTAATAGGCGAAACTTTCAATTATGGAAAAAACAAATGGATGACTATATTTATCAGAAGGATTTATGGAAGCTATTGGAAGGAAAAGCCAAGAAATAGGGAACAATGATAGATGAGGACTGGCAGATTCTAGACACAAAAGCATTTGGAAGCATTCAATTATGCTTAGCACCATCAGTGAAATTTAACATTACAAAAGTGAAGACAATGAAAGAGTTGATGCAAACCCTAGCAATGCTATATGAAAATCCGCTGCTTCAAATAAGGTATTTCTCATGAAGTGTTTATTTAATATGAAGATGGCAGAAGGTGGATCTATTGCAAATCATTTAAATGAGTTTAATATGGTTACTAGTTAGTTATCTTCTATCAATATTAATTTTGATGAAGAATTTAGGGCTCTCTTGATTTTTTGTTCTTTGCCTGAAAGATGGAATGGCTTGGTAGTGGTTGTGAGTAATTTTATTTCTAGATCTAATACCCTAAAGTTTGATGATGTGATTGATGTTATTTTGAGTGAGAAAAATTGTAGGAAAAACTTAGGTGGATCTATGTCAAGAAGTGCTTTGAATGTGCAAAGTAAAAGCAAAATGACTGAGAGAGGAAACAATTCTAGAAATTATGGAAAATCAAAGTTAAATAGGTCTCAATCTAGAGGACCATGAGATTGCTAGTACTATGGGAAACCAAGGCGTAAGAAGAAATATTTCTAGACTCAAAAAATCAATGAAGGAGATAAACCAAAAGGGAACAAGGAGACAAATGTGGTAAGTAAAAAATCTAAAGAGGATGCTTTGCTTCTTTCTTTAGAAAGTGTTGATGATTCTTGGGTTTTAGATTTTGAAGCATCATTTCATGCTAAAACCCATAGAGGTTATTTTATTGATTATGTGCAAGGGGATTTTGGACTTGTTTATTTGGGGGATAATGAACCCTGTTAGATTGTTCAAAAGGGAAAAGTCAAGATTAAATTATAGAATGAGAATCATTGGCTACTACATGAGGTAAGACATGCTCCAAGGCTACGTAAGAATTTAATTTCAGCAAAGCAACTCGATGATGAGGGTTGTGTAGTTAATTTTAATGATAAAAATTGGAAGGTTTCAAAAGGATCCCTTATAGTAGAAAAGGTGTGAAAGTAGGCACCTCATATCTTTGTATAGGTCATATTGTTCCTTCTAATTTTATTGTTTCTAGAAAAATGAATGTTCAAGATCAATTGTTGTAGTTGAGTAGGAAAAATAAAAAAATTGTTATAGACTCTTATACAATGCTATGGCACAAGATACTTGGGCACATGAGTGAGAAATCTATGAACTTACTTCATTCAAAGAAAGTTCTACCAGGTTTGAAATGTGTCAATATGGATTTCTGTGAAAGTTGTGTGTATGGAAAATAAAAGAGAGTGAGTTTTGTGAAGATTGGGAAGGAAAAGAAAAATAAGCAATTAGAGCTTGTGCATACCGATGTATGGGGACCAGCCCAGGTATCTTCCCTTGGTGGCTCTCATTATTATGTTGCATTCATTGATGATGCAACTAGGAAAGTATGGGTTTATTTCCTTAGACAAAAATTTGATGTATTTCAAACTTTTAAGAAATGGAAATGCTTGGTTGAAAATGAGACTAGTAAGAGAGTAAAATATCTTAGATCTAATAATGGTGGTGAGTATTGTAGTCATGAATTTGAATATTATTGCTCCATTAATGGTATTCATAGAAAGAAAACTATTCCAAGGACTCCATAGGAAAATGGAGTGGCTGAATGCATGAATAGGACAATAATGAAGCATGCAAGGAGCATGAGGTTGCATGTTAGGCTTCCCTTAAACATTTAGGCAAAGGCTATCAATACTATTGTATATTTGATGAACAGAGGTCCCTCTACTCCTTTCAGTTGTGGTATTGCAAAGGAAGCTTGGACTAGTAAGAAGGTGAGTTATTCTTTTCTTAGAACCTTTGGTCGTGAAGCATCTGCACATGTTGACTCTAAAAATAGAACCAAGCTGGAAGCTAAGTCAAAGAAATGTGTATTTGTTGGATATGACATTGATTAATTTGGTTATACGCTTTGGAATTTTTAAAAGCATAAAATTGTAAGAAGCAGGGATGTCATATGCAATGAGAAAGTGTTATACAAAGATCTATTGCAACAACATGAGAAGAAAAAAATGATTATGTAGTACTAGATGATACTCCAAAAAATGATCTTTAGTAGTCCCTCATGCTCTGCAACAATCGCAACAAAAAATACCACACACCCCAATGAATGTTAGATGGTCAACAAGGCTAAGTGTGCCTTAGAAAGATTTTCTCCTTCTTTGTATTCTATTTTAATTACTAATGTTGGTGAACTTGAATGTTATCATGAAGTTGTGTAGGTGGATACAAAGATTTAATGAGAGTCTACGATGAAAGAAGAAATAGACTCTTTTTTGAAAAATTAGGCATGAGATTTATGCAAGTTGCCTATAGGTAGAAGGGATTTACATAATCAATGGGTTTATAGGTTAAAATGAAAGGATGGAGGTAAGAAACAATTTAAAGTTAGGTTAGTAGTAAAAGGATTTGCATAGGAAAACGACATTGATTTTGATGAGATATTTTCTCTTGTTGTTAAAATGACTTCTATTCATATTGTTTTAAGTATTGTGGCTACTGAAGATTTGCATTTGGAGTAGCTTGATGTTAAAACAAACTTTCTTCATGGTGATTTGGATGAAGAGATATATGTGGCACAACCACAGGGATTTGAGGTCAAAGGTAAGGAGAATCTAGTGTGTAGATTGCAAAAATGTTTATATGGCTTGAAGCAAATACCTCGACAATGGTATTTGAAAGTTGAAAGTTTTATGCATGAGCATGGATATAGTAGGTGTGATTTAGATCATTGTATTTATTTTAAGAGGTTAGATGATGACAACTACATTATTTTATTTTTATACATTGATGATATGCTTATAGGTGGGTCTAACATGGATCACATTAAGGGGTTAAAAGAATAGTTGACACATTCATTTGCTATGAAGGATTTGGGGGTAGCAAAAAAAATCTGTGGTATGAAGATTTGTAGAGATAGAAAGAACATAAAATTGACATTTTCTCAGGTTGATTATGTTGAGAAGGTGTTGCAACATTTCTCTATGGAGAATGCCAAAGCTATTAGTACACCTTTAACTGGTCATTTGAAGTTGACTAAGGAGATGTGTCTAAAGACACAAGAAGAGGAGGATAAGATGTCCAAGGTACCCTATGCTTCAGCCATAGGAAGCTTGATGTATGTTATGGTATGTACTAGGCTAAACATTACACATACAATGGGAGTTGTTAGTAGGTATATGAGTCATCTAGGGCTTGAGCATTAGAATGCAATTAAATGGATTCTCAGATATTTGATAGGAACATCCAATAAGTGTTTACATTTTGGAGGTTCTGCTACTGATTTATAGGGCTATGTTGACTTAGATTTGGCAGGGGATATTGACACCAAGCAAAGTACTACATGTTATGTATTTACTATTTGTAGGACTGCAGTGAGTTTGATTTCTCAGTTGGAGAAGGTTAATGATTTTTCCACTACTGAAGCAGAGTATGTTGTTGCTACAGAGGCAACCAAGGAGATGATATGACTTTAGTTCTTCATGGAAGAATTGGGACACCCACAAAGGGATAATTATTTGTTTATAGATAGCCAAAGTGCCATTCATCTTGCGAATAATTTTGCTTTACATTCTAAGAAAAAATAGATATAGTTGTGGTACCATTTCATTTAGTCAATGTTGGATGATGGACACTCAAAGTTAGAGAAGATACATACAGATGATAATCCAATAGATATATTTACCAAGGAAGTAACAAGGGAGAAGATGAACTCCTCTTCAACTTTGGTTGCTCTTTTAGACTAAATAAAATAAATGAACAACAAATTCCAAGGTAGCTTGATGTTCTAGTGGGAGCTACAAGTTTAGTGGTGCTATGATCAATCTCCAAGTGGGAGGTTATTATTGTGGACTTTGATCAGTCTCCAACTGAGAGATTTTTGTGATGTGGAGCCTAATCATATTCAATAGTTTTTTCAAAGCAATTTTTTCCAAGATTTTTTCTACAGGGGTTTGGGGCTAGTGCCCTCAAGACGAGGTCAAGGGGTAGCACCCTAGGTGCACTCCTTGTCATAGTATAGGGTGGGGTCGAGGGGTAACACCCCCACGAGGGTTTTGAGGGGCAATGCCCCTAAAGTCAAAAATGACCATATATTGTAAAAGGCATCAACTATTATTTTCTATTGGATGACTTATTCTAGCCCTAATTTTGTAAGCAGAAAAAGCTTGTATAAAAAAGCTTAGGGTTAGGGATTTCATAATATATAGTGATATTGTAGCTTCTTGTAGTAGTATTGAGCTAACAGGGATTGTAGATTGTAATCATTGAATAATAATAATATTGGACTTGTTGTTGGTGGATGTAGCCTAGGGATTGGGTGAACCATGTTAAATATCTGTCTTGTGTTCTCTTCACAATCTTTTTTTTTTTATATCGGTTATATCTGCATGTAATTGTTATTTATGTCTGTGGTTAATCCTAAAAATTACAATAAAAAACATATTTATATAATGAATTTTGTATCATACAACATTGCATTTTCATTTATAATACATTTTTAAAATAAAATTTCAATACATAGAAAATAATTTTTTATCAATTGTACTATTGACAATAGATATTTAAAGCTACACTCTTTCATGAAAGGCCTTTCAAAGACCTATGAATGATTCTTTTATTTTTTAATACAAATAATACTTATTTAATAAATACTCAATAAAATAAGACTATTAATTTTTTTTAAATAGCCTGTTAATTGAACGTGATAATGGTAGCTATTTTTTCTCACATTCCATTATAATTGTATAGAACAAACAAGTAAAAGTAGCATACATACTAAATAATACTAGAATTTACTAATGAAAATAAATACTAATAATTTTTTTTTTTTACTAATAATGGTATTTTTTTTACATTAAAAAAAATAGGTAGAGACATCTATGCTAAGTAAAAAAACATCTTCTAGAAAGTCAAGGGAGGGAGATTGTGCATAGATTCAATGTTATTAGGCTACCAAAATGGTGGACTATGATACACTTGTTTAGCATACAACTACATTTTATCCACCCCCTTAAACTTCCAATTTCTCAACTCAAAATTTTCCCCTGTTTGGATCCTTGAAGCCCTTTTTCTCTTTTATGTTGTAGCATTTGGACCCAAATTTTTTAGAATTGGTTTATTCATCATTGGTCTTTTCAGATATGTGGGTTTAGGATTTTTTTGGCTAGTGAGGGGTCAACTTAGGAAGGAATATGTGAGAAAAATTTAGAGCATAAAACTTCCCAAAATTTAGCAGGGGATTTTCAAATAATGCAGATGACAATTATAGAAAGATGAGACAAGATTAAAGGGGGCCAATATTTATAGGGTGTGTGCACCAAGTTGGTGTACAAATTCATGGACACCCCATCAAAAAAAACAAAAACTCTCAATAACATGACCAGGTTTCTAATAACCCGAACGAGTTATTTAAAAAGTCAAATGTCGGTCAAGCTTGGTATCCAACCCTAGCTATATTAATATAAAAATAACTGGATCAAGTTTTTAAGAATTATAAAAATGATGAAAGGCAACAGGAAACTGTAGAGTCTAGAAATCCAATCAAGTTTATAAAGAAATAATGTTTTTTTGCTTTTTCTTCCATGGCGCCCCACAGACAAGGTACGTATTCATTTTATTTGTTGTTTATGTATTTTTTCATCATAGTTTTTAATTTTTTTTATAATTTGTAATATTTGTAAATATTTTTACAATTTTTTAATATTAGATGCATAAACGAATCTAAGAAAATGAGGTAGAGCTGAAACACCACCTTCCACTCAATGTTGTCATTCAACAATGAATACCTCATATAAACCCTCCATACATACCATTACATCATGTAAATACTTTGCAAGAGGATCTCATAAACCACCTTACACAAAATAGCACTCACATTACCCAAATGGTCAATAGGTTGCAGTCATCTATTCTTTCTCACCACTCAACCCTAGCGAATACACTTGAACAAATGGCCCAAAATGTGAATGAGGTGTCTAGGGAGGTTACGAAATGGGGTTCATGCAGGGATAGACATCATGCATTTTATGATTATGGATTATCGTATCAAAAAGTGAAAGATAAGGACATAAAGAAAGGTAGTATATGTGCTCTTTTTATTGATCTTATTTTTGGCAACTCCCTATAAGACACAACCAAAACTTTTCCTATTCATTGGTGCACTTGTGCTAGGATGAGATCATGTTTTTAGGATAGGTGGTATGTGATATTTGACCTACCACCATGTGACAATTATGACATGGCTCTATATTTTTTTAGAAAGCTATACTGTGAGTTCATCCTTGGTGAGAAGCTAAATTACTTCAACATCCGTGAGTTCCAAGGTAGAGGGAGAGAATCTACATAGGATAGACCTAGGGCTCATAGGGTGGTACCACAACATGAGAGAAGATGTATAGCACAAAAACTATGCCTCATGTCGTTCTCCCAATAATCATAAAGGATTTTATTGATTTATATAATCTTCATGCAGTTGCATCACTGACATACGTCATCATCAAGCATGGATCACAATTTGGTGGTATTACTTCACCTATGATAGCTCAACCATCATCAGATGTTCTTTTAGGATCATCATAGCCTTTAGAAGCTCCATCAAATCACCTACACCACCAGTGTCATCCCCGCTTGTGCCATCTTCATCGTCATCATGTCCATCATTACAATCTTTGGGGCCTGATCAACATATTTGTTTTAGTTGTCACTACATATGTGATGGGGTGGATAGTGAGACAACTTAGGATGGAGTGCCATCTCATCCATGTGTACATTGCAGGAATATACATTCTGCATACAGAGGTGGGGATTTCATACTGACAGATGATTTGATGATGATGGTCTTCGATGGAGAGGAGACACAAGTTTATTTGTTTGATTTTTGAAATATTATTCAATGACATAAATATCATAAAATTAAATATTTTATTATTTTATAGCACACTCTAGATTAATAGGTGAATAATATGCAATGCAAGGTGGAGCAAGTGGTGTGAGAACATCGTAGAGTACTCATTCTACTAAAGGTGTGAAGCTAGGAGAAACAACATCCAGGGAAAAGTTTTTTAAATATTCTTAAAAGTAAAATAATGCATTTGCTTCAAAATATTATTTTTTAATTGCTATGTCACTAACAATACAAAGTCCCCTAAATTTTGTTTCTTAATTGTTTTACAAGGAACACCTAGTCTCTAAGGATTTTTACAAGGAAGCCAATAAAATATCCATGTCCAAGTTAAGTTGACAAGTCATGTCATCTAATTACATCATGTGAAGTTGCTAGTCCTAAAACCTTTCCATCTCTCACACCCATCATTCTTCTTCCATCTTCCATAACTATCATCCCTCTTTCATCCACCCCACTTATAGATCCTCCTCTATTTCCTACCATTATTGAAGCCCCTCTTATAAATCCCCTTCCATCTCCCACCTTCATTGAAACCCTACCATTCATCAAATCCATCCAATTTCCATCCACATCTCCTGCTCCTAGCATTACCCAAACCCCATCTAATGAACATCATGAGTCCATCCTCCATATTACCATCCCCATAGAAGAACCTATCAACTTCCATATCACCTAGGGTGTTTTGTAGGAGTGTTTAGGTCATGAATCTACACCTATATTTCTTGACAAGGTGCCAAAAGTTTAATATACATTCATTCATATTTATAATAATACTTCTTACTATTTTATAGGGCTTGTCGAGGGCTGAAATTTCTCAAGTTGATGATGCCACGCTTTATGCCATTAAGTTTGGCCTTGACAACTATGCAATATCATAGCTTGCACACCTATAAATTTTAATATTTGAGTTAAAATCATGATGTACCTTATGAATTCCTCTTATCTTGTATTTATTTATGCTTCAAGGTACTCCACATAGCTTGAGTTCAAAAAAAAAGGGAAAGAAATCAACAACAAAACCCAAACAGAAAAAGCTATTAAAGATAAGTCAAATTTATATTTTTAAATTTATTATATGAATGAATGTATATACATGTACTCAATATTGATGAATATATGTTGACTTGTTTGTGGTGCTACCTTCTACGACTATACAACATACATTTGACATTATGGTATGCATTTGTTCTATATACATATTAAAAAATTGCATTTACAAATGAGTACATGTTTTTTTTTTCAATTTTATAGTAATTATCAACAATTTTGGGTTATCTTTTACCTATTACAACAACCTTTGAGACTTTGTACAAATCCTTTCTCATTTCATTTTGTTAGGAGTCCAGAGCGTCAAAGATGGGATCAAACATCATAGAGGCCAAAGGTATTCATGTAGATTCTTAGTTGAAGCCCTCTTGTGATCTCAATTTTGATTGCTTGTCTGTATGATAGAAATCCCTAGTGCCTACTCTACAATTCTAACATTTTATCACTTACCATACAGGCTTTGCCTCATACCAACACTGATTCATTAGTGGTTGTGCCTCCTACTAGCACATGAGATCCATCTCAAGTTGTAGTACATATTTGTTTTTTTTACTCTATTTAGAATCCCTAATGCCTACTTTGCTATTATAACATTTCATCACTTACTATACATGTTGTGCCTCATAATAGCACTAATTCATCAGTGGTTGTGCCTCCTACTAGCATAGGAGATCCATCTCAAGTTGTAGTACATATTTATTTATTTACTCTATTTGAAACCCCTAATGCCACTCTGCAATTCTAACATGTTATCGCTTACCATACAGGTTATGCCTCATATAAAGACTATTTCATTAGTGGTTGTCCCTCCCACTAGCATGAGAGATCCAACTCAACCTTCAATACATTTTTTTTTTTTTTTTTTTAGAAATCCCTAACAGTTATATCTACAAATCTAACATTTTATTGCTTACCATACAAGTTGTGCCCCATACTAGCACTATTTCATCATTGGTTGTGCCTCCCATGAGTAGTGATTCATTGATAGTTGTGCATCACATTGTCACTCTCCCTCATCATTTTTTTAGGAGTCTCGCCCATCTATGAATGAGCCCATTACTATTATCATTCAGTCCAAGTGTGGGACAAAGTGATGAGGTAATCACCAACTTAACTATTGATAATTTAGAACTGAATTTTTAGTTATTTTCACATTATTTATAGATAAGATATTTGATATAGCATTTTAATTTTTCTTGTGTAGACACCTGGCAAGCGACAGATTGCATCAAAGAAGCTCAGTTTTGATAATCCAACATAGTCATAGATATTGATGGAGATATACATATATATTTATGATCATTACATGACATGGACATATGTTCAACTTTTATATTATATATATTTGAGATTTATATTGTGCACATTTAACATTTCTATTATACACATTCAACATTTGTACATGGAATCTTTTTGTAACTATATGATTGATATGACACAATATTTCTCATTTTGATATACATTAAACTTGAATTTCTATCCAACTTGTTTAGTGTGTGCATACAAATTTGTATTTCGTCTTACTTTCTTACAATTAATCAAACACATGAACATACATTATTTTATAAAGAAAATGTAACATGTTTATCAAAGTCATTGTAACATGTAATCAAACTCTTATGTGACTTATTTTGATGTAATAAGACATCAATAGTAAAAATATGTCATTATTTATGTATTTGTGTCAATTATTAAAATGGTGCACTTATTTTTATATTTTTTGGAAGCCCTTATCACTACACAATAGTGCTTAGAGGCCCTTAGGGATACATCTGCTCAGTGTGGTAAATAGAGTCTAATGGACTCTATGGCTAAAACAAGGTTGGCCCTAGCCTAAACTTAGCCAACCAAAGCTAACATAATAGAAAATTTAATCTCAGGATGAACGGTTTGAAATATACACCACCTTGCTCATTTGAACTAAGCAATACACAACTTTTGACATTAGGCGAGAAAGGGATGCCAAATCCAAAAAAAGTTGAATCTCTTCAAACTAAGATAGGTTATTGTAAGCCTCGACAATACAATCTTGTGTCAATCTTGTGTCACCTAACAGTTTGTCAATACCTTGCACTAGCTCAGAGATATGCTCATTCAAAGATCACTTCCCAATAATGCTTAGAGACCGTTAGGGGTGCTTCCGTTCAGTTTAGTCAACAATGTCTAAGGGATTCTATGGATAAAATAAGTTTGTCCCTAGCCTAATCCAAACCAATTAAAGCTAATTGAGTAGACAATTTGACCCCAAGATGAACATTTCGAAATATAGACAACCTTGCTCATTTGAATTGAGTAACACTACAAATTTTCGTATAAAGTGAGAAAGGGATGCCAAATCCAAACAAAATCAAATATCATAAATCTAAAATAGGTTATTGTAGGCCTTGAAAATATGATCCTATAGTATCTAACATTTTGTCACTACCCTACATGAGCACATAGATATTCTCACTCAAAGATTATTGCCCAATAGTGCTAGAGACCCTTAGGGACACTTTCGTTAACTATGGTTGATAGCACTTGAGGGACTCTGTGGCTAAAATAGGGTTGGTCCTAGCCTAAACCTAGCCAATCAGAGCTAACAAAGAAGGTGATTCAATCCTAGGACGAATGATTTGAAATATATGCAATCTTCCTCATTTGAACTAAGTAGCACTGCAAGTTTTGGTATTAGATGAGTAAGGGATGCCAAATCCAAAAAAAATGGAATCTCATAAAAGTTAGATAGGTTGTTGTAGGTCTTGACAATGTGATCCTATAGCACTTGATAGTAAGTCAATATCTTGCACAAGCTCAGAGATATGTGTGCTCAAAGATTGTTGCCCAATAGTGCTTAGAGACCCTTAAGGTCCATTTGGAACACAAATTTGAGTAGGAATTAGAATTTAGAATTCTCAAAAATTCTTAATCCACTAATTGGGTCTACAAAATGAGAATTGGAATTCAAGGAAATGTAGATTTGGTATCCCCATTTAACCCCCAAAACAAGAATTCCATCTCCCCTCAAAATACTTGTTATTTTGAATTCCTATTTTGAATCCCATTTTAAATCCCATTTTTTGCAAATGAGGATTCCAATTAAAGTGAAATTTAATTGGGTTTGACATTTGGATGCCCATTTAGGCACTTATATTTGCATATAGTTTTGAAATTTACTTGATTTGTAATTGAGAGAGTGAGGTTTCTTAAGAAATGACACCCTTTGCATCTACTTCGAGTACCCTTTGAATGTCATTTTGTAAAAAATAGTAGATGTCACTTAAAGAAATTAGAAAGATTACTACATAAATTCATACAAATGCAATTTTCAAAAATTGGAGAAAAAAATTATGTTATTGTTGCACCTACTCATATGTTTGGATGAAATAAAGTAACTAGTACCACATATATCTAATTTATTTCATCTTCCTTTTAACTTTTTCTTGAATTTTGTTTTGCAATGAACATTGACAATTTGGCATGTGTGCGGTTAGAAGCACCGTGAATAGATCCTTGAACAAAATGGAGATACAAATTGCCTTTCTCACTGTAACTTTTATATTCATCTTTTGAACCATATATTCATATTTTGAACCAAACAACTTTGGGATAACAAATATCAAATATCAAATATTTTTGGGTTTGAATCAAATAGTCCCAAAATAAATTTCAAAAATCGTAATTTGGATTTCAAGTTTTAGAATCCCAAATCAATGATTCTAAATTCCAATTCCTAAATCATATTCTAGAAACCAAATAGACCCTTAGGGAATCTACTGAATCTATGGTTTTGATACATAAGTAAGTATTGTACAAAGTTGGGGAATTCAGGATTAAGGATAAAGATTAATTGCTTTATAAAAGTGACCTATTTTAAACCTAAAAAGGGGTGCCATTGTGTGACACCAAGGACATGGTCCAAAATAACCCTATTCAACCTTTTCATATGTTGTAGAGAAGCCAAATGAGTATCCAAAACTATAATTTATTTGCTTAATTTTTTGGGAAAGTTGGGGGAAAAATACAAGAGGACAACCAATCAAGTGTCATTAGGCCTATTCGGTGCACTTTGTATTTCCCTTCTAAATTGATATAAGTTGAAGATAATTGAATATTCTTTTCAAAATAGACTTTATCATGAAACCCATGATGAGTTTAAGAACCAAATTTATAACCATAACAATAAATTCTATAACCAAATTTATAACCATAACAAAATGTATAGTTCTTATTGATTTTATATACAAAATATGGCATCCAAATATGTACATTTTACATCTCGTATCATATTTTTATACAAAATATGGCATCTAAATAGGCACATGTTACATGTCTTCTCTCTTTTTTTTAATGTACAAAATTTGGCATCCACATATGCACATCACTGCGAAGTTGCAACATTTCATGCAACATATATACAAAATTTTCAAAATTATTATACCATATGTAAAATGATTTAGCTATATAACACACAATCAATCAAGGAGCCTTCTCAATTAGCTCTAACCCTTATTGTATCAAGTATTGCCTTGTGATCAGATTCATATACTTTCCAAAACTTCTTGGTAAGAGGTCTACCATGATATGATATTAATTGAATATTTGTTGCAACAATAATGTCAAAGTGATGAAGAATATGTTTACATGTCTCAAAATCCTAAAACAACCATGTGCTAGGATTCTTGATAGGGTACCTACATTTAATTGTAAAGATAGTTTAAAGTCAAAATTGTTACATTATGCATGATAATTTGACTTAAAGAGATCTTCATGATACTAGATAGTAATATACTACCTTCTAGACCATGTGCTTTTCATAACGACGAATCCTATTGGGTACACAATAGCCGCACCATCAATGATTGTAGCTATCTATTTCTTTTTGGCCTCAATACACCAACATAGAAAGTAATCAATTCCTTCATCATTATTCTCATATGCAATAAATGCATATACGTGACTTGCATTATATAGAACAATAATTTAATGCCAAAATTAAAAGTAATCTATTTTAACTAAGTATTAAATTGATAACTTAGTACCTAGCAAGTAGGTTAGATACATGCTCACAATCTGTTGATGCTTTAACCTGGTTGAGCTGTAGTGCTAGAGGCACTTGGTATGAATCAATTGGATGCAAAGGTCTACAAGACCATTGTTCAACCACTTTTTTTATTCATATTCATTCCATAAATGATGCATACAAGAAGATAAAAAACATGCAAGCTTTCTAGTATGAATAACTAGTGATGTTGCATTTGAACTTGGAAGTGAATGCATCTCACTTTATCCTATAAGTGTACAACAATCTTGCAAATTTTCAATGTTAGGTTCACATATCAACCAAAAATATCTAGAAACCATATACTTACATGTATTACTTGGTCCCATCATAGAATTACACCATTGCACAATTGTTTCAACATTTTCTAATATTGTTCTACCTTCATACTTTAATTCCTCTCTACTAAGGAATCTTTTTAGACATGCTTCATCACCATCATGCTCCCCCTTTCCATGTCTTGTCTTAGTGAAATTTTGAAAAAGTTACACTCCACTTTTCACATGAATCCTGCTCAACCAATAGAACATCATTGCATTCTTGAGCTATGCAGTGTAATTGGCTGACCATATAATGTGTTGATTGTATCTTACATCTCTTTCCCTAAAATTATCATAGAAAACTCTAAAACATCATTGCACAAACTTTGATGAATGAGTTCGATCATCGGTGATATATAAGTGACACACTCTTAAAACCTTTCTATCCTCATCTATGCTATCATGTGCACAAATACATGTTGTGTACAAAAATTGACACTTGTGTAGAGTTGTAATACATTTGTTGCACTTCATTTTGAGGTTTTAATGTATAGTTTTTAGTGAAGTCAACAACTAAAAAAATCCTACCCAAGGGAAAAGTCTCCTTACATAACCTTAATTGCTCATCTAACCATCTAGATCTATGTGTATTACGTATGTACTCATAAACTATATTCTCTTGAAATAATTTCATAAACATACATCATTTTTTACTAATTTGCACCCCTTTAATTATTTTCCATCTTTAACACCACATGTAACTAACTTGTACTTTCCAAGAGAAACTAGTGTCTTACCAATTTCATATGTGCTATCTAGATGTAGGAATCTATTCAACTTTTGCAAATCACCACGTTGAGTGGAAAAACCTTTCAAACACATGGTCTTATAATAAATGCACTCATCATCTCATTTACATAGTACACTTGCAATATATTTTCTTGGTGACTTAGAAGGTACTTGTAGACCACATTCCTATAATATATCATTAGTATGCAAAGTACAACATATATAATTATAAACATCATAATGCATGGAAAACTTAGCATGAATCCTAAACAACATGTAGTGTGTGTATGATTTATCTTAACATAGAATGGTTTGGTCATCTCCAAAAATCATTGGCTGATTTTGATTTGAGGAAATCTTTGAAGAAAAATTCCATAAAATTGTGTTTGAGTCATATTTAAAAAATGTTTTGCATGTGGCTCATGATTTGTTTGTCCAATTCATGTTTTGAAAACATCTTTGTTGTTACACCAAAAGTTTTCAATTAATGTTCTTAGTGTATCAATAATAACTTTATCCTTATGTGGGATTCTACCTTGGAATTACCAAAAAGAAGTATCATTAGAATTCTCAATTTTCTCTCACCTCACTAAGGCATTAACTAACAGTGTTCTACTTATCATATGAGAATTTTCCATTTCCTTTCCCATTATGGGTCATGTAATGTTCTCGTTATAAAATAAATCATTAGCCAAACTATTGTTAATGGGTCAATTGATTTAATATATCTTGAACCCATTTTTGTTTTGATTCCATAGTTTGTGTCATCATCAACTATCTTTGTACACCCTCGAAAAATTTTCTCTGATGGGTATTTAAGCACAACTTGTAGGTAGTTGTTATGTATGCAATTTGATTATACTTCTTGTATTGTGAATTCATGTTGGGATTCTCTATTGTTCACCATTTCAAAAGTGAAAGATCTTCCCTATTTGGCTTGTTTCTAGTTTTGGTGGGATTCAACCCTCACCCTATTCCATCGCCGATGATACTGACTTCATTCAGATCTGGTAAATCAGAGCACCTTCATTTTGTGAATTTGAGAAATCATTTTTTTTAAATTGATCAATTATCTATTGTGTAACTAGGTAATTCAATCTCTTTGTTATCTATATTTTTACTCTCTTTGTTTCACCACCCTTAGCCCTTCTCCATTACCTTCAACTCTGTCCATCACCTATACAACCTAAGCATTCCCCTTCAGACACATTGCACAACTTAGGCATCCCCCCCTTCAGGCACAATGTACGGCCAAGAGTTCCACCCTATGTATGGCCTTAACATACGACCAACTCACCAAGCCACCATACAACCCACTTAGTCTTCCCCCATATGACCCACTTAGTCTTCCACCATATAGCCCATTATTTCATTGTACGACTAAACAACCCCACGACATCAACCTCCCTCTTTGTATACCAATTCTTCCATACCGTATGGACCTATCATTATACCATACAACCCCCTCACTACATTGTAGCCATTGTACAGTAGCATTTTTCCATCAAGTACTAGCATCCAATCGTCATTGATTGATGTCTCTAGGTAAAGGGTTGATAGTCTCCTAGTAGGGTTGCCATAAAAGGGCAAGAAAATATTACCATGGTATCAGAGCTTCGATCCTGCTAGCCTATGGATAGTGAATGAGAGTTTATAGCTGGAAGGGAAGAAGAACACATTTCGTTGATAGAATGGCTATCAAACTAGAACCCATAGCTGTTGAACTTGTGGCATTACTAAGGGGGCTTGTGAGGAATTAGGCACAAATTAATGATGCTCAATGACTCATAAAAGAAACTCTCAAGAAGTTGGTAGACAATAAAATGTTTGGTGAACAAAATGGTCACAACGCGAACTCAGGGTTGGGTAAAAAAACCCTCATCTAGCATGCTCTTGACCTTCCATGCCATCTTTTCCTCCATGGACAAAGGCACCACACAGAAGGAAACAACTGGCCTTTGAAGAAATACAAGAACAGTTGAGGAAAGATTGGAAGAATGTGAATTTGGAGGAAGATATATCCTACAAAGATTGCGTAGATCTAAGAATGAGAAACTCGGGAGGTGGAAACAGAGGATATTTTAATGATGATCTTAGGAGGAAGTTGAGTAAAGTAAATTTATCTCTATTTGACAGATCCAGATCCATATATGTACATGCATGGGTAATGATGGTTGATACTTACTTCTAGCTTAATCTCATGCCAAAAGAAGAACCAATTAAATTTGCAATGTTGCACTTGGAGGGAGTAGCACATGAATGGTGGCATCATGGAACCATTACACTGCAGCATGATCAAATAAATACTTATGTAGAATTTATTGAGAGATGGATAGATCAATTTGATGATAAAGATCTAGAACTCAATTTCAAAGATTTGGCATAACTAAGGCAAATTGGATTGGTTGACTAGTACATTGTGGAATTTCAGAAACTCTCTGTTTTGGTCATAGACATTTTTGAAAGAAGACAGATAGTGCTCTTCATGAATGGACTGACAAAACCTTTGAAAGGTTGTAAAGGGGTTCAATCCTACCACCCTGTCAGAGGTTATTAAGAAGGCATGGAGTATGGCAACATCATCACCATCATCCCTATGAAGTTACTCACATTCCAAACCACTGGTGTTCCTGAGGGACAAAGATAATAAACCTCTACCAAAGAATTCATCATTGGATGAAGCCACTAGATAGTAGCTCCAAAGGAAGAAACTATTTTTCAACTACAAGGGACCTTGGGAGATTGGCCATAGATGCCTCAAAAAAGGAAAAATCCATTATATTGAGGTCATGTCCGATTATGAGGATGAACATGAAGAAATACCCTCCAAAGACAACCAACATCATGATGACACCAATCATGTTAGTTTGAATCATACAGAAAGAATTGTAGCATTGGTATGGTGTGGAGGAACTATCACCCTTACCGGTAGTCAAAGGTGCACAATATTCTATGTATGGGGAAATCTTCAAGAAAAAAAGGTTATGGTGATGCTTGATAGAAGAGCCACTCTAAACTTCATAAACTCATCTTTGGTAAAGTGAAAAGGTCTACCCACGAAGACACACATAGGGTTTTAGGTCAAGGTTGCCAGAGGAACTCTTCTGCCCTATACACACCTTGTTCCTCAGCTAAGTATCACAATGGCAAATCACATGGTGACCAAGGATTTCTTCATAACCTTGATGACATGGAGGTTAGTTGGGCATACAGTGGATGAAGAAACTTAATGAATACACTCAGAGCTTCAAACAAATGGATTTTACTTTTGTTTTCAATGGAAAGAAGGTTGTTCTCTGCAGAATAGAAAATGTGGGTCTAAAGGAAGTTTTTGTGCATTGGACAAAGGCAATTTTTCAAGGTCATGGAATTGCTTGGGTTGCACATTGTTTTGTTTTGATAGAACTTATAAAGGGGCAATGAACAACTCCATAGGATGATGATTTCCAAAAGATTTTGAGTGATCATGATAAAGGTTTTATAGACAATCCTTCCAGCATACCACCTCATCAAAGGGTTTAAACATACTATCAAGTTGGAAGTAGGAGCCAAGCTAGTCAAAACCACACTATACCATCATCCCTATAAATTCAAAGATGAGATCAAAAAGACAATTTAGGAACTGCTAGAGAAAGGATGGATCCATTCCAGTTCTAGCCCTTTCACATCATTAGTGGTATTGGTCAAAAGGAAGGATGAGATGATGCACATGTGTGTGAACTACCGTGCGTTGAACAAAAAAATAATAAAGAATAGAATCTCATTCCAAGGATAGATGAGTTTCTAGATGAATTGCATGGTGCAGTCTACTTTTCAAAAATAGATCTCCATTCTAGATACCATTAGGTCTGCATGAGGGAGGAAGACGTGGAAAAGATGGCCTTTTGTTATCACTGCAGACATTATGAGTTCCTAGTGTTGTCATTTGGATTAATAAATGCACCTACTACATTCCAATCATGCAATGAATCACATCCTCAACAAACAATTATGTAAGTACTTATTGATATTATTTGATGATCTTTTTATTTATAGTAGGACATGAGAGGAGCACCTGAAGCATCTGAATGAAGTCCTAAGGATCATGAAGGAGCACTCTTTGTTTGTTAAGCAATCCAAGTGTGAATTTGGTATTACAGAAATACTTTACCTGGGGCATGTTGTAAGTAAATATGGATTTCAAGTTCATTAGGAGAAGATTTAGGATATCCTTGATTAGCCTCCCCCAAAATCACTCACAGATTTGTGAGGGTTCTTCAAACTGTGCAGTTATTACTGGAGGTTTGTTAAAGGATTCTCTTAGCTCAGCACACTCTTAATGAATCTGACAAGGAAGGGGTCTTTCTAGTGGAATGAAAAGGCACAACTCACTTTTGATAAGCTAAAAGAGGCAATGAGAACTTGTCACATACTTGCATTACTTGATTTCACTCAACCGTTCATTTTGGAGTGTGATGCATCCAAAGAAGGCATTGGCGCAGTACTAATGCAAGATAGACACCCATAGCTTATGAGAGTAGGAAGCTTATGCAAATAGAATGCTTATATTCCATCTACGATAGAGAGATATTGGGCATCGTACATGCACTAACCAAGTTTCAATAGTATCTAGTGGGTGCCAAGTTTGTCATTTGTACATATCACAATAGTTTGACATATTTTCTAGAGCAATGGGATTTGAATGAGAGGCAACAAAAATGGGTAAGCAAGTTTTAGGGTTTTGATTTTGACATTAAATATGTGAAAGGAAAGAACAATGTGGTTGTAGATGCCTTGTCCAGGAAACCCACCATCTGCTCACTAAACCAGATTTTAACTAATTGGAAGGCACATTTGTTGGTAGAATATTCCAAAAACACATTTTCCTGTGAGCTAGTGGATGGTAACACCTACGATGATCAATACAAAGTGGTGGATGACATCATTACCTATAAGGGTCAAATATTTTTAGTGCTAGAATCCAAATTGAATTAGAAAACCTTAAAGGAGGTATATGACTCACCCTTGGCAAGACACACAAGCTTCCTAAAAAATTACATAAGTCTCAGGGAGAGGTTTTCATGGAAAGGACTTAAACGAGACATATTGTAGTATGTAAGAGAGTGTATGGTCTACCAACATAACAAATCCAAACATACTCTACCTGTCAAGTTTCTGCAACCTTTGCCAATTCTAGAAAACAAGTGGGAAAGTATCTTGATGAATTTCATAACTAGACTTCCCAAGGGGATCGAAAAATAGTGTATCTTCATAGTGGTTGATAGATTGACAAAGTACTCACATTTCTTTGCCATCCCCTCAGATTTTCAGGCTACACAAGTTGCCAATCTATTTTTTAGAGAAGTCTTTCGTCTACATGGGTTACCCCAAAACATTGTTAGTGATTGGGATGGGTGATTCATCAATGTTTTCTGGACCAAAAATTTTTGGTTGGCAAGGACAGAATTGTCACCAAGTACTAGTTACCACCCTAAAATAGATAGACAAATGGAGATTGTGAACAAGTGGCTCAAAGGTTACCTTTGGAACTATGTTTCGGCATAACACTGGGTGTGGGTCAAATGGATGCACCTAGGGGAATATTGCTACAATACCACATACCACATGTCCATCGAAATGGCACCATTCAAAGTTCTATATAGGTACAAACCCCTTTCCTTCATTGACACAGTTTTGGGTGACAATCGCACCCCAAGGGTGAGGGACTAGCTTTAGGAGGGACAAGACATCCTCAAATACTTCAAGGAAAACTTACAACATGCACAAAATCAATAGAAGATGTATGCTATTAGACATAGAATGGAGAGGAGTTTCGAAGTAGGAAACCTACTTTATCTTAGGCTCTAGCTATATCGACAATCCTCATTAAAGGAAAAGGGAAAGGAAAAATTGAAGCCACAATTTTATGGCCCCTATCATGTAGTTTTCCACATTGGTGAAGTTTCCTATGAGTTGAAACTTCTAGAGGGGAGTCATATTCATTATGTCTTTCATGTTTCATTCTTGAAGAAGGTCGTAGGGCAGAACATCATGGTAGCCATGGACCTTCTGCCACTCAATAAAGAAGGAAAGCTCATTTTGGAACTAGCTGAGATCATCAAAGTATGTGAGAAGACTTTTCAAAACCGTACAGTGAAGGAATATTTGGTGCATTGGAAACACTTGTTGTTGGACGACATGACTTGGGAGGGCGAGCACATTCTTCAGCACCCAACATTGCATTTTCTTGAAGACAAGCAAAATTTGGGACAGGAGGATTTTAATGTTACCATTATAAAATAAATCATTAATCAAACTATTGTTAATGGGCCGATTGATTTAATATATCTTGGACCCATTTTTGTTTTGATTCTGTAGTTTGTGTTGCCGTTGGCTATCTTTGTACACCCTCAGAAAGTTTTCCCCAAGGGGTATTTAAGCATGGCTTGTAGGTAGTCATTATGTATGTAATTTGATTATACTTCTTGTACTATGAATTCCTATTGGGATTCTCTATTGTTTTCCATTTTAGAAGTGAAAGATCTTCCCTATTTGGATTGTTTCTAGTTTTGGTGGGATTCAACCCTCACCCTATCTTGTTGTTGGTGATACTTCACTCTAATCTGGCAAATCAAAGCACCTTCATTTTTTGAATTAGAGAAATCATTGAGTTTATATTGATCAATTATCTATTGTGTAACTAGGTAATTCAATCTCTTTGTTATCTGCATTTTTACTCTCTTTGTTTCACCACCCTTACCCCTACTCCATTACCTTCAACTCAGTTCATCACCTGTGCGGCCTAGGCATTCCCCTTTAAGCACACCGTATAGCCAAGAGTTACACCCTATGTATGACCTTAATGTATGACCAACTCACCAAGCCACCATACGACCCACTTAGTCTCCCATCATATGACCCTCTATTTCATTGTACGAACATATAGCCCCACAACATCGACCTCCCTCTCTGTACACCAATCCTTCCATATAGTAAGGACCTATTACTATACCATACAGCCTCCCCTTACTGTATTCTAGCAACCATATAGTAGCATTTTTCCATCAAGTATTAGCGTCCAATCATCATTGATTGACATCTCTGGGTAAAGGGTTGATAGTCTCTTGGTAGGGTTGCGACAGAAGGGAAACATAATATTATAGGTCATATGAGGACACATCAACTTGTATTAGGATCTTTACTATGTGCTTTAGAACCAATGGATTGGTATGCATCAAATATATTTCTAACAATGCTTCTTTCACTACTATTTTCAGATGTTCCTAACCCCACAATTCTCATTCTCTCCCTAAATCTCAGATTTTTAAGTACTTCAACAAGAAGCTGGTGTCTTCCACTTTGATTTAATTTTTCAAAATTGTTATTCCAAATCTATTTAAAATTTTTTTTTGATATTCTATCATGCATTAGCTTCAAAATATTTTCATCAATGTCAATTAGAAACTTTGGTTTTCTACGAATTATTCTAGGAGGTGTTGATGTATGTGCATGCTCTATATTTTCATTACTTGAGATGTTGCATTAGGTGGCATAGGTGTATTTTTCATAATCATTTCAATTGGGGTATGTTGAACATGTTTGTTTGTCAAATTAGGTGCATTTGTGACATCAATATCAATAGGTAGATTTTTATCACTTACATTGGAGGCATTTTATGATGTACTTTTACGTAATCTCCTCATACACTCCCTTGTTTGTGCCTTTGATGACTCCAATTTTTCAATTGTTCCCCTCTTGATCTTTCCCATGATTGTAGATGCAAATTACCCTAAAAATAATAACATGAAAAAAATACACAATAAAATACAAAATTAAATAATTTTGCATCATTATTTTATGCTCAATCACAAGATACAAACGTAAAATAAAATGTAGACACAAGAAAATAGATCAAATTCATCATTTCCAAGAAAATTTTCTTAAAAACAATAACATGAACAAAATACACAATCAAATACAAAATTAAACAAATTTGCATCATTACTTTATGCTCAATCACAAGATACAAACATCAAATAAGATGTTGGCACAATAAAATAGATTAAATTCAACATTCCCAAGCAAAAAAAATTAAATACTTGCATACCTAGTGCATAAATATATGTGAAACAATAGTAGAATCTCATAGGTCAAAATGAAAAAAAATAATAACCATTGAAAAGTTATTTTATTTACACTTTTTCAGGAACCTGATTGGGTTATCAATAACTTGATCAGGTTATTGAGTCCTGACTACAACGTCCATAGGATCTAATAACCTAATCAAGTTATGTAGAAATATTACACAAAGATAGATGGACGTTAGTGGAAGGTAGAGAGAGAGAGAGAGAGAGAGAGAGAGAGAGAGAGAGAGAGAGAGAGAGAGAGAGAGAGAGAGAGAGAGAGAGAGAGAGAGAGAGGCTAGGGGTCATTGAGTGAGAGGGGGTTAGGAGTTAGATAGAGAGAGATATAGGTGTATGTGTGAGTGTGTGAGTGTGTGTGTGTGTGTGTGTGTGTGTGTGTGTGTGTGTGTGTGTGTGTGTGTGTGTGTGTGTGAGAGAGAGAGAGAGAGAGAGAGAGAGAGAGAGAGAGAGAGAGAGAGAGAGAGAGAGAGAGAGAGAGAGAGAGAGAGGTTAGGGGTTTGAAAGGGAGGGTTTGAGAGGTAGGAGAGAGTGTGGTTAGGGTTTAGTGAGAGAAGGAAGTTTAGGGTTAGAGATGTGGGGTTAGGAGTTAGATAGAAAGAGATGTAGGGTTAGGGGTTTGAGGAGAGAGAGTGTTAGGGGTCAGCCTGGACAGAGAAGGGTTACAAGTTAGAGGGAGTGGGTGTTAGGGGTTATTGAGAGAGTGAGAGAGAGGTTATGAATATGTGTGATTGTATATAGAATAATAGATTAGAAATATTTAATTATATATGAATTTAGTTGTATACTTACAAATATATAGTCATAAGTCTATATATATAATATATAATAATACAAATATTTAAAATATTTACTTGAAAACATAATTTATTTATATATTTATAAATATTGAATTATAAATATTTATTTTATTTATGATAGAAATAACCTAATCAGATTATTGCTATATAGTAATATGAAAGGGTTATGTGAATGGAATGTATTTTGCATTCGCTCATTAATAACTTGATTGGGTTTTGTATCATAAAAACCCAATTGAGTTATTTCTCAAATAAACTTGATCGGGTTCTTTAATAATTGTAGCACATTTTGGTTCCAATAACCCGATTGGGTTATGGCTTAGAATTAGACTTGGGAGTTGACCCAAAGAATTGTGAGCTCATCTTCCGTCCAACTTCAATCCTTTGGACATTTTTTCATCTTCTAACATGAATTCTTGTCTTTGTCTTCATCAGGTTTCCAAACAATAAAGTGGGTATCTCTGAAAACACCACCATAATTTGACTCATCTTGTTACCTTTTTGAATATATAATTTTTTTCTTTTTTCAACAATATTAACATTGTAAACGTTAATTAGTTTTGCCACTATCTTCATAGTCCTCACAGACATATGTCTAGTTTTTAAAAATAACTTTTAATATACTTAGACAAATGCAAAATAAATTACATATTACTGTTCTACACTCTATTATATACACTTTAAAAAACTCATTTTTGATTATTTGGATGCAAGTTATGCTTTGCACACAAACAAGTACCAAAACTTTTGTATGCAGTCATTTCAATAATTCATTAAAAAATACTCATAAGAATAGTACACAAAAATAAACATTTTCCATATATCACTCTTAACTATCATCCTACCAAAGGGATTTGCAAAATATTGAACATAAATAGGTGTTTCGTGTTGCACACAAAAATAACTATGTTATATTTTGTAAAAAAATTGGGAACTATTTTTTGTGTGCATAGGGTTTGACCCACCTAATGTTATTTGTTTTGTAAAAACTCTAGTAGTTTAGAAAGTATATTCAGAGTATTGCAATTTATATTTTTTACACATCTTGTCATTTTGAGTGGATGACCCTCAAACATCTCGTCCAAGTTCAAGGTTACCTAATTTCGGGAAAAAGGTGTCCCCTTATACCCCCCTTTTTGTACACCATCTTGGTGCACTTACCCTATACCAGTAATAATAGTGAGTGTAAAAAAGTGTAAAAATATTCATTAATTACTATTACTACTATTTTTCTCTGTGTTATTAGTTGTGCAATGGCAATCCTTAAATTTGTAAGAACCACACCTACAAAATAGGAGCCAGATCAACAATCTCCATAGAAGGTGGGAAAGTCTACAAGAGTCAAAGTCAATATGCACATTGAATAGTCAACAATTTAATATTAAACCCATCAAATAAAATAATGTATGCATATTCAACTTGACCAAAGAATATACACCAACATGTGCTAAAATTGTAATTGATAATTTCAACAAGATCAATCAATTGACTAACCACTTTATATCCAAGAGATCATATGTCAGTACAAGGATGCCAAAGTGTCACAAACATGATATTTCTGGTAGGAGATCCAAAACCCATTTAAGATACACAAAGGATGAGTATTGTAGGAGTGCTTTAGCACCCTACCATGAAGCTATAAAGCTTCCCTAGAATCTTTCCTAACACGAAAGATATCTAGTCTGACAATGAGGAAGTCTAACTGAGCAAAACTAAGTTGAGCAATGGGATAGTGATTCAAACAAATAATCTACTCTCAATAATGAAATGATATCACATCATAAAATTATCTTCATTTAACACCCCTCTTATGAAAATAATTAAGTTCTACACTAGCTTTGCAATCCATTAGCAAGGATTCAATAATCATAGTTGCACACAACACTTTGCTTAAAATCAAATATGTAGATATTTTATTTAAAACAATAGAAGAAAAATATAATCCTCCTCTAATCATAGATCATATGTTTTACATTTATTTTAAGATTAAACCATAATCTACAAAAGAAAATAATAAAACCATTTGCTCACAAAATTTACTTTTTATAATTCTTTTTTTTAAAAAAAATTCACAAACTATAGATTTTTATGAAAATTCAAGCTAAATATGTATTTTTTTATACTTTTTCATTTTTTTGGGGTGGTACCAATGTGGCTAGAGATTCAATGGAGGATCCCAAGACTGTACATAGTGTTAATGGGCCAGTGATCTCCCTTCCGAATACTTTGGTGGACAACATTACTTTTGCAACTATCTAAAAGTGGGTAGGCCAAAAATGAAAGATTAAGGGAAGTGTTGTTATTTTTGCAATGACAAGCAGCCTTTTTTGTTTCAAATTCATTACAGAGGAGGATATCAATTTAATACTTCGGGAACTTGGTATTATGGAAATCATTTCCTTGCCTTGACAAGGTGGCACTCAGGCTTTGATGCTAGTGTGGAGCTCAATAAGCTAGCTCCTATCTAGGTATATATGACTACCTGGACTACCCCTTGAATTCTAGGATGAGAAGATTCTAAGGTGGATAAGGAATTCCTTTAGTCATTTTATTACTACGGACATGGTGATAATGCAAAAATCCAAACTGGTATATGCCAGATTCTATGAGAATTTGAAACTATTATGTTAGAAGTGTGGACAATTCGGGCATGTCATAGTGGATTGTAAAGCCCAACAACAGAAGGAGAAACAAAAGGAAATATCCCTGGGAATTGTAAAAGAAACCATAGGGGAATCCTTGGAAGCTCCATGGGTGGAGGAGGCTATTGTTGGCACTCAAATCCTGGAGGCTAACAAGTTGCAGGATACCCCTGTCATAGGGTTTGGGGGGCTAAGTGAACCTGAAGTGGGAGAAGCTTTAGATGAAAAGAAGAAAATGGAAGAGTATCCATTTAGACAAGAGATAGAGGAATTAATAAGGTCACCTTTGGGGGGACCTCAGGAAGGTGAGATGATGGAGGAAAGTGAAATAGTGGTACACCACTCCCTTCTTGGTTATCCAACAAGTTAGAGAAGCAAGGGATTATAGGAACAAAAGTCTCTAGATTGTGTTACCCATGAGAGGTTATGCACCCCTTTAAGAATTATGAAGGCCTCTCTAGTGGAGATAGCAACAAAAGTGATGACAATTTTAGATAAAGTAGAAACTGAAAAAGAACTAAGCCCCACCTCCCCACAGGTAGGTGATAATGAGGAATGGGAAGTTTAGAAAAGGTGGGGGGGAAAACTAGATATAGGAACATGTGGTACAACTGGAAGACCAAGTAGTAGAGCAACCAGGACAAAACAACCAACAAGGGACGTGGCTAGTGGTAAGTAGCTTACATTGGAGATTGTAACAAGAGGTAAGAAATGAAATTTCTTTCTTGGAACTTAAGGGGGTTAATAACCCCCAGAAACAATATGATTTAAAGCAGTGTATATTCTAGGAAAAGGTTGACTATGTGTTAATCCACGAAAGCAAAATGTCTAGTTCAAATTTTAGGAGACTTGTGGGTCATATTTGGCCAGGGGCTAGCTTCATGCATGCAGATGTTGGGGGAGCCTTAGGGGGTATTGCTACCATGTGGAACCCATGTTCTATGACTGGATTTGAGTTATGGAAAGACAAAAATTTCCTAATAACTGAGGTTCAAACTAGTAATCAAAGATGGGGACTTATCAATATCTATGCTTCTAATAATAAGATCGGGAGAAAAGAAACCTATGGAAGGCTAGAAAGGATAATGGATACTATGAAGGAAAAATAGATAATGTGTATAGGAGATTTTAATACCCCCCTCTACCACTCAAAAAAATTAGGTGGAAATAGAGACTACCCTAAAAGTTGCAAGATCTTCATGATTTTATGGGAAAAATGGATTTAATAGATGTATACTTGAGAGGAAACCCATTCACTTGGACTAATAATAGAGAAGGAAGTGATCTTATTCAAGTAAGACTAGATAGATTGATGGTGAGGGGGAACTGGAATTGACTGAGTGATTGCTTTCTGGAGAACCACACAAGAACTGCTTCTGACCATTTCCCTTCAATCTTCCATTGGTAGGATGGTATAAAAGGAGGTCTGAAACCTTTCAGGTATGAAATAATGTGGGAATCTCACCCCAAATGTAAAGATTGAAGCCAAGAATGGTGGAACATAAGGATAGACAATATTGCAATGTATAGACTAACTCAAAAATTAGATAATATAAGGAGAAATGTTAAGGGATGGGCTAAGAGTTCCTTTGGAGATTTGTTCAAAGTCAAAAGAGAAACTTAAAAAATTGTAGGGGGATATTGTTGAGGGTAATAATTTGGAAGAAGCTACACAAGAAGAAGAAGAGTATAGAAAAAAAATGGAAGGACATCATTTGAGAGAGGAAATATTTTGGAAGCAAAGATTGAGAGTTCAATGGTTAACTAAAGGTGATAGGAACACTGCCTTTTTCCATAGGTCGGCCTCAAACCATAAAAGAAGAAACACAATCAATGGGTTGGAAGGAGAAGGGGGAAGGGAATATAAAGACTAGGAGGAGATGGGAAGACATGTTGTGGAGTACTTTTGCAAGGCTTATAAAAAGGAAAATAGAATAGGAAATTAGGTCATAAGAAGAAGTTTGATAAACACGATCCCACAAGTGCTAGGAGAAGCAGAAAATAATAGCATTCTAGGAAATATCACAGAGGAGGAAGTGAAATAGGCAGTGTTTTCTATGAAAGCTTACAAGGCCCCATGACTTGAATGTTTCCCCCCAACATATTTTTAGCAATTCTAGGAGATTATTAAAAATGAGTTGATTTGGGAAACCATGAATTTCTTTAAAATGGGAATGATGCTGAAAAGGATAAATAAGACTTTTATTCCTCTGGTCCCTAAGACTCCGACACCCATGAATCTCCTTGACTTCAGACCTATAAGCCTTTGTAACATAGTCTACAAGTTTTTTGCCAAGGTAATGGCTAACAGGATTAAGCCCTTCCTAGAGAATATTATAGGAACACCAAAAAAGGGGTTTGTGTTAGGACAACAAATCTTGGATGCTGTAATAACCACTTATGAGATCATACATTCAATGGATAGAAATAAAATGCTTGGTATGGCTTTCAAACTAGATATCTCTAAGGCATATGATAAGGAAATATGGGATTTTCTTTATGATGTTCTTAAAAGTGTGGGGTTCAACAAAAAGGTCATATACATTTTTAGGATGATGGTGAGTACTGTCTAGTATGTGGTCCTACTAAACGAATCTCCTTGGGGTAATTTTGAAGCAGTGAGAGGATTAAGGCAAGGGGACCCACTATCTCCCTACCTCTTCATTATGGTGGTAGAGGTGCTGGGGAGATCATTTACCAAACTGGTAAATATAGGTTGTGTTAAAGGTTTAAACCTACCACTACTGCTGAAGCTAAAGTGTTACAACAATTTGTAGATGACACTTTTCTTTTTTGAGAATCCTCTATAATGGAAGCTAGAGCATGGAAGAGTATCCTTAGAAACTACGAAGGCAGCTTAGGTCAACAAATAAATTACTCTAAAAGTAAACTTTTTTTTTTTAACATTGAAGCTTTTATGCAGAGGAAGATTAGGAACACTTTAGGTTGTCAGTTGGCTAACCTCCTAGATACTTATCTTGGTTTACCTTTAACCACCAAGGAGGTAACAAGTGACTTATGGAATATAATTTTTGAAAGAATCCAATAGAAGCTGGTAGGATGGAAAGAGAAAATTCTCAGTAATGTGAGAAAACTACATCTACTCTCTATGGCTCTCCAAGGCATCTCAATTTACTTTCTATCCCTTTTTAAAATAAACCAAAACATGGCAAATAGAATTGAGAGAATACAGAAGAATTTTCTTTGGTTAGGAACAAAGGAAAAGAACAAATTAAATCTTGTTAACTGGGAGGATGTTTGCAAATGAAAGGTGAAGGGGATTTTGGGAGTGAGAAGACTCAAGGACCTAAATAAAGCCCTTCTTGCTAAAATTGGTGGAGGCTAGTAGAAAACAACACAGATTGGAGCAAGATCATGAAAGCTAAATACCTATCTAACTTCCTATTTAATCATAATCTTTTTAATAATGACCTCCTGGTAAGATCCAAAATATGGATGAATATTGTCAAAAACAGAGGTATACTTAGGGAAGGGGTAAGATGGATTATGGGTAGTGGGAAAAAATCAGGTTCTAGGAGGATAATTGGATTGGGGGGAAACTGCTAGCTTACAACAAATTTAGAAGACTAATGGAAATATTGAAGGTAGAGGTGGAGCTAAGAGTGGCAAATAATATTGACCTTAGAAGGAAGTGGAAGAAATTATGAAAAGATACATGTCCCCTAGAAGATATTCAACTACTTAAATAACTTGAGGAGTTGATGGAAGTTCAAAGATTCCCACTTCTAATACAGGAGGATAAAGTTGTGTGGGATCTAACTTCTAGGGGCCATTTTACTGTCAAATTTTCTTACAAACTTCTCTTTTGTAAGGACCTCTGTCCCACAACATGGCATAAATTCTGGATTAGCAATCTTCTGCCCAAAATCAACTTCTTCTGGTGGATTGTTCAACATGGTAAGGTACTATCGTTGGACAATCTGATAAAAAGAAGTTTCTTTGTCACAGACAGATATTATCTCTATAAAGAAAAAGAGGAGAGTATCTCTCACCTATTCCTTAAATGCCCATATACTCTAAAGATCTGGTCGCTAGTGTGGGAGGAATTTGGACTGTGTTGGGTGCTGAAGAAAAATTTGAGTTAATTTGTTGAAAATTGGGATTGTCCCTTTTATCACCCCAAGCTAATATTCCTATGGAGAATTGTCCCACCATACATTTGCTGGCACATATGGAAGGAAATAAACAATAGAATCTTTTGAGGAGAGGAAAGGCCTGTAGAGGTAGTTATGGGAATTATAGAGAAACTGCTAAAGGAAAATATAATGATTACCAAGTGTAAGACACTGAAGGAAGAACCAAGAAGGAAAGAATACCAACTAGTGAAAAGATGGGGTACCCACTGGATCTTTAATTATTTTGATAACTCCAAGGCAATAAAGAGACAATAGACAAGATGGAAGCCACAAACAATAACTCAACTTAAATTAAAATTTGATGGTGTTGCAAGAGAGGGTGTTGGGGTTGTAGGTGGAGTGTTGAGGAATGGAAATGGTGAAGCACTGCTAGTCTATTCTAGGAAAATTGGTGGAGGGAGTAATAATATGGCTGAAGCGATGGCTCTACTTTGGGGCCTACAATTGATTACTGATATGAAAATAAAGGAAATAACTATAGAAGGTGATTGTAAATTAATAATTGATATGGCAAAGGGAGTCTCTCAACTAGGTTGGAATATCCAAAACATTATCACAAATATTAGACATATCCTAAGTGGAATGGAAAAAGTCCAGTTATAGCACATATATAGGGAAGGTAATATGGTGGCGGATGCTACTGCTAATGGGGTTTGAGTTAAAATAAATGACATGTTGGAGAAGCTTGGATATCCTAAAGGAGGAAATTAAGGCCTTGATTTGCAAGGGAGGGGGGGGGATCAAAAATTGAGCATGGCTAAACAAATAAGGATCAGTGCCAAATTTGACAGTTTCATTTCTAGGAAGGTGAAGCTTGTTAAATTTAACAAGAAGTACAAAGGAAAGATGACAAGACACCTTCATACGAGTTTGATAATAAATAGACACAATTTGAGGGAAGAGTTACTTCGCAATTATGGTAACATAATGCAAAATTTTAAACATTTTCTTTTTGAAAGTACAAAAAAATTATTACAGATACTATCAGAGATTTTAGGGACATTAGAGTTATGATGCAAAGAATGCACGAATCCCATAATGAAAAGATATGGGATTTCAAAGAGCCTCGAAACCATGCTTGTAGGATGTTTAAAGGCCCTAGAGATGTTATTTTCAACATCACAATGCTGTTATTGATTAAAAATATCCCCATTGTCAACAAACTTGAGGATAAGAAGGCTTAGATGAAATTACTGAGGTTGGGGGGTTTGGAATCAACGAAGAAGAAATGGGTGAAGATTTGAATCGATTAGAGCCAACGAAGATAGAAAATTTTAAGGAGAGGATGGCGACCTGGTTCCTGCTAAAAGGAAGGGGCTTTATTCCTTATATGTAGGTAATGGTAGGGTACGACGAAAATTGTGCTCTCTAGTTTGTGAATGGGTGGAATGATCGCAGAGTTACCATAAATGGTATCATGTTCCAATTAAATGAGGAGGTTATTGCTATGACCACTAATTTGTTCCTGAAGGGGAAAAAATGGAAGAAGGTTACGAAAATAGTAGATGAGGCCAGCATGAATAGCCTTTTCATCGAGGATGAAGAACCTATTCACTATAGGGGAGGCTTTTAGAGGGATAAGCTATTGGCTCCTTGGGATGATGTCTATCTAGTGATCATGAAGTACCTCACGCTCAAAGGTAGGTTTAGAGTTTATTATTATTATCACTTTCCTCTCTCCCGAATCATTTTAGAAATAAAGACTGTATTTCTATTCCATTCTTTTTGTTACATTCCCTTGAGGACATGATTAGTGATGTTAGGAAGAAGAGAAGTAAGGGTAATAACTTCACTATCATTCGCCAAGGTCTAATTTTTAAACTTTACCAGTTTCATCTTGCCCTCTATCCCCCTAGGGTCATTGTTGATAATCAATGCCACCAATAGAATTCCCCTATGAGTACCAGCACTGGAACTAGAATCCACATGCCACACCCTTCCCCTAGTAAGGATAATAAGAAAAAGAAAAACTCAGACTTGGTAATTGAACCAAAGGGTAGTAAAAAATTAAAATTGAAAAGCTAGTGGAGGTGGATATTGGGGATTCAGAGTAGGAGGAGGGAGGAAATGGTAGGAGAAGATCAAGGAGGTTAGCCAAGACACAAGCAAGGTATAAACAAAAGACAAATAGATTTAGGGTCGAGGAGGCAGAGGAGGAGAATTCTGAGAACAATGGGAGAGAGTTGGAGGAGGAGAAACATTCTAACTCCAATAGAGAAAAGGTGAATGAGGAGAAAGAAAAAAGTGAAACCTCTATTGATAACAACCAGGTGTCTACTGGCAATGTCAAAACCATTGAGACTACTCATGTATTGGCTAGTTTTACCTTGTAGCCTATCGCCTTCTATGAGGACAACAATGTAGTGGATACCTACCCTATCACCACCTCCTCTTTAGTAAAGGAAAAACCAATGTTTTTACTAACCCTTAGGTTTTGCAGGATGAAAACCAACCATTGACAAAGATTAAGGAGACACCTAAGAATGTAGAAAAAGGAAACAAGGAGGAGGATGAACAAAACAAGAAAATGCATAGATGGAGAAAAGGGTCAATTTTTTAGAGGATGGGTTTTACTCCTCTAAATTTTCCTTGAAGGTTACCCATGCTGCAGCTACTACCCTCCAATTACTGGTGCAAGAGAAGGACGAGGCGGGGCTGGACATGGAGGACAACAAACTCATGTATAAGTTTCTTGCTAAGGATTGGGCTAGGGTGCTTCTAGTTGGGAAAGGAAAAGATAAAGGTGAGAAATAATGTGTTGGTCTCTAGGGATTTTTAGCCCTAGTTTGTTTATTTGTTTTTGTAGATGCCTTGTTTGCTGGTTTACAGCTTATTTTCAGACTTTGGTTGGCTTGTTTATGCCAAAATTTTTATGTTCTAAACATTCATAGTATGTTTAGTACTATAGTCTTTAGATTTAGTATAGATGATACTTTGGTAGTTGTAAATGATCGTGTGTTGTTTTTTGGCTGGGATGGCTTGTTTATGCCAACAGGTTATTTTTTGAACAATCATAGTATGTTTAGTACTATAGTTTTAGATTTAGTATAGATGATACTCTATTAGATGTGAATTATCATGTGGTGTTTTTTGGTTACTAGTTGTTGTTCTCTATATTAGTGGTTGCTCTCTACTTGTTTCCATTGGCAGTGTGTTGGTTATTAGCTTTTTGGTTGTAAGGGCTAACCCCCTTGTTTTGGTTGCTTTTTATTTCAAAAACATAGCTTGGAGATTAAAAATTAGTGCTAGAAGTTTCCAAAGAAATTGACATTTTCATTTGTTATTTTTTGAGTGAAAATTTTATTTAATACCTAGTAAAATTAATAGTAACCAATAGAAAAATACAAATTAATGTAAAAAAAAAAAAATTTTAAAATAAAATATTTTAAACTTTAGAATGTGTGAATTTTTAGTTAGAAAAATTAATAGAGTTGGGTAACGAAAACATTAGTTCGAGGGACTGATGAATATATAAAATAAAAATTAAGTCACTTCATTACAAATAACAATAAAATTGTGGAGTCCCAATTAAATTTAATTTGCCTATGAAGAACTATAATGCAATTTTGTCCTTCAAATAGGTTTTTAAAAGCCTATACTTTCTTTTGTTTGATTTATATCAATTTTAGATGGGCAATTGTGACGTAGATTGTAATTCATGTTGGAATATTAATTGTGGTTCGTCGTTTCTCCCTGGAGCCAAACGCCCATCTACCTCCCTAACGGCTTGCAAAACAATCAAATGAATTTATTGCATGGTAGGTGAAAACTTTTGAATTCAGAAATGAGGGGGAAAATATTTTGCAAGTATAACAAAAGGAATGATTATATTCATTCGATGTAGTAGAAGGAGAAGAAGTTGAAGAGCTTAGAAGTTGCAGAGAGCAGAGAAAGTGATCAACAGATCCAGTTTGTTGCAGGGACAAAGGAAGTTCATTTCGTGCATGTAGTTGCATGTGTTTCTTCTCTGATCATTCTGTAAGTTGAATGTTTTATTGTTTCATTCGTCCTGTTGAAGCAGTGATTGCTCCAGGCGTTATTGTATGCAACCATTAGAGCTACAAGTTTAAAGTTTCTAAGTATTGAAGTTGTTCAAGTTTTGCCAGTTTAGAGTTTTCTGGTTGAAGCCGAATGCTCCCAAATTTTGTAATAGTTTGAATCTAAGTTGAATAGTAAGCAAGCAGGCATACATGATTCCATTGTTTCTTGTTCATTGTATTTGCGAAGTTTATTGTTGAGTATTTCAAGCTTTGGGTCTCTGGTTTTAATGGTGAACCTATTCACATCATAAGTCTGCACTCGGTATTGTCTTTGGTAGAAGTCATTTGCAGTTCAAACTGATCTCACTCGGTAACGTCTTCTATCGAGCTCCTCCCAGCAGTGGCTACCGACCTCACTCAGTGCTTTTTTCTACTGAGCTCCACCTTCCTGTGGTTATCGAGTTCACTCGGTAATCACACTGCCGAGCTCACTTAGTATCCTTTGGTTTCTGAGTTGTGTGTTTACCAAGCTCACTCGATATCCTTTGGCTACTGAGTTGTTTGCCCTTCATTTACCGAGCTCACTTAGTAAACTCTCCTGCCACTCGATTTCTTATGTTACCGAGCAAATTTTGGTACTTGGTAATAGTTGTTGCTGAACAATTTTTAAAGGTTTAGGGTTGTTTTTTGTGATTGAAATATTTAATATTTCTTACAATTCATGTATGCCTTGGTATCTCTTTTGTTTTGTTTGTTGTCTTTTGAAGGAGAAATATAAATATCCTCAAGAACCAATCAAAATTAATAGATCATAATTGATTAAAAAAATTGTACCATAAAAAGTTTTGAAAATGACATTTGTTTTTCCCTACAAAAATTAATTCAATAGAAACTAACTTAGTTCCCTCCTTATATAAGACAACCACTAACCTAAGAATTAACCTCATCTACTACAATTTCTCTACATAATAAACAATTTTTAAAAATTAACTCTCCCACCTCATCTACATATCTATTCCATAGTAAGGTGCACTTTTTAAAATTTTCCCACCTCTTCTACATACCCATTCCATACATAGGTGCAATTGCTGATTAATCTTAATTGACTTTGCTTATATTATTTAACATAAATTCTAAGCTTAAGGAATCCCTAATTTCCGTTTTGAATATAATTATCGATCCCTTTTTACCTCTGTCAATAACACATGAGCAACTATTTAATTTTATCGTGGTCAATGTTTTCCGTTGAAGATATTCCCAAACTACGCGGTCAGAGTTCGCAGGGAACGAAACCATATTTGGAAAATGTATCTGATTAAATAAAGAGAAAGAAAAGGTTATAAAAATCCGTACAACTCATTGCGGGGCACTGACCAGATAATCTAAAACATAATTATGTGCTCATGAGTCATGAGGTCCCCAAGAAGAAAAAAACTATACATGGAAAGGCATCTCGGGGAAGGTACGCAATGGTACATATAGTACCTGCCCGGTTGGGACCTACTGAGGACTTGCCTTGCCCCATCTGTACATGCTGTACCTGCTACCGTACTGTCTGTTGACCTTTTGCGAAATGAAGGAAAAAAAACTTAAGAACATGAAGGCTGTACTTGTAATTTGAATTTGCCTTGGATATTTTTATTCACGCTAGCTAGAAGTTTCAATCTGGATTATTAACTTGGAGGCGAAATCTGGTCATGTTTGTTGGGCTATATTTGGTTTGCGTGAATTGGTTATGTATCTAAACAAGGAATGCGAGGCGATTTTTACTGGTCGGTACAGACTGGGTAAAGGAGGAATGCGAGTAGGGTTTCTTATGAAATAGGCTCTGATGATTTGGGTTTGTGTGTTAATGAAGAGGGTGAGGTGCGTGTACGAGGATTTGGGATTTAATTGTTGAGAAGGGGTTCTTCTGCAATGAGTTGGGGTATCTAATGAGCATTCTGTTTGTCAGCTTGATGATGTATTTCTATGAAAGGTTCGAATTCCAAAGCCAATTAATTAGGCTAACATTTAATAAGTAGGGTCGGTATCTGGATCCTCATCGTCTTAAGAAAGAGGGATCGTGATCGTGGAGATCTCATGAAATTTGGGTTTTTTAGTCAAAATAGAGGTGGATAGTTCAGAGATACACAGAATCCAAGGGTATTGAAGATATCCTAAATTTATGTCTTTTAGTATTACCATATCAGATTCTGGAGATAAGGATTAGTTTACATTAGATACTTGGAATACCAGGTGTTTTGCCCGGGCCTTCAAAGCTCGTGGATTAGAGACATTCTAGTTAACAACTGTGAAGTGGCAAATTCAATTCCGAGACTTCAAATGAACTACGGCTAATGTTTTGTGTTATTGATCGTGGAGGAGATAGAAGTTAGAATCATACGGAGTCGGAGTTTCAGTTGGGAGAGACGGGGCTTTAAAACACGAGGGATTGGGAAGAATTTGTATTTGTCAGTGGGGAAGAAATATGTCCGAAACATCATGAGTTTTGGGGAAAGAATTGGGTTTGTCTCATATACTATAAGCTTATCTGCAACTTATGTAAAATCAAGTTCACAGGTCTGACATCTTTGACTTACAAAGTACTCAATTATAAATTTGGTTATTGCCACATCGCGTATGGTGGATGTGTGTAATTGAGTTGGGGTTTTAAGCCAATCATTTTCTTCTATTCTATTTTTTCTCTGATTCCTGAACGGTCTCAAATAATGCATCCTCTTTCTGCTGGTAATATTTCTTTAGAATATGCTATTGTAGTTGGCTTCCAGAGAAAATATTCAGCTTCTGATTGGGCGTCTGTACATACATAGCATCTAATTAAGTTTTGTACGAACATTTGTAAAATCAGGTTTTGCGTTCTCTTTATCAATCTCATTGCAATCCAAAAAGCTGATCTGAATCAGACTGAACTCATTATTTGTTGCATTGAGCTATAGATTAAGCACGATTATCCCCAGGGAATACAGCTATTTGATTGTATCTGTGGTGTCTCAGATCTTTGGTTCACGCATTGCTTTCGAATCAGGAAATTTTGACCCGCAGATTTGTGATTTCAATCTCTTGCAATGAAGAGAGCGGCTACCCAGTGTAGCTCAATCATGAGTATCCTGGACGATGAGATCCTTGTGAGTATCCTTGACAAACTGCAGGATTCCACAGACAGAAAGTCATGCTGCCTAGTCAGCAAACGATTTTTCTCCTTGGAAGCGAGGTCTAGGAAGGAAGTGCAGATAATGAGATCGGATTTGCTACCCAGGATTTTGCAACGTTACAGCAATATCAAGCATTTAGATCTATCCCTTTGTTCCCAGATCACAGATGAAAGTTTAGGGCGTGTGGCTCGCATCATGGGGAATCATTTACTTTCCATCAACCTCTCAAACTTGTGGACTTTCACTCACTTGGGTATAGCACAGCTGGTTGAAAGTTGTCAATCTTTGGTTGAGGTTGATTTTTCCAATTGTACTAGATTCACAGATTATGCAGCTGAAGCTATAGCACATGCTCAGAACTTGCAATCGTTGAAGCTAGTGAAATGCAAACAGATCACTGATATGGGTCTTGGATGCATAGCCGTTGGATGCAGGAAGTTGCACACTCTGAGTCTCAAGTGGTGTGTAGGGGTCACAGACCTTGGAGTTCAGCTGGTTGCTGTCAAATGCAAGGGGCTGCGTAATCTCGATATTTCTTACCTACAGGTGTGAATATGACTTGAGCCTTAATTAACCCTTATTTTCAATCCCGTCTTTGTTTCCCTGCATGTAGGGATAGGTTTTGTCTTGTAAAGGAGAAGTTAAGGTTTTCCGTTATGTTATGGTGCAATGCTCTTTTATAAAGACTTTTCTCCCCTTCCAATAACGTGTGGCTTTTGCAGACGTAACTTTTTCTTACAAGGGGAGAAAATTTTAACCACACTATTAGAAAATGTAGAAGTTTATGAATCTTGGCTAAAAATTTCCACTATGATTTCTCATATATTATTTTCATTAGGATTATTTGTGTGTTATATAATTAGAAGTTGACAAATCTTGAAGAAAACAAATCTTGTTCTCTAAACCTTGAGGTCTTGTCTTCAGTTTCAGTTTTAACAAAGTCATCTCACTAGTATTGGCCACTGACAATCAAATTTTACTGCATATGCAATTTATTTAATATGCATATATTCAGTTAAATATACATATATGCTATAAAGCCTGGTCTATTAAGTAGTGCTTTGTGCCGTCAGTGAGACATTATTTGGTGACAGTCAGCTATTGCTCAAGCCCCTCATTTTTCCCATATGCAACATGGTACACAGTGCGCACGCACAAATATGATGATACAGTTATGCACATCGAAATGACACTACGATTCTACATCTTAGACAATAATAAATTACAAAAAGCTATTTCAACCTTATTTTAACATGTTGGTATGATTTCCCTTCTTTGCTAATTTGTTAGGTTTAAGCATTGGAGTTCAAACAGTATTTAATACATGGTAAATTTAATTCTTGTATGGAATTTTTATATCAGGATGTACATGGTAATTTACTGAACAAACTGTTTTGATAACAAGTCTTGAGTCATGCTAATTGTTCTTTTAAACACGGTATGTGATAGAGATTATAAATAAATAGTAATTTAAGGAATGTAAATTCATGTGAAAGATTGTAAATAAATAGCAATTTAAGGAAAGTAAATTCATGTTGGCTGCATTTGTTTTGAATTAAGCCCAACACTTAGCACTACTGGAATGTATTGAATTTATTATACTTAAAATTGGATCACTGCGTACTGAGAAGATCTGTTTTGCTGCAGATTACCAACAAATGTCTTGAATCTCTTACATGTCTAAGTCATCTGGAGAACTTAGCATTGGTTGGATGTGTCAGTGTGGGTGATGAAGGCCTTAATTATCTCAGGAACTTATCTTTACAGGTATGGAAAATGTGTCAGCAATGATCCATATTACAAATATAATAATTAATGGAAATAGATTATGGTAAAATAAGTTCTGTTTAATTCAATTTTTGGAATTAAAAACTCGGAAAGAACTTCACGGGTTATTCTTGCTCAACAAGGTGTCAGTGCTATGTGTACATGTGAGTGCATGCATGTGGGTGTGGGTGTGTGCTGCAAGTGTGCATGTGGTGTGTGTATGTATGTATGCATATGTTTATGTGTATGTATATGGGTATGCATGTATGTACAGATGCATACACACATGCAGCCACATACACATGTATGTATATGGACATATATACTTACACACACTAACATATATATACACATACATATACTTGCATACATACACAGATACACACATACATGCATACATCACACAGACAACACAAACACACACTGCGGGCACACACATGCACACACACACGCACATGCATGCACATACACATATATACATCTACACACACACACATTCACTAGCACACAGATGAACAGACAAATATACAGACATACACAAAAACATATCCATAGGTGTTTGTGTAAAGTTTTCTGCAAATTCTTTGGTTTGAATATAGACTGGATTCTATCTTCTTTATCTCCTTATAGCTTTCTGTGAATAACTTCAGATTAGTGCCTTTAATTGGATTAGAAATGTAATTCAGAATTCTGTCTTTACTTCTGCAATTCGTATGAGGGCAGTAATGACTAAGGAGCAGACTTGTATTTGTTCTTGTGTGCTCTTAGACTTCATCCTTACCCTCTATAAGTATAGGAATCAAGGGACATGTCCTTAGAAAGGACATGTATCTTCCAAAAATCATTTGCCCAACCTCTAGAAGTCGGCGATTTTCTAAGAATAATTAAATATTAATCACAAACATAAAAAATGTTGTTAGATTAGTATTAAACCAAAATCCTAAGGATAGATGCTGATCTTGCAAAGGGAATAATGTAAAGACTTAATCCTTTACTTATTATGCTATATCAGATCTGATCGATCTGTTATCAGATCAGTATGCTTAACAAGTTACAGATTTAACAGTTTGCAACACCAAATTTTACAAAATGCTTTAATAAAGGCTATCTGCTGCTAGGATCTCGTTCACGCATCTCAATCAACCTAGCATCAATAAAGTTATGTGTGGCATCTATATTGAGCAAGGTAATGCATTATCTTCTGTTTTGCTAAGACCCCACACCTCCTGAATGAGTCCTCCCACTGTATGCTAGTGAGACCTGCCTCTTGTAGCTTTGCTTCCATTTCATTTTCAGCCCCATTTTCAGTTTTTGCAGCTTCATTTTCAAGCATTTCTGCTTTTTAATCCTCTTGGTCAGATTGCTGGTCTGTTTTTTCAGATTTGGAATCCTCATAGAATGCCCACATTATTCGATTAGCTTTGCTCTTAGGCCTTAATGAACATTCATGGTTTGCATCATAGGGGCCGTTGCAGTAGAAATGCAATCTATTCTTGTGCAAACCATTAAGTGTTTCCTAGTGTAATGGTGTCATGGATTTCTCCTTGGAATCCCCTCTAAAACCTGATTTTTCCTTTTTCTTAGAGATGACTTGTTGTCCTTGTATGTAGACAATCCCTTGGATGGGAACGAACTTGGTGGGGCTGCAAGTTCCATACTTCTAGCCTTTTTCATTGCCTCTTGTAATGTTAGCGAGTCAAAAGCTTTTATCCACCCTCTTGAAGGTTCCAATAGGCCCTAGGTGTCCTATCTTGCCTTAATTTAAGGTGCTCTCTCCTCTAAGTTGTGAACCGCACAAAATTCATGTGCTCCATAACCCATAGTATACGAACTCTCCGAGTTGCCTAGTACTCTATTGTTTTTGTTGGGCGAGTACTCACAAGTTTTAAATCTCACATTTTTATAGACAAAAAACCATGGGTAATTATGTCGATGTAGGTAAAATGTTGGTAAAAATGTGTGTTTCACGTGTTTTTTTCTATAAAACCATGCATTTCCTCTTTCAAGATGTCAATTTTTAATTTTATATATTTTATAATTGAATTTTACAACAAAAATATGTTTCTTTAAGAGATTTTTGTTTTTGGCTATTTCTAAGTTGTGGAGTTTTCTCCAAGTTGAAAATTTTGGGCTTGCTGAGTACCCTCTAAGTCTGAGTCTGCAAACTATGCCTTAACCTATGGTGTTAACAAATCCCATTCATCATGAGCTGTTACAACATTATTTGCAAATACCTCATCTCCCTCTTCTTCAACATTCCCCTCTTCTTGGTCATTACTCAAAAAGGTAGGTTGTGTAGGCCTATCAGAGGTATGAGTGAGTGCTCTTTGTGCTCTAGGGTTTCCAAACACACTCCTATTGTCCTCTTGCTCATGATTTTTTCTTCTAGGGTTATTCATCTGTTGTATAGCTGCAGCAAGCAATGGCCCTCAAAGTGTCTCTTGCTTCTCTTTCTTCATTATTGCCTTTATTCCTTGGTGGACTGCCTTTCCTTCTGTCACCCATGATGACCTGTTGTGTATCAACAATCTGATCTCTATGTTGCTCTGCCCTTTTGCGATTGTGATATTTATGAGGACCAACCTCTGGTGGTTAACATGTGAAGTTTGTAACTCTCTAGTATGGCAGAATCAAGGTTTTGATACCACTGTTATGTCCCTTGGTAAAAAAAAACCATATGTAGCAGATTTGAACTCAAGGAATATTGTCGAACATTTGTCATGAAAACTTCTGTACTTGCTGTTTCACATGTTCTTGCTTGAATTAATGCTACAAGTGATTTTTTGCTAAAATGATTACTGGAATGTCTACTTAAATAACTAGGATGCAGAAACAATCCTTTCGGGGCTTTCAAATGATGTGTGTGTTTATGTCAGTGTAACTCAGGGATTCGCACCCCCCTCCCAAATCTCAAAGTACCTATCCCTAAGACATCCCTGCAACGGGAACTGAAGTACCCAAGTACCTCCATCTCCTCCATTCCACAACCATGTCGCCATTTGAATTTTGATTTTTAAATGTTACTATTGTGTATATAATATGTTACTGTTGATGTTAGTTTTTATACCACGTAACATATTATCAATTAAATACTTGATATGGAATATCAAGTCCTCAATTCCTCTCTTGAAAAGTTATTACTCATGAAGACATGAGAATAACTCCAATGTTCCTTACACTTGTGGATACTAACTCAATATATCGATGTGATTTGTTGGTAATCACGTAGGCGGCCTTACGCTATTTATTCGAGGATGTCTTGGGTTTTTGGTGAGATGATGGAGATGGTGATTTGTTGTGAATGCTAGATGATGTTGGTGGAGGAAGTGTTGGTGATGGAGGGTGAACGATCTTATGACTTACGCCTTTCTAACTTTCCTCTTCAAAATTCTAACTCCTAAACTACTTGCTATTCTACTCCTACTCCTATGAATGGAAGACTAGCAAATGGACTGGGATCGAATCTAATGAAAGTTAACTAGTGGCTCCACCTCCATAGATGCAATGATACAAAGATAAAAATAACTAGTTTACCACACAAGGCTTCCTAACTAGCGGCTAAGATGCTAGTGGCCTAGTTGTAGATCCCTATCAAACATTCACTAACATCACCATACAATTAGCCATCTACTTCTACTCTAACAACATGAAATGAAATCCTACTTTAATTTGAGAGATGAGAAAAACCATGCAATACACCAAAATGATCTTGTGTATCCACCATGCAAGCCACAACAATGAGTAGAGAACAATTTTGTAGTATTTTGGCAACAATTCTCCAACATAACTCCCTCACAAATGAGAGCAAAATGGCATTATATCGAGGCCAAAATTACAATTGACAATAGAGATAAAGAGGCAAAACTGACGATCCAGATTGAATCCTAGAAACCCTAATTAGGGTTGCCACCCCATCGGCCAGTGAGAAGATGCCACCTCGTCAATGGACCAATGAAAAAAGTGGAAAAATAGCAACCAATGAGAAGGCACGAAAATGGTGGTCAATTAGAATTAGACACTTGTCCTACCCTAGAAGAAAGAGAAATTGCCACTTGGGCTTTTATCAAATGATCTTCTAATATAAATCTCCCTTTTTCTTTTGTTCTTTTAGTTAAGGCAATGAACCTAGCTATCCTTTCTTTGATTTCCTCCATGGGAGGGCAAGGTGTATGCTTTATCTTGAGCTCAGCGGATTTCATCATACTGCTTGCTGCCTGTAGTGTCTTCTCATGGTCCTTCTCATACTCTTTTGCAAAACTGATAAAGACATTGAGGGAGGAAAGGGTGCCCAAATGTTTCTTCTTGATAGCAACTTTTTCCTAACTCATCCAATCTTGATCCAAGCCTTGTCTCATTGATGTTCTCTTGTCCACTTGAATTAACCTCTTTGGCCTCTAGCCCCAAATATTTTCAAATCACTTCCTCCAAACTTGCTCTTCCTTGAAATTCACTGTTCCTTGAGATTCACTTTTCAATTTTCATTGCCTTGAAATCAAATAAAAGAGGTAGGACCCCATATAGAATTGCTTTTGATTTTGCACTGTCCTAAGTTGCAACTCTAAATTCTCGCTTATGATCCTAGCCCAATCAAATCTTCTTTTCCCTTTTCAATTTCATCAATAAAGAAGTACATTTAGTTTTTGAATTGCATGCCTTGAGCTAGGCCCGTGATCTGGCTAAGAAGCGGAATGAGATCTCCATACTCTGATTTGAAATCTGCCACAGTGAGCCTTGATGACCTGGTGACTCCTCTCTTGCCTTCGTGTAGCCAATCCTACCTTTGTAGATCTTTGCCATGGTGAATTGTCCTTCCTTTAGTCTGTCCTTTCTTTGTATCATATTTATTTTACCGACATTGGTATCGGTTATTTGCCTCATTTTCGAGAAGAAAATTGTTTTGGGCATCATATCCTCTTTGTCTTTCTTAGTATTTGTTCTCTTAGGGTTCTTTCTTGCACTAACATCTACCATCCTAAACACTTTATTTATGCTCTTTCATTCTAAGTGATATGGACTACCCTTATCGATCTCCAACCTTCTTTCTATCGATGGATTCTACACTTATTTCTACCTTGCCAAATGTCTTATCACTACACTTATCAATCTCCAATCTTCAACCTAGGGGTGGGACTACCACTTATTTCTGCCTCGTTGTTGCTTTAGGATGGACTACACTTATATCTCCCTCTCCGATACCTAGGGTGGTCTAGCTTATTTTTGTCTCTTCAAATGTCCTATCATGGATTCTACATTTATTAATCTCCAAATTTCAATCTATTATGGGATAATGAAGTGGTGGATGATGAATGCAAGAAAAACCAAGGCAAACAAAACTAGACGAGAACAAAAGAGAGAAATCCACTTAAGGACCCCTTTCAACTCTAAATGATTTGAAGTTACCTTCACCGATAGCCGGGGTCTTCTTTTGGAATTTAGGATCAAACTTGAGAATTTCAAATCACTTGCAAATCTTGATGCCCTAGCTGGAAAAATCATAATTTTAATCCCTTGAAACTGTCCACCATGTGAAAATTTAGTCCTCCAAGCAAGAATGTGAAGTCATGGCAAGTGAAATAAGATCTTGGAATTCTGTCCACCTTACGCAAATACTGAAAATGCTTATTAAAACTCCTTGTCTAGGGCACCAAAATGTGTGAAACTCTGCCCTTATGTTGTCCAAATCAGACATGATCAAATTCTGGAAATTGTCATTGAAATACTTGATCTAGGGCTCCAAGCAATTTCCTCAAATCTGCCTTCAATATCCTCCAAAGAACTATCCGAATTCTGTCCAAGATGCCCTAGAAGTTGCCGCCAATAAAACCCTAACATGCATATGCAAATCGCCCAAAATGAAGGTGCCCAAATATGATGGATTTTGCTGCCTTATGAATACTGGAATTGATGCCAAGTATCAGATCTGAAAATGAAACAAATACTGCCCAGAACAGTCCACAAAGGAGGTGCCAAAACCCTAGATGCTTGCCCAAAATCGCCAAAATGGAGTGCTGAAGTAGTGCTAATACTATCCTCCTTAATCGCCAAAAGTGGATGCTAAAACATGCCTCAAAGCCCTTGTTCACTGCCCATGAACAGATCTGATATGAAATCACAGCCCCTTTGCAAGAAGAAAAAAAAACAATCCTCCACTAAATTCTCCCAAAAATCAAGCCTCCACAATATTTGCCCAAGCAAGAAAAATCTGAATTCGCCTCCAAAAATTGCCTAGCAAGAGAAGGCTTGTTATGGAATGAGAAAATGGGAGAGGAGCCCTCTTATACCACTTTCCCTCCTTGAATAGGGCCTACCTGCATTGGAGGGAAATAAAAATTAAATAAAGGGGATTAAATTGCCAAATTCGAAATCGCCATAAGCCCTAAAATTGAAAATTAAAAAAAAAGTCATGTAGGCCTCTAATATAGCTTTAAATTTTCCCCATTGTGGACTCAATAATTTATCTTGAATTTTACACCTCTCAGGCCTTAAAATACATTGAATTTAACACACAAAGGGGGCCAAATTAAATTTCCAAATTACAAACACTTAGCCCAAAAATATGATTTTAATTTCAATTTCACTTTCTTTTAAAATTTTGAAATCCCCCCAATTGACGGCCCCAACTTAAATGCCAAGCCAAAATTAATTAGCCTATAGTGAAATTGGCACATTTAATTGTCAGTTAGGATCCAAAACTTATAAAATAAAATTAGGAAAGCCTAGGAGATTCCAACATTATCATTTAAAAGCGTTTTAGCAATTAAAATATCATTAAAATCAACTCTAGCAAGCCAAAATCAATTTTTAATTTTTAATTTATCAATTTCTTTCAACATTTAAAAATCTTCTAGGCAAATATTTCAACCAATTTAATGCAAATTTTGCAATTAAGTTCACTTCCAATTTTGCAATGCAATTTTAATTTTTAACCCGAAATAAATCATTTTTCTAGCATTCAAAATTGATTTTCCAATTTAATTTCACTATCACGAAATTTCTCTCTTCACCAAAAAATTTAAGATTTTCCAAAATAATTAAATCTAAAATTTGTTTTTTTTGAAAATGCTCAAGTTTATACAATTATTTCAAATTTTCAAAAAAATCCATCTAAGTCCAAAATTTGCAATTTTATCTTGCCAGTTGTTATTTTAACCATCGAAAAATGTTGTTTATGAAATTTGTTTGGCCTAGGGATAAAATTACATGCTTCGGAAAATCAAGTTAACACCGGATGAAAAAGGAAATCACAGTAAATCAAATCCCTCCTGGCCTGAAGGCGTCCACGGTGTGAAATGTTCAAATTCGAAACCTTTGGACTGAAAAATTGCTAAGGCAACCAAAAAAAAGGGGGTCCCCAAAATTTTGGGGCGATGGTGTGAAAACCTCACAATAGTTACTATGGTGAATGTTTAATGGTTCTAGTTCATACTGCAATTTGCTATGTTCAAGTATTTTAATTTGGTATGTTCATTAGAAACATCATTTCATAACTACAATTTTAAGTTCTCTATGTATACTATACAACACCCCTCCCTGCCCCAACCTCACCTTGCCACCGTCCCCCTGCCGTCATGAAAACCATTCTCATTTTCCCCCCTGTCTTGGCGTCCGACGTATGCGTGCGTGTGCGTGTGCGTATGTGTGCGTGCGTGTGTGACCTACACTTTAAAATGAATACCTACAGCTACTAGACATGAATGTAAACATTTGGCATGCAACATAAATATGAGCAATTCATCATATAGTTGCTATGTGATTTATCACTTCTTTATTGATAGACTTGCATAATCAAGACATATATGCAACTAATTTCTAACGTGTGACAGGGCTACTATGGACTGAAATAACAACACATTGCTCAGAACGTAACACTACAGTGAGTATGAAAGATCCTGATTATGGAGCCCTCTTAATCGATGAAGGGAAGACAGTTGTTTGGGAATGTAATGTCAATTTCCTGATGCCAAACCAATCCTTTATGTGAACCGTCTCAGATTTAGACCTGTCTCCTGATATAAAATAATGTGCAGCCTTAAAGACTTTTCTCCATCATTAAGAACTATTGTTATAGCCTCATTTATGGAATGCCCCAGTCAAATGAAGAATCGATGCAAGGCTTGGCCAATATGCACAAAATCATGGTCTCCCTAGCTGGCCACCTCCATGTGGAAAATACAATCAGAATTTATGCTATGCAAAATCTTCTCTTTAGGATCAATGGTGGCCATCAAATATACTTTCCACTCATCACCAAGTCGATTATCCACAAACTCAGCCCTGGGCCACTGAATTTGGAACAATGAGAAGGCTGGAATATCTCTTTCAATAGCTGCAACCCTAGAAGGTCTTTCACTTCCACAGTTATGCCAATCCCTGGGAGTTACCATTTCCAAAGACCTCCAATGTAGACTGGAGGAAACCCTGAGTCCTCTGCCTTTGACTGCAAATATCCAATCTCCCTTGATTCTTCTGTTGACTGCTTATATATTTCCCTAACAAAGGTCAATCCCAAAAAACCATTTGAGATGCATTTTAAAATGTAATAAGCTTGCACTTTAATGTGTGTTAGTTATTTCCTTGGTATGGGAGTTCAGACACTTAAAGACGATGGTCCCCTTCTCATGCTTGATCCTTGAGTTATAAAACGCAAATATAACTTTAACAACACTAATTATTATTAATGTTGCCTTTAATAATAGTTAAACATTTTAACTGATGCAATACTCCATATCTCACCAAGTCATCTGATTACTGGAATTAACACTGCCAAAAAGGACCCTCTGTCCACTCTCATTAACCTATGATGGTAAGTAGGAGGGGAAATAACACAATCAAAATCCACATTCGAAATGAGGAAGAAAACATATATGATAATATCAAAATTGCGCAGCAGAAGGTGGATTATGGATGGGACTCCATTATCATTCAATCATTGCTTGATGATAAGCAATCTTAGGCTGGGTGGACTTTAATATCAACTTTCTGAAATGGGATTTAACAACAAATAACAATTAAGAACAATAAAACATAAATAAATAAATAATAATAAAATATAATTACAAGTTAGTTAAGTTTTATGAAAAGTCAAGGGACATATAGCGAAGAGTTGTGACTCTCTCAACATAAGATATAAAATGGAAAAGATTTCATTTGAAAAAGGGACATGGATGCAGCAAGGAAAATTGGGAAACAAAATATGAAATAATCAGATTTGAATTGGGGAAGAGTTCAGAAGTACACCTGAATTAGAAGTAAAGATTAGGAATTAAGATAGTTATGGAGCAACTGAAAAGTGGAAAAGGCACCACTCGTGGGAAGATATTTTAAGAATTTGTAGATTGCATTTGAGTGGAGCAAGATTTTATATCATACTTACATTTGTAATCCACAAATGAGAAGAAAAAAGGGAAGATCATCAAAGAAAGGTTGAAGGCATAATTGCAAGAGGGGTTATAACAGAATTGTATGTAGAGTATATGCAGATATACAGGAGGAATATTTGCAGATATAAGGAAATATGTTGATACAAATTTAGAGAGAATGTCTAAGAAGACTTGTAATAGAAGTATAAATAGACGACATAGTTTGAAGGTGAATCAAGAGAGATAATAAATGGAGAAAAAGGAATAAGGAAGCAACTTCTTCAAAAGGCAAAGGTTGGGAAGGATTGCGACTCTCCAAAAAGGTGGTAATTAAGAAAGGTTGTGACTTTTGAAGGACATTAATGATGAAGGGTTGTGACTCTTTAAAAGTCTGGTAGTTATGAAAGGTTGTGATACTTTCAGAAGGCATAAAGGATGAATGGTTGTGACTCCCATAATGAAGATATAAATAGGAGGCAAAGTCACTTTTTGAAGGCATGGAAGAAAGTGTCATCATAAAGAGGGTGACCATAGCAAGTATGTCCATAGAAATAAGATAGTTCTGATCTGCATAAAAGAAGAATAGGAATTAAGGAAGGATTAGTGGAAGAACAAGAAAGGAAGGGGAAGAGAATAAAGAAGTACCTTCCAAAGGGGCAGCAATGATGAAGGGTTGTGACCCTTTTGAAGGGCGGTAATTGTGAAAGGGTGTGACCATGCAAGGGGCAGATATGACTTTTCCTCACTTTGAAAGATGTAAAGATGAGAAGGTTTCATACGAGGAGGGCATGTGAGGGAGATAAAGTTGGGGAATAATATGTTTTTCGCAAAGACCATAATGGAAAGTGGTGACTCAATTTTTATGAAAGGTGTTGACCCTTTCACCAATAATATATAAAAGAGAAATCATTCCAAGCATTCAAGGAACATTCAATACATCAAATCATCACTCACTCGATCATCACTCCTCAATTTATGAACTCCACATTCATTCAATCATTTACTAGCATATAAAATCATCAAATCAAAGGAAATCATTCTATCATTCATCAAACATCAATTGGGAATCAAACACCCAGACCTGCCATCAATTCTTCAATCATTCTGTATTTATCATTCAATCATCAGCACAGAAGAAAGGAAATCAAATCATTAAAAAACTAGATATACTTGCAATCACAGATCAGATATTGTGGTATGATTTTGCATGTGTAATAAAATAACTCTGTAAATCTGCTTTCTGCCTGGTTAGTTGACAATATATTTGTATCAAGATAATATCTTTTCCGCATACATCTGCTTATCTTTTGAATTACTGACTGTTTATATCAAGAGTAATTTGATCTGCATACCTTCAGAATTGCTGTCTATAGTCATCTGACCCTCTACTATTTTATGACATATGACCCTTTACTGTTTGACTGTTGTTCGACCATGGTAAAGCGATGAATGGGATTGCAAGTAGGGGAATAGTGTTGGGGTCACATTCTAAGCACACCACCTCATGTGATATGACTGAGGAGTGCCATGAGGCCAAAGAGGGACAAAGGGAACTGCATTTGGGCTTAGGAAGGATGGACTTTCTAGGCACCCTATTGTGAATGGTCCCGATGCTTTCTATCATGGCTAGCAAAATGAATTGAGAATGTTCAATCACGGGGAGTAGGATAGAAGTGGCAAGATTGAGGAAAATGATGAGAGGACACCATACTAGGTATGCGACCTCCACATGTGGCTAGGAGGGATGTTATATCTGCTCTTGGGCTTAGGGTAGAGGGCCTCTCTAGCACCTTGTCAAATCACCCTATCTATTACTTTATGGTTGAGATACCCTAAATCTGATTCAAGCAATCTATGAATTTGATATATGTATATTTCTAACTCAAGAATGTCCAAGTATAAACTATGATTATAATGTTTTCTAACCTGTTTGTAGGATCTTAATTAAAACAAAAAGGCACCCCTAAAACCCTACTTTTTTTTATAGAAATTATAATCTGGGGAAAAATATTGCATTCTCCTAATTTGGGGAGATTATAATATGAGAATTAAATATATGAGGATTAAAACAACTATTCTAATTTCAAATGTATGGTAATCAAATGTATTCAATAAAGACCCATTAAAAGTTGCAGTTTAATTTTGTAAGTCATGCCAAGTCCGAGTCTCAATAATATGCTTTAATAGTTTCATTCTTGAGTTTTGAAATTAAAAATCTGCAATATTTATCTTTTTGTATGATTGTATATCATTTTCTTTGAAAATATTTACTATTTGGCACTAACCATACTGGCTACCACGGGAATGGTCCACTTCTGCCAGAGGATAGTGACTTAGATTGTTATGGATCTTTGGATATTGATAGCCCGAATAAGCCTAACTTTCATAGACTCTTGTATTTTGATGTTTGAGACTTCTGGATATTGACGCACATGTAAAAGACAAATCCTCATGGGAGAAACCATGTATTCACTGTTCATTAATAACATGTTCACCCATGGATGAATTTGTCAGTGGAAGACTTAGTCCTAGCTGAATTTGTAGGTGACAAATTCAGGCCGAGCTGAAGCCTGAAGGTGTAATTTATCATCAACATCCCTCACAGATCCACCAAATTATACAATGGGGTTAAGTTATGCTTTTTCTGATCATGCATTGATTTATGTCAACAATTTGTGACACTTGCCTCTCTCTTCATCAAGGTCTTGTTTTGTTGTCACTGTAGATTCTTTGTATAAAAGGAATCAATTGACTGTATTACAAAATTATGCGAATTGCTCTACATATCACAATTGATCTATGCCAGAACAGTTGAATCCCCATTTTATCCCAGCTGGCCTCTTCTCTCTTCTCAAGTCTGCATGCTTCATGTTTTTGAAAAGATAACATTTTTGAGAATTGAAGGAGTTGGTCTTGGTTGGTTAGTCATCACTTCCTAACTTGTCCACTCTTGATTTGGCTTTTCTTAAACCTCCAGACCCTTGAGGAGTGTCCGATTCTAGCTTTGGTTGAACTGCATGACCTTCTCATGGAACATGTTTCAGACTTTGATCTTCAACAAGAGAAATAGGACTTCCTTTTTGGCACAGGTCCATTTTTACTTTGTGAATTTATTCACACAAACCACTTGGCTATTGAGTAACTACTAATTTGTCAAAGTGTTGAAACTTGGCAAAATCTGCCAAAATGTGATCTGAACATCGTGATTGTTGTTCTCTTATTTAGCAGTAGACAAGTGCAGCCTCAACCTGACTGGGCAGCTTTGGATAATCCTCATCCTAATAGATAACCCACTGCTTTATATGGAGGTACCTCAGTGGCTTTGGAGATGGTGTGCTTCTGGATCTTAGCTCCTTCTTGTTAGTGCCAGTTTTGACTTTTTATTGTCTTATTTTTGTTGGTTGTTTCATTGCTTGGGTGTTTCCTCCTCTTGAGGTCTGCTGTCATGGCCTTCACTCTGTATCAGCTCTTGTTTGTGCTCAAGCTCTCTCACATGATCATTTAGCTGTGGGCTGCGTGCTATTATTCAAAGGGATTGAGGATCTTTTTCCCATGGCCTTGCTTTGTTCATTGTGTTCTCCATATGACTTTCTACTTTGTGGTGGAGATTTAAAGATGACTAAAACCTGAGGAGGCTGCCCATTTTTATTTTTATATCCCCAGGTTTGACCGAATTACAATGCTCTGAAACAAACTGAGCTTTATCAATCTGTTTGGATCCTTGAAGATTGCAGGTTGTCCCCTTCAACTGTTGTCGGATCAGATCAGGCTTCCATGGCCAGTGCTAGGACTTGAAAAACATTAAAACTCATGCTATCTTTGTGGTTTTCTTTTTGCTTCATTTGCATGTCCTCTGTTTGAAAGTTTTATTTTCTATCTAGATTCTGACCTAGGCTAGCATGGTGTCTAGATTCTGACCTAGGCTAGCATGGTGTCTTACCCTTCTCTGTCATAAAGAAAGTGAATTCTAACCAGCAAAGAGTTGATTGTAACAAATTACAGTTACAATTGATCATTGGTTGTTACTACTCGGAACCAGTTCCAACTGTTGGCATAATTGATGCAGATTGTGTTGAGAAGTGTTGTGGTACAAATTTTCTAACAAGGAGATCAGTTATTATGTTTTCATTGATGTCAACTCAGTGTTATGTTGGAAGACAGTGTACCGGGTGAGCTGCTAAGTGCAGAAGTAGTTGAATCCAGTTATGCAATAGGATTTGGAGTTGAATTGAAGTGTAGGACTCTAAGGGGAGACTTAGAGATGTCTTGAGGTGCTGTATGTTGGATCACATAGGCTTGCAACATGTCTGGAAAGAGTTATGATTGGTTGAAGATTGACAAAGCAACCAGGAGAACAGTCAGTGATAGACGATGAATAATTTGATTGGTTCATCAAATCTGTGTGGATTCAGGTGTTGTGGCTTAATCTGCATTATCTAGACTAAGGTATGAGATTGTTGTTGCGACCACGTGATGATTGGTGTACCAAAAGACAGTATCAAAGGATTGAAGATCGTTCTGTGAAAATTTCACAGAGTATTTAGAATAGTTGATGTTATATCCTAGACCAGTGATGTTTTGGTTGGTTCTAGTGAATTGTTCTGTGATCTAGGTATTGTGGTGATATGGCAGATTGATGTGTAATGGTGAGATGGCCTTGCATCAATTGAGATTGTTGAATTTCTCAAAGTTATGGAAGCGTGTTGGAAAAATTTTGATTGTTGTTAATCAAATTGATGTGCGATTGCATTTAAGAGTCTACATGGATTGGAAAATGATTGATTAGGGTTTGGTAATACGTTTTGGTGGATCGGGATGGAATGGGAAGTGAAATTTAAATGTAATACATTTTCTTCAAGGTGGTGGCTGCCCTAGCCAGTGAAGAATGTATTTATGTTCAGTTTGATGAATTGTACAAGTTTATTGTGAATGCCACTGTGATGTCCCCATCTTTTTAGCAACTAAGTGGAGTTCTTAGCCTTCATGTTCTCCAAAGGCTAAGTGGAGAAATAGGGGGAAATTGATTAAATTAATTTCTTATAAAGTCATTAAATTAAAAGGTGACTTTATATTTAATTAATTATTGTATTTACAAGGGAGAAGCTTCTAGAGAGTGCATTAATTATTGGAAAGGGGAAAGCCTCTAGTAATTTAATTTTTTAGAAGCACAATTAATTATTGTATTGCAAGGGAGGAGTTTCTAGAGAGTGCATTAATTATTGGAAGGGGAAGCTTCTAGTAAATGCAATTAATTAATATTTTATTTCCTTCTAGAAGGGTGAAGGAAAAGTATAAATAGAGGTGGGAGCTTCATTGTTTAGCATTGGATGATGGTGAATTGCATTTGATAGGATCTTGGATATACAGTTCTGTTCTTGGCATTAGAGGATGTCCATCCTCTCTTGTGACATTCTAGAGGTCATTCCCTTGGGGTTTGGCCTTTGGGATGCATTGCTATCAACTCATTAACAGGCAGCTTGGACGCATTTCCAACTATAGGCAAATTGGGTGTAATTAGTGAGTTGAATAGTTTGTTATGTATTTGATAATGCTGGAGTAATTAGTGAGTTGCTATGTATTTAATTTTATTAGTTTGAGAACTAATATTATTTCAGCAGTAGTTCAATTTTCAGTTTGCATGAAATTTTTTTGTTTATGTTATGTGGTTTAAATCTATGCAAAGACATTACAATCTCTTTCAGCAATTGGTTTAGTTCTTGGGCATTTCTAGGGTGCCCATTACAGCTAGGTGTGATCTAGAAGAAGTGTAAGCATAGTCTGCAAAAGAATTAGAGGTTGTGCTTTATTGGATATGTAAAAGCATTTCTCAAATCTTTTTTTTTTGTTGAATCCTAACAGGTTCTCCAAGAAAGTCCCTTAGCTGGGTCACTCCTAAGAGGATGAGTAGGATCCTAGCAAGTTTGAAGGCGAAATCCCTTATTCGGGTCGCTCTTAAATTAGAGTGCTAAATCCCTTAACAAGTTACCCCTAATAGGGTAAAGCTCCCAAGAGGGCTACAAGTAAATCCCTTAACTGGGTGACTTCTAAAAGGGCTAGGCCTTATAATCGGGCGTACTTCAGAAGAGTGCAACTGCAACCACCACCCCCCCCCGCCACCGCAGTAATCATGGACCTTACAGTGACATCTTAGTTTTTATCTAGTGCATTGTCAGGACAGCAATTTCTGAAGCATCAAGTATTGCCTAGGCCCTAAGTTGTGGATGCATGATTTTTTTAATTCTTTTTTTGATTTTTGATGCATTTGGATGCGTCTATATTTATATACAAAAGTAAATAAATTCTTCTATAAAACTAGTTCCCACCATGCAGTAAATAAACAAAACAATAAGAGCATTAAAAACTAAAGTCTGTCTGTCAACTGACACTGCCAAACAACACATCCATATCCAGTGCCAATAAATTCAAAACATAATCACAAACAATTGTATCAAAAGACCAAAAATAAAGGGGAGTTTCTTCGTCCAAATGGTAAACAGACTGGGCGAAAGGAACAGAGGGGACTAGCAAATGAATCATACACAAATCATGATGCCAAAATACTAATAAACTCAACACTAGACAGTTCAACCAGGATTCAAAACCCTTCATAACAAACAAAATGCAATGCATCGATAGAGAGGAAATTGATTAAACAAAAGAGTGATTATATAAGAGATAATGCCCAATTCAATTGCAGCCCATTTAGACGACACAGAAAGCATGCCAAGATAGAACATAGAGTAACCACGCAAAGGAAAATAGCACAAGACAATAGCCAAGATCATGCATAAATAAATAGAACCAAACCATGTTCATCCCAGCCCAAACAACAGTTGCTAAAGAGGTAATTTTCTGTATAAATCAACAAGAAAGGAAGAGTTAATAATGATGCCAAGGGATACATCAGATATACAGAGATCTAGGACCTTCCGGTCGGTGCTTCCTGAGCGCCTCCACAGGGCAGCCGTGGAGCACTGCACATCAGAACACATCAGCACCAGCATCCAAGCATTGACAGAGAATCGGTACCTTAGCCTAGGCCCGATCGTGAGCAAACATATTGCACAGGTTATAAAGAAAATATAAAATTTTGGCTTGCAAGTTCTTTATATCTTAAGAAAGTTTGCAATGCTGTTCTCCTGTGTTTGCCCTTTTTTGGTATTTCTTCTACTAATTGTCTTTTGATGCGAATTTGCCCCAGATTTTGGAAGAGAATCTACTTATTCTATAGGTGATATAGCAATACATTTTCTTGCTTGTAAAAGTTTGAAGTAATTGCACATTTTAAGGAATCTTATTAGATTTACATATGTGTTTGGTAAGGAATTGCTCTTCTTCGTTACTGAATGAAATGTCTGTTTGCCTGTTATGATACTTTACTTGTTCACTGTCATAGGGACTGGATGTTTCGAAGTGTCACAATATCAGCTCTACTGGAATAGCCAATTTCGCAAGTGTTTCTCCAGAGTTGCACCATCTTACTCTTGCATATTGTATTCCAGTAAGTTTTAATCAAAGCTTTGGTAAAGGCTAATTTTCTTGATTGGAAGAGTATTTAAGAACTAATATTTAATTCATATTGTAGCTATTGTTTTATACATTAATAATATATTACTTTGTGTAATGTAGATAACAAGTGATCTTGCAAACTCCCAAACTTTTGAGAGACTTCAAATACTCAAATTTGATGGTTGTAAAATTTCTAGCACTGCACTGGAGTCTTTTGGTAGGAGCTGCAAATGTTTGAGGGAATTGAGCTTAAGCAAGTGTACTGGAGTCACAGACAAAGAATTGAAAAGATTTTTGGCATATTGTAGCGAGCTGAACAAGTTAGATCTTACATGCTGCCATGATCTAACTGATATTGCTTTATCAGCTGTTGTGAGATCATGTGGACATCTTTCATCTCTTAAAATCGAATCTTGTCACTTGGTTACAGAAAAGAGTTTGACAATGCTAGGAGAGGGGTGTCCTTTTCTGCTAGAACTTGACCTTACTGACTGCAGCGTGAACAATACAGGTTCCATACTTAGATAATTAGTTTTGAGAAGGAAGAGAGTTATGAAAGGGATGATTTTTTAAGTTATGGGTTTAGCCCAAAAATATGTTTCAACATCTTTTACATCTCTTGTATTTACAAAATCCTTCCATGCAGGATTGGAATCTCTTGCTAGGTGTTCTGGATTAATCACTTTGAAGCTAGGATTCTGTCCAAACATATCTGATGAGGGGATCATCCATATAGGCAAACATTGCTCAAATCTCCAAGAACTTGATCTGTACAGGTACTTTCTTGAATTCTGAATGCCTGTAGATCATTGCATAATATTCTTAGGAAAAAGGAATAGTTGAGAATGCTTTTTGAAAGTTGCTACTCCCAATTTGAGATGTTTTTTGCTTACTAATTGAGATGACACGTATATCCAGATCCACAGGTGTTGGTGATGCTGGAATTGCTGTAATTTCTAATGGTTGCCCAAGATTAAAGAGCATAAACCTTTCCTACTGCACAAATGTTAGTGACAATGCTCTTAAGTCTATATCGCAACTGCATAGACTTCAAAACCTTGAAATCCGAGGTTGCTCTGGTATTTCATCTGCTGGTCTTTCAGCAATTTCTTTAGGATGCAAATGTATTGCTGAATTAGATGTCAAAAAGTGCTACAATGTCAATGATGCTGGAATATTGTCCATAGCTAATTCATGCCAGAATTTACGGCAGGTAATTATATCATGTGATGTACCTTTCTGATTTATGTTGCCCTGCATATTTTACTAGAACCTGTGGTTTTCTGTAGATGAATTTTTCATATTGTGATTTTTTTATTCATATTCCCCTGCATATGTCACATTGGGATTGGTGGTATTTCCACAGACAAATCTTTCATATTGTGCAACATTTGGAATCATGTTCCCAATCAAATCTTAAATTGGAATTTGTGACATTTCTGCAGATAAATCTTTCATATTGTCCAGTCTCAGACATTGGATTATCAGCATTGGCAAGCCTTCCTTGCTTACAGAACATGAAGTTGGTTCATTTGAGGAATGTAACTGTTAATGGATTTATTTCTACTCTGTTGGCTTGCAAGAGTTTGAAGAAATTAAAGCTTCTTGAATTCTTGAAGTTTAAATTACCACGTCCTCTAATTAAGCACTTAGAAGCGCATGATTGCACTATTCGCTGGATGGATAAACCTGTTATGGTGTAACATTCTCATGTTACAAGATTTCCAATGATCCAACATTTTCAACAAACATATTATAGAGTCCTTTTTAGCGGTGCCATTCTTGACCCAAGAAAATTTGTGCATGTGAATGTTCCTGATATTCAGGAATTTTGTGGCATTTGATAATTACACAAAATTATAGATTCAGTGCAACTTCTGCATGAATCATGTCAGTTGCCAAGGATTGCTGCAGGTTAGGTTTTCTCTTCTCTGTTTTCTCCATTGGTGATAAACGAAAATCATGTTTGATTTCTGGAGACTGTTTCTTGTGTGTCATGGTCTGGTGAAATAAGTGTATCTATGTAATTTGTTTTTTGTGAGCCTTTTTGGAACACCATTGCTGTAGCAGTCTGGTCATTCATACAATTACAAAAAATAGAAGTTGGAAATGGATAATTCCATGAATTGAAGATATTGAATAGTTCTAGATTTTTCCTCAATTGAATGGCAATTTAATTTTTATTTTATAAATTCCATCAGTCCAGAGGCTTGTAGAGGGCACATGATTATTTTCTTATGAAAAAACACAATTAAGTGCTGTCTGCCTGTTCCCTACTCAATGCCTTATACTTTATTCCTCTTTTCCTTCAACACATGCTCTGTGTCTCCTTTATTTCTTTATTTAGCGTTTCATTCAGAAGCCTTCTTTTTATGCATTTTTTGTCTGAAGGCTCGAAATTTGATTATGGAGTTGCCCACATTGAGAGAAGATTAGACTTTGAAAGAGTGGAAGAACACAGTCTTCTTCTGCACTCTGCAGATTAGATCCTGCCTTCCAGAAATGCTGTGCCATGGACTTTGATTTACTTCTGACGAAGCAATTTTCAGAGCTCAAGTCTTTCATTCAAAGTTTAAACATATTTTCATTGCATGACGATCTGTAGAACCATGTTTTCTTTTTAATTTTGTTGGAGGGCTAAAAAATATTTCTATACTGTTGTGTAAATTTCAAGTCATTGTCAATGGAATCTGGGATGAGAAAGATATTTGAAGAGTCAAAATTTAATTGCTCGCCAGTGCTTGATATATGAAAGGGAAGATGTTTATGTGGTTGAATGAGTATAAAGAATTATATGAATTTGTAGAAGACATTAAGAAGGGGTCTGGAAGATGGGGATCAGGAAGCTTGAATGCTCAAAGAAACAAGAATAAATTTTAATTGTATGGGATTGAAGATAATATTGACCTTATGCTTTCAAGCCAAAAACAATTGCAGTGAGCAATATAAGCAAGCAGATTCGGCTCACAAGCTTACATGAGTTAAGTCTTGGTAAAGAACTTTTTCAATGTTGTCAAGTATATAGGTGAAGTCTTCTTTTTGTATTGTTAAATAGTTGTCTTACATGGGAGTTGCTTAAAATGAGAGGGTAAAAAAGACAGACTTCAACAGCCATCTACAAAATCTCCCAATTTACTACACAGCCTAACCCACTTTTCTGGATAAATCCATCATTAGGATTTCTTCCCAAAGGAGCAGGCCTCTTCTTTTCCTACCTTTAATGTATAAAATTGTCCCTTCTAATGACAGAGTACCAAATAACAAAAAACTGCATAACTTTGTCCAACACCATGCTCATAAAATCATTTCCAAACCCATATTTCCTTAAAATGGAAATGACTACTATGTAAAAACAGAACTTAAAAAGTCAAAGAAATAGAGAAGATATGTTTGAATTAAGTAAAAGTAATGGTTTTGGAAGGGGTCCATAACCTTCAACAAATACATAAAGATGCAACAGTGAAACCAAGCACTCGACAACAAACAACAGGGATCAAATAGTTCTACGGCTGTATTCCACTATCAACCCTATGGAAACTCCCAAAGGAACTTAAAACTACCAGAATTCAATGTACACACAAGATACCAGCATTGAAGGTAGCTTGAAGTTGTTGTGTTCCTAAGCGTGCCAAATACTGATGCTAATTTTGCCCTTTGCAGCTGTTCTTCCTGTTTTGAATGTTGATCTCGGATTATTGGAAATTATTGGGCTTCTTATAAGTTATTACCCTCTCAACCAATTACTTCTTCAATCTACCCTTGAAGTGAAATTTCTGATTGCGTAGCACTAACTAGGAACTCCTTGACCCCTTAACAAGCCTCCTTTGAATCACTCCCATCAGAGCTAGGGGAGTCTATTTGTGGTATACAATTATCACTGAAGACCCTTCAAGGAGGGAACTCTTTCATCATTACAACTCACCAAGGGCCACACAATAGTTTTGTTAGGGATTCAGAAAAATTGGAAATATTTTTTGTGCTTTCCTCACATTTTCTTTCCCTAGGTGTTGGTGAGGGTATCCTCTTCCTTGTCGGTCCTTTTACCCTTTGTTCAAAACTTTTGGCAAACTGCATAACAGTAATAAAGGCTTTTTCGTTTTAGCACCTCCCACCTAGTAGAGGGTTTTTAGAGATTTATGTTATTGTCTGCTTCTAATTTAGAATGTCCATTTTGCATAGGATTCATCCCCTTCCGTGGATGTAGTTTTTGGCTTTAGTGCCACAGACTGGCTTTTGACACGGATATTTTTTATTTTGCAACTCTTTCAAAGGGGTCAATGATTATTCTTAATGCAAAAGGAGTGTTAAAGACTGAGGTGTCGAGCATTAGAAGTCAGTTGGGAGGAGTGCAGTGAAGGTCAGAGAATATCTAAAGGTATTAAGACAAGGTACTAGAATAGTAGGGGCTGCTCGTATTGGGACAGCTAGTGCAGGGTGGGGATAGCCCTACTATTCTAAGGGCTCGGTTCCCAATTCGGGTAATGTTTTGCCCTATAGATCAGATCTATTTTTGGGTAGTTCCCACCCGCATAAGCCCCTAGCTCTTGAAAAATAAGCGCTAAGCTCCGATGCGAAGGAAAGCAGAAAATAGACTTACTGCTTCCTATACGTAATATATGTAATTAGGTACATGTTCAAGCTACTTTATTACGCTAAAAGTGTGTCTTATCCAGCCAAGCTGCTCTAATTTTGACAATAAAAAGCCAATCTTAGGAGAACAATGCAAGAGTAATGTAACGATTTCATCCGCTTCTCAACCAGCGACGCACAAAAATAAGCCGTTGAGGCGAACTAGCCCATTGTAGAGGCACCTCAATCAACATAGAGCAAACAATGTAGGAATGGTTACCGGTATAGCAGTCAAAGAAGAAATAGCCGCTGCGGCATTAGCAGGATGAGTTTTGGTGAGGAAGATAGCGTGGTGGAAGGTTGTACGAGTGGGAGACAAAAGCATTTGACAAGCGTAGAGTGTAGGGCCCTCTTCTTCTGCACTTTCAAATAAAGGAGTAGGCAGTAGGAGATAAAAGGAGCGGATAAAACAAGCAGATTACGTAGGCAGGATCACATTACATAGGTAGTGCAAATATCAAAGGTTTCTTCTCTCAAGGTAGGGCCGACAACAGTGGCAATCGGTGCAGGGACAGATCTGGTTTGGTCGGCAGTCTTGGCAACCAGTGGGCCCAGCCAGCCAGTGCTAAAGGCTTTGTTATCTAGTGTGTCCATATTTGCGGGCCTCCAGAGGTAGATCCCAGGTACGCCTTTTCCCTTATTCTTACCTCTTACATTTCAGTGTACACCTGTTTGGGCTTCCTTTATTATTGCTCCTGGCTTTGGTAAATTTACAATGGTAAAACAACATAAAGAATATATATCAAGGCACTAGTGTGTCCTCATGGAAGGAACAAATGAGGAAATCATAGAAACACCTGTAGAGAAGATACTTGTACAAGTATCATTGATTGATCAACCAAAGATAATAGAGACACAACTAGAACTAGGTGGGTCCACCTTGCAAAACACAGGATCTGTCAGTAACAGGGTGGCAGAGAATCTGATAGTCAGGGCACCTGTAACAGCAGAACAACAAACTAATCTGGGAGAAACTATGAAACACAATGACATCTCTGGTAACAATGGCTTGGTCCTGACATACGGGGATAGTTTAATGCACAACAACATCATCAAGTGGAATCAAGGGAGTTTCCTCATTCTTTCAGGACCCTCAGCCGGACACGCAAGTTCATTCAATCTTGGAGGGACAAATGGTAATTTACCCACAAACACTTTGAGCTTCTCACAAGCCAGTGGACCACCCATAGGAGGAAACTACACCTATGTGAATGCCAAGCAATATAAAAGAATGATTAGGCGGAGAAAGATACGAAAGTTTAAAAATGCAAAAAGAGGGAAGTTAGCAGCTTTACTTCCGAAACCGATTCCACATACCTCAGACAGCTCAAGGGAGGTAAAAATAAATCTGAGGCTGATTGAAATCTCTGAAACAATTAAGCGGTTTGATAATATCAAAGATATTAACGGTAAAGAGAAGACAAATAATTCTCAGGTGATAGACGCAGTGGAAGATGGGTTGCCAAATAATTACAGCCCCACAAAGACACCTATGACGTGGTATCCAGACATCTTTGTAAACGATTTGGTAGCTATGAAGGAGAGGGTGTGGGCGCTTGAAGAGAGGAGCCAGATAGAAAGTATCACAATCAAAAGAGTTACTGAGGATAACTGGAAATTGACAGCGGAGGTCAAGTCACTTAGAGAACAAATTCAAAAATTGCAATTTAATATGGAAAAAGGAGAGTATGAATTAATATTGTTAAAGAAAGAAGTAGGAGAAAAGAGGACAGCAACAAGTACTACGGGAGAAGGAGAGGCTACGAAAAGAGATGAAACTCCGCAAATGAAAAATATACAAGATGCCATGGCCAATATGGAAATAAAAGAGAATCAACTCAGAGAACAAATTGAAGAAGTTAGATCATGGGCTAACATAGTAAAGGGACTAGCAAACACTCCTATTGACAACATAGAAAAGCAAGTTCAGAGACAAATTAGAGAGGAAAAAGAAAGAAATGAGAAAGCAGCAAATATTATCATCAAAGGACTACAAAACTATGGAGAACAGGAGAAAACAACGTATTTAGTTAAAGACTTCTTTAAAGACCAATTAGATTGGCATGGAACAACCATACAAGCACAAAGAATTGGAAAATGGATTAGAGGAGGCAAAGACAGACATGTTAGAGTGACAATGAGGAATACAGGAGAGATAAAAACAGCATTTTCAGCAAGAGGAAGTTTCTTAGAGGCACACACATATATCTTGATGATGACCTCATCGTAACTCAGCAAGAAGAAAGGAGGAAGGAATGGGAAAAAGTGAAAACAGCGAGAGAGAACGGCAAGTGGGTGTGGCTACAAAATGGCAAGGCCCAAATTAGCGACAAAATCACAAACAATAAATAGGAACTCGGGCCCACCCAGGAACATTTAACTATAGTTAGTTGGAACTGTAGAGGTTATCCTTGGAGAAGAGGACCTGGGTTAGGGCCGATAGCTAAAGATAATGACATCATTATGTTTACCGAGACACATGAGCATGATGGATGTAGGGTTCCAGATTTTGAAGGGTATAAGAAGGTATCACTATGGAATGAGAAGATAGATAATGGTAAGGGGCATGGAGGCATCGCCGTTCTAATAAAAGAAACTTGGAGCAGATTTGTAAACTTAGAGAAAGAAGATGTAAACAAGCAGTATAGTTGGATTAAAATAACAGAGAATTAGATTACTACGAGGGTGGTTGTCTATAACTTCGCCCCAAAAGGCTAAAAAATGTATAAAAAGCATAGATTGGATCAAGAAAACCCATTCGCTGCACTCAAAAAAGACATAGCAGCCTTTAGCTCTCTAGGGGAAATAATGATAATAGGGGATTTCAATGCTAGAACATCAAACAACCAAACTCTCAATCTTAAAGAGAGCTACAGTAAAAGCAGAAACCCAGTTTGGCTTGAAGAAGAAGGGACACAAAAATGGGAAAGATCTTCGCAGGATAGCATGGGAAAGATTAATCATTTTGGTGCTGAATTACTAAGTTTATGCTGCCTATATAACATGGTCATATGTAATGGTTTGGAAAAGTGGCCTAAATCAGGTGGAATCACATGCAAAAGATACAATGGACAAAGTGTTGTTGACTATGTAATATGCTCGCAAGAATATGTCGCAAAGATAATTAACTTTGAGATAGAGGACTGCCCCATGGAGCTAAAATATGATCATAACCCCATTTTGATAAGGGTGGCCACTCACTTTAAAGATCAACATATTGTCCCAAAACTTTTACAAAAGAGGAAGAGGATTCTGATTGGCAAAGTTTTAACGACAAGAAAATCATGCTACTTTCCAAAACTCTCTTTTGCGGCTGTCTAGAGTTCTGGGAAACCATCTCGAGTCTAATAAACAGCATTTCATGGACAAGGATAATCTTGTTCTTACTATCATTAAAGCATTGGAGGAGTGTAAAAGATCTAGCGCCACAAGAGAAGCCAAGAACACTTTTTCGACTAATCCGTGGTTTGATGAAGAATGCAAAACAACAAAAAGAAATTGAAAAAAGAACATAAATAAAGAAAGTAGAAAGAAGTATGATCAGCTGATTAAAAAGAAGAAAGGAGAGTATGTAAATAAGAGAAGAATCGAGTTGATTAATCTTGGTAAAAACAACCCCAGAAAGTTTTGGAAAGAACTTCAGCAGAGAAAAACTCAGATAGAGAACAACATAACAGGAACCAAATGGCTAGAATATGCCAAGACTCTCTACAAGTGTGATCTAGGAGAATGTAGAACCATGGAAACAGAGACTACAGGGGAGTTATTCAGCGAAAAGGATATTTTCCAAGGCATAAGGAGGTTAGCTGCCGGTAAAGCGCAAGATATAGATGGGCTTCAAGCTGAATATTTAAAATGGGGTGTTGAAATCCTCACACCACACATCACTAAAATTTTCAACAGTGTCAATAGAGAAGGTTTCCCTGTAAAATGGACAAGTGTGGTGATCCCACTCCACAAAAGTGGAGATATAAATAATCCTTCTAATTACTGAACCATCATGATCAATCCACTTTTTGGCAAGTTATTTGGCAGCTTGGTAGAACAAAAAATCAGCAACTGGGTTGAAAGAGAAGGTAAACATGCAATAGGGCAAGCAGGCTTTAGACTGAAGCACTCTACTATAGATCATGGGATCACTCTTAGATACTTGATTGAGAAAGTTTGGGACACTCCAGGGAATGAGGCTTTTTGTTGTTTCGTGGACTTTAAAAAAGCATTCGACACAGTGCCACGTAATAAATTATGGGATAGAATGGAAGAGTTGGAAGTTCCTAAAGAACTTAGGTAAGCAGTTTACAGATTATATGAGTAGGTCAAAGCTAAAATCAGAACGACAGAAGGGCTATCAGAAAATTTTGACAGCAACATCGGGGTTAAGCAAGGGTGTCCGCTATCTCCAACATTATTCAGGCTCTATATTAACAAGTTAGACGAGTGGATAAACAAGACCAATGGTGAGGGGGTGCAGCTAGCCCACTTTGTGATAAGATTGCTCTTATATGCGAATGATCTCATAATTCTTGCTAGAACAACTAAAGGTTTGAAAGAGCACTTGACAACACTAGAAATTTTTTGTCATGAAGTAGGAATGCAAGTTAACACTAGTAAAACCAAAATTATGATCTTCTCGCTGAAGAAGAATAGGGGCATACAAGACGAGTTTCTATTGGAAAATAGCCCACTTGAGATTGTGGAAGAGTACAAATACTTGGGCATCGATTTTCATAACAAACTCAATTGGGATACTTGCAGATCAAAAAGGATCCAAGGGGGTTGGAAGGCATTATACTCTTTACAAAACAAGTGCAGGAACGCAGAATTATGGGATTGGACGACCATGAAAACTCTTTTGGGTTCGCTGGTCACTCCGGTTATTTTATACGGATGTGAAGTGTGGGGAGGTAGTATGTCCGAACAAAAATAGCAGCAAGTAGAAAGAATTCAAAAACACTTCATCACATGCAATCTTAAAGTCAAAACCACAGTTCCGTATGAGATCCTTTTGGCGGAGGTGGGTTCCTATCCATTAGAAGCCATTGCTTTGGTCCGAATGATAAGCTACTTAAAGAAAACCCAAGGTTTGGAAACACATCGTTGGCCCAAGTTGACCATAGAGGAAAAACTTGTGAGGCGGAAAAGCACATGGATAAAGCAAAATGACAAATGGATGCGAAAATGGGATATCAACATCCAAACTTGCTCGGATAACATTACAGAAATAAAAAAGTTTGTCAATGAAAAATTTCACAATATTCTGTGGACAAGACGCATAGGGCAGAAAAAATCCTATTACATTAAAGAATTTAATCCCACTTATAGTCATGATGAAAAGGCCTATATAAGAGCACCTATTAACTGGAAAGCAAAAATGTTGATGGCACAACTTAGAACTAGTTCACATCAGCTGCGATGTGAAACTGGTAGGTGGCAAGTTCCAAAGGAAGAGTGGGAAGACATAACATGTTTATTTTGTAATATGAGAATAGTTGAGACAGAGCAGCACTTTGTCAAGGATTGCTTGGCTTACAATGACATCAAATCTGGTTATACAAAAATATTGCAGAACAAGGATTTCAACTATTTATTCGAGGAAGATCAAGTGAAGAGAGCAACGGAATTGATTACCAAACTTCAGAGAAGGAGAGACAAGTTATCCAAAACTTTACAATTGACTAGTTCCGCTCCTGACTCGGGAGGGTGATTGGATGGGTCCCATAGACTACTTTAGTCTCGTGGACGTCATTAAAATCTATCATATCATATCATATCAACCATTTACATTTATCCGCGAGATATTTTCTATTTGTGGGGACACTAAAAATGTTTGAATTTAGCTAACATAGCTCGTTACCTTTAATTATTTTGTGATTGCTATTATGGCCATTGACTAAACAGCTGATGGAATTTTTCACCAAACGTGAGTCCAAAGATTGCAAGGTGTCATTTTATGAAATGCTTATCCTATCTCCTTGGATAACCGACTTTAGTTTTAATTTGAAGGTGACACTCTTGAGGAAGTGGACAAAAATTAAAGTTGGGAAGAGTGCATGAAGAAGCAAATTTTAGAATGTTTGAAAATGCTTTATGCTTTTTGAAATAGATGTAGAGAAGCAAAGTTATTGAGATTGAAAAATTATATGTTCTATGCTCTTGAAATAGATATAAAGAAGCAAAGTTATGAGATTGGAAAATTATCCATTCTTTTTAGGCTTTTAGTGTTTTTGATTGTTTTCTATAGTTGTAAATTGTGGGTCAACATTACTTCTAATCTACATTTTTCTAGAAATTGAGAAAATTAAAAAATAATTGATAACAAATAAGTTTAAAATTAAAAGTTTAGTGGTAGGGTAAGTGCAAGAAGTTGGGTTGCAATTTTGTAGAAGTCAAGTTTGCGGAATGAGACCTCTTCAAAAACAGGTACCCGTTATGGTTTGGGTGCCCGATTTATATACAAAAATCGGGCAACCAATTTTTGAATATGGATCAGGCACCTAAACCGTGATTTAAAAATTGGGCACCTGATTTGTTTAGAATTGTGCACCTAATTCGTAAAAAATATAAGACCATTTTTTTGTGGGGTATTTTGTCATTTTCACTTTCACTGCTCATTGTTGAACAGGGCCTCGATTTGTGCTTGGAAATGAGAGCCTGTTTTGTGTTTTTTACTGATCCCTGGCTATTTTTTTCCCAATCTTTCGGGTATTTTAATTTGTTTTATATTATTTTATCTCATTGTTTTTAGTTTTTTGCTTTATAATTTCATCAATTTATTGCTTTTTAATATTTAGATTATTTTTAATTTAAAATCTCCACAAATTAAAAAGTCATCTTTTTTTATAGTTAGATGTTCATTTTTTTTTTTTTGTAGTTCATTTAAAAATCATTATTTTAGATGTTTCGATGTATTTAAATTATATGACACATAATTAAAGTTAAAGTGATGGATGATTAGATAGATGCATTAGATGTTTATTTTGTTTAAAAATGTATTTACATTGATGTTTTAGAGTTATTTCAACTAAATAGTAATTGTAAATTAGTTTGGTGTATATATTAAATATTAACCAAACTTTATGGTTAGGATTTGTATAAAACACTAAAATACATTTTTATGAATTATTTTTGTAACTCTAATATATTAACTTATTATCTATTTGTATTGCTAATTCAACTGTATAATCCAAATTTTAGGTAATTATAATCCCTAGAATTGAACTATAATCCTAATTTGAATGCCAACCATGTAATCCAATTTTAATTAGAGCCATAGTACCACTAACCTTAATTTATGTACATCCTAATTGAACCCTACATAATGCACATAATCTGAAACCCTTACTTCAATCCTACATCCAACTCTTAACCTTAAAAGCCTAGCTCTAGATAATAAGTTTTAAACCTTATATTCTTAACCCTACCATATAGACACTAAATTCTAAACGTAAATGTAAACCATGAGGTTAGCTACCCATATCCATACCCTAACACTAAACCTAACCAAGTTTTATGAACTCATACCCTAAAATGTTATTTCTAAAACTTAACCATGTAACCCTAATCTTGTAGTTTAAGGTGATGCATGTATGTTTGAATGGAATGTAAGTTTAATATTTTATGTAGATGTATTAAATTTATAAATTGGTAAGTGTTGCACTCTCTCAATTATTCACATATGTTCACATGTGTATGAATTGATAACATTATATGAAAAAAATCAAGTTAGCATTTATTTTAATTTTTAAATAATAAATAATCAATCTTTATGTATTAAAACAATTTCTAAATTATATATCAAATAATAGATAAAAGTAATTTACCTTTATATCAAATGACCTAGAGCTATGTACATGTATATATATATATCACAACAACAACTTGGTTCATATAACTCAATATATTAAACTTGAAAATTTCCTCTATCACCTCAATTAGTCCCCTTGGTAAGACAATATAGATCCATTCTTTTAATTTTTTTAAAGGTTTTGCTAATGTCACAAGTTGATTTTATTGTCTATATTTTACTTGTAACATAACAATGAAAATTTTCTTTTTAGCTTAAATATATACTGAATATCTAACATGAAAGCTTTAGTCAAAGGTACAATTAATTTAATTGGGGATAAGACTAGTAATTGTACCTTAGGGTGCAATAGGTATGCTGAATAGATATTGAAGGTCAATTAGAAAAAAAAACCATTGGTGTATTCTTTTGCGTACATTTGTACAACTAATAGATTAAAAAAGATCTAAAATTAGGAAGATCAAATCATACTCTATTACCATAAACCTTATCCTTATCAAACCCTATCACACAAATTAAATCATAATGGTAAACAAGGTACAAAATCTGAATACTAATTTTGAGATAGACCTAAACCATTATCCTAAGCTTGACCCTATTTAAAATCGTAAACTAACTATATTCCTAACTCTAACTTCAATCTAACTTAACTATAATAAAAATCTAAACTCTAAACATAAAACTAAGTATAATGTGCTCCCTTACCTTAAAACCATAATTTTAACTCTAAATCCTATGCATGTAACTCTAATCCTAACATTAACTAAAACCTTAATCCTAAACAATCATAACCAAATCCTTAACACAATCATAACTCTAATTATGAAATAAACCTACTCTGTTAAATTCTATTTGTAATTTTCAATAAGTCATGTTCCCCTTCCAAATCAAATGTATTACAATCCAAAAATATAATTTTAAACAACATATATATTTAAAAAAAGATTTTATTAGTATCTAAAATTAAATATAAATTTGATATTTATATTGCAATAAATATAAATTTAAATATAATTAATTCAAATTCAAATAAAATTTTGATATAAATATCTACTAAATCAAAATCAAAATTTAAAAGGTCTTTATCATAAATACAAATTATTTAGAATTTAAAATTCAATATATTTGATATAAATATTAATTAATTTTAAAAAAATCAATACAATTGAAATTGTAAAATACTGATTGGAATTATAAATACGTTGTTCTCAAATATCTAACTTTTCATTTAAAATAATAAAATACCTTCAGCATAAACATTATCCACACATAATTATAGCTATAAAAAAAATCATATTACTACAAATATTTCTCTATTCAAAATGTCCACCACTTTCCATAATTCTAAAAGTGAAATTATTTGCACTCTTCCTTGGGAATAAATATTTAGAAATATAACTCATATTTTAAATAGAAATTTCTACAAATTTGATATAATTATTGTAACTATTATTAAAAGCTTATTGCTTGAATCAAATTTCATAGTGAAAAACTACATGCATTATTCCTAATTCAAAAAGACTTGTCAGCTTGCAATTGAGTTCATCAAGCTCTACCCAATTTATCTCATGTTACATGTCCTTGGCCCAATAAATGACAAATGGCAAAATTTTAATGCACTAAATTGTAACCTTAATTCTAAATGGCAAAATTTTAATAAAAATGTTAAAAATCCTTAATCTTAACCAACATATATTAATGCTCAATCTAGTAAAACCTAATTTTGTAAATGTTAACACTTTAGAACACTTTTGACATTCTACGCACAGTCATAACACTAACCTTTTTATAAACACTTCTAGTCCTTAGCCTAATCTTGACCATAATCTAAATATAATTTGAATCTTAATCCATACCCTAACTCTAACCTATACTTTATAGTTATGTATGTTTGCGATGTCCAAAATGTTTCTTTAATCCAAATATATTATCTCCTCTTTTTGTTATATTCAAATAGTTAAAGATGTATTAGATGTAAATATATGGTTTTAAAGATTTATATATATTGATATTTTAGATTTATTTATTAAATAGTAATTTTGTGAATTTGTATGTTGTATACATATATGCAGATTATATTTGATGGACCTACTGCCACCCCCTTCTCCACCCTCGCCCACATCCCCTCCATCTCCATCTCCACCTCCAACCACACCTCCATGACCACCTAGTCCTCCTCCATCACCTACCCCTAAGGATTTGCACGAGAGCATGAGAAGCAACCTTCACGACCTCATGCAAGATATTCAGAGCATTATGCATGAGGCCCATCCCTCCTTTACCTACTTCACCTTACAAATAGCATGCAAGGCGTTGTATAGTCTATTGAGCATTCAATAGTGACATAGATAGCTTCAAACTATGGAGGAAAAACATGTGTACCTTCTATTCTAATGGCCTATCTTATAAAGAGGTCCATCAATTGAAATTTTTAAAAAAGGGCATTTAAAAAGATATTTTGTAAACCCTAAGTTAGGTCTTGAGATAAGTGAGAAGAAGTCTCTGTTGATCTGAGATTGGTTTTGACAAAAGAGTGTCTATACACTTAGGTCATTTACTTAGTTCATACCAAACAAGTAACATATGTTGAGCATAATATATAAGACAATGCATGCCAAGTAAACAATGAGTGTCGAGTCACTCAAATGTCGAGCAAATAATATATGCTGAGTGATTCAAGTGTCAAGTAAGTAGTGCATGCCAAGTGACAACATTGAAGTTATAGATAGTGTCGACTACTAAGGACTTTAGATGCCGAGTAATACAATTTTGACATAGTTACTTGTATTGGCACAAACTACTATGTAAACCATTTTTGAGCCAACTTAAGTATTGTTTTACGATCTTTGTTGATAAGGATGAATCTTAATTGTGAATCCCTATGCATTACATGCATCCAATCAAGAAAAGGGAAGGTTTAAACGAAAATATGGGTGAATCACTACCGTTGATTCATACCTAACCCTAAGTCACCTAGGTCTTCTTAAGGAAGAAAAACCCTAAACTCTCTACGGAATGCTAAAGAGAATTGAAGAGAGTTTGCATGCACAAACAGAGCATTCATAGTGATTAAGGTGTTATGAATTGAGTTACATTGAAGAATCAGTTAGAAGGAGAATATAGGAAAGAAATCATAGGACAACAGAGGTACATCTAATAAAAAATGATCAAGTACACATCAGTATATAGGTGATTTGATATCAGGCAATAGAGTGCTAACCAAAGGATCATTGCTAGGACATTTTAGCAGGTGAATCAGTTAAATCTCTTAATAGAGTAGTCTTAACAGGCTATTATAAATCCTTTAATAGGGTGCTTACTTCATTGTAAGTTAAAAGTCCTCTTACCAAGCACACTTTTAGCAAGGTGTTTAAATCCTTTAACAAGGTAAGATCTAACAATCTTGCAAGCCTTTAACAGGCCATACCTTTCGCAAGGTAGATCATGTTTCATGGTCAAACATTGTAACCTTCATTGGATACACTTTATTAATATATTAGTGAAGATTTGTGGGTGTCATCCGCACCCCAGTTTTACCTTCTCCTTGGAGGGTTTTTGGGTAACCAAATATCTTGTGTCATACATGTGTTGAATATTTACTTTCATGCTATGGATGTATATGCTTAATTTGGTATTTTAGTTTATATGCATAGATTGTGAGATGGATGTGTGGTGAATAGTTATAGAGGTTGAAATTTTTAAGTGTTGATTCACCCCCCACCCTACTCTTAGAGTTTACTTTCCTATTGTATTTCCAACAATTAGTATAAGAGCACAGTTCTCTGAAAGAAAAGCTTTACAACTTTGAGGAAAGATCTTGGAGATGGAAGTCTACCAATTGGGAAAGACTATTGAGAACTAGACAATTAAAATACAACTTGCCCTACATCAACTGAATGAAGCAAGAGATGAGTTAAAGAGATCATTGAAGAGAATGCAAAAAATTGCTATTCAATACCATGATACACAATACCAAGAGATTGACACTATTGAATTATTTGCAAATGGAAACTCCAATGAATTGGATGCAATAGTTGCGGATCTAATGGAAAAGAATGGAACCCTAACTAAAAAAATAAAAAATCTAAAGAGAGAACAAAAAGTCTATAAGAATTTGCCTTAGGGCAAGATTCACCCAAGATCATGGAACTCGAACACAAGAACAACTGTAGATCAAAAAAGATTATGATCAATTAATTAGAGTATGTCCTCATACATTGCTCTGTCATGTATGTACAAACACACTAGGAGTGCCTGTATATAAAGGCCTCTCAGGAAGCACCTAGAATGTCTCTAGAAAAAACTAGGAGATAAGATAAGCATGATAACTAAGCACAGGTCTTATTGATCATTCTAGATGAGAGGATAAGAATGTCAAGGTGTATCTCAAGTGGAGATGTTGTAGACACCATGTGCTTAATTAGTGTGCTAACTCCTATGTTGTAGACACCATGTGCATAAAAGAGGTGCGGACTCCTATGTTGTCAACATGACAACTCATTAAAGTACACATACTCCTAGGTGACTAGTAAAATAAATAATAAAAGTATGCATTAACCTAAGTAAACTTAAGTGTAAATAGTATATACTTATTTACACCAACGCCCCCTCCCCCCCCTTAAGTGCAACTTAAGGGAATGTACTTAAGTTCACAAGAACTAGGATGAAATGCATAACATGGGTCCTGACTACTAGGCCATGTTAGGTACCCATGTACATAATGATATGCAATCTCTCATAAAATAGAGAAAGATGAAAAAAACCTCATGGGAAAACCCCTCCCCCAAAAAGAGAGATGAAAAGGGATGCATGGATGGATGGAGTAATAAAGACCCCCCCATTATGACATACATTGAGTATATACAAGAGAGAAATGGGAGAAGGACAAAACCCCCTAAGAGGAAAAAGTCCCCCCCGTCCCCCTCCCCCATAAAGAAGAAGAAGGAGACGAGGTAGTTCCCCCCCCCCAAAGGTAGTGTACCAACCAGTGAGAAAGGCTCCAATGTAGAAGTTGATCCATGATCGTCGGATGATGTTCCTCCCCTTTGGAAGAAAAAAATGCAAGGGTACAAAGGAGATGTGTCCCCTATATGGAGAAAGAAGCTCGATGATGTTAGGTACCTTGGAAACCTATTCAAGTGTCACTGTGTCAATGTCGATGGTTGCTCCCTCCAAGACTGTTGAAAAGAACATGTGCACATCGAGCAAGGAGTTATGTAGAACATATTTTAAGGAACCAATAGTCTTCTCAAATGAAAAAGAGACCTCCGACAATTGTTGTACATAAGTATCCACAATCACACCAACCTATAAAGATTGATCATGTAGAGAATGGACATGAGGGTTAGAGTGGGCCCTCACAACAACTGTAGAAGAATCATCCTTAGCAACAAGAAGTGGGAGATCATCAAAGAAGTCCTCCAAATCTGTTTTGTGTGACTCCACGAACAAACTTTAAATGTCAATCAAGAAGTCATCACTTGAGACTATAACTGGAAGACATAGTGTACCCTGTTGTGCTGAAGTTTATGAATCTGTCATTGCGAAAATGGATGAATAATTTGCCTCAATGAGAAGATGAATATGAACAATAGTGTGTCCTACATCTTCAATGTGAGACTCCGTGAATAGGCCTCCAATGGCAAGAAGGAATTCATTGCATGAAGGTAGAGTAGGAAGACATAAAGGGTCCTGTTGCATTGAATGTGAACCATCTGTGGCTAGAACAAGATCAATAGGAATAACAAGAGCATCTAGAGGTGTGATCTCATCTGGAGAGGATGCCACTACAACTAGAGGTATAAGATCTTTTGGGAATGGAGGAATATGTGGATCTCCATACATCTCCCAAAAATGAATCCAATGATCATAATGATCAGTTGCCTTAAGGTCAATAAGTGAATCCAAAACCTCCATAGAAAGAGAATAGTACCAATGAGGGAAGAAGTCTCAACATCATATGTAATTCCTCGTGCATATGGTAGTGCATTGTGCTGATTGAGATATTTGATAGCCAACTGACTCTATTCTTGATGGTTGTCTGGTGTCAAGTAAATCAAATCTTCCTCTTCCATGATGGACTAATCAATGCAACCCCCAAAGAATCAAAGAAAATCAATCAACCTCCCCTAATATATAATTTGGCACTTGCCACTTGCCAATTTAGGGCCTATTTCTGAAAGCAGTATTTTTGTCCACATAAGCCTATAATTTGATTGCAAATCTGGAAGGTAGATTAAAAAAATGCACTTTCAAAAAAAATAAAACCTGATTTGGAGTCTAGATGAGCCCGTACTGAGCATTTGAAGTGGAAAAAAATGGGATTTGCGAGTTGCAAAAAAATTTAGGAATAGAGATCTCAAACCACTTGCACCAATGTGTAGATCACAAAATTCTACCCTAAAACAAAAAAAAATTGCTAGAAAAAACAAGTCCATATGAGGGAGATATCGTTGTTTGAAAATCACTACTGTTATTATTTTTCCTGAATTGCCACCACACCTCCAAAAATCAAATGACACTAGATTTCACCTCGGACGCCCAATTTTGGTGAAATAAAAGTCAAAATAGGGGTTTTTTGACCTTCTAGATGTGATGCAAATATCTGATTTGCACCAGCAAGCACCAATCTCCAAAAAATCTCTCCTATGGCCTGATGGCCAAAAAAATTTCTAGAAAATAATGTAGATCCAAAAAAAAATAGTAGAGATGTAGATGAAAAAAATGCAGATTTGAAAATTAAGTGTATTGATCTAAAATGATCATACCAATTTTGCAAGTCGGGCCTTTGGGTTGCCAGTTTGTAAATTTTTTTTTGTCTCAATTTTGACTATTACCCAACATAGATGAATTTATAGTCAATTCATTGAATTAACATTCTAGATGCAATGGTAAGGTTAAATCTAGCTCTAGACACTCCCAATAATAGTGATACTCCAGATTTGGGCCGAGGTGTTGAAGCAACAAGATGGTCTCGAATGGCTTTGTGAAGAGAGATTCTCCAAGAGGTCTGATACCATGTAAGAATTTGCCTTAGGGTAAGATTCACCCAAGATTGTAGAACTTGAACACAAGCACAACTGTTGACCAAAAAAGAGTATGATCAATTAGTCAGAGTATGTCCTCATACATTGCTCTGTCCTGTATGTAAAAACACACTAGGAGTGCCTATATATAAAGGGCTCTCAAGAAGCACCTAGAATTCTTGTAGAAAGAACCGAGAGATAAGATATGCATGACAACTAAGCACACATCTTATCCATCATTCTAGATGAGAGGATAAGAATGTCAAGGTGCATCTCAAGTGGAGATGTTATAGACACCATGTGCTTAATTAGTGTGCTAACTTCTATGTTGTAGACACCATGTGCATAAAAGAGGTATGAAATCTTGTGTTGTCAACATGACAACTCACAAGAGTATGCATAATCCTAGGTGACTAATAAATAAATAATAAAAATATGCATTAACCTAAGTAAACTTAAGTAAGTGTAAATAGTAAATACTTGTTTACACCAACAAAGTCCAATCAGTATTACTATGTGAGGTGACCATGCAGAAAAAGAAAGATAAAAATGACAAAGTCATGATTGGAGATAACAAAATAATTTTGACTAATAGACTAGAAGAGAAAATATCAGAGGTAACTAGGATTGCTAACATGCAATTAGAAACTTTGAGTCAAATGATGATTGCAAATCATGAACTAAATGTAAATGATATTGAGATCACAACACTAGAGTTGTAGAATGAACAACTGAGAAATGATCTAAAAAGAGAAAAGGAGTTTGCTGATAGTTTCAACAAACCTAGTAAAGCCATCAAATACTTTGAACCATTGATGAGATCACCTAGATCTAACAATGATACTTCTAGGTTGGGATACACTAGTACTGAAGAAGGAGAATCATCCAAAAGTGGTGAATAAAGAAGCAACAAATGTAAGAACTCCAAACCTACTTTTCATAATTTGATAAGATAGGTCATATTGCTATTGTTTGTAGGAACAATACTACAAATTAGAATCATAAGAAGAAATTCATGGGTCATTGCCATAAATGTAACAAACAAGGACATCAGGCACATGAATGCAAAACCAAGACCATAAGCTCACAAAGATTTGAAAGACAATTCTATAATTGTTAGAAGTATGGACATAGAGCATATGAGTGTAGATCCAAACCTAAATGGTCATAAAATAAGAAGACAAAGGTAAAGCACAATGGAAACTCTTATAATTGGGCTTATAATACAAGGTATAGTTGTCACTACTGTCAAGAGTATGTAAATGTTGCTAAAAATTGCATAAGGAAACATTTAAGAAGTGACTATAGTAGATGGTTGATTCAAACCACATGTTTTAGTTGTTTGAAGATTGGTCACATAAATAGAAATTGTCCAACAAGGTCAAAGGCACCAAATAGTGAGTTCAAAAAAGGTAAAGGAAAGGCAAATGTTGAGAATGTTAGAGATGAAATGAACAAGACATGGAAGAGAAAGGAAGATCGCAACACATCAAGTGTAGGAAGAAATCACTTCACCCAATGGGTCAGGTGATCACACCTCCTGTAGTTAAGCAATCAAGAGGTAAGTGGGACTGATATCTAAAAGGATAAACTTTACATTAGTTCCAAGGATTTAGTTCTAAAAAGATTACATATGCATGAAGAAAGATGCAAAGTGTTGTTAAGAATCAAGAAGGAATTCTTAAGTTTTGCTAATTTTCATGTTACTAATGAGCATGAAAAGTTTCACTATGGTTGCCAAGTGAAATGATTAGTTGATACCAAGCTATCAAGATTATTAATGTTGGCCTAGCTCATAGTGGTTGTCGAGTGGATAGGAAACTTCATGGAAGCTGAGTGAGTCAAAATCTTTATTGAAGCCAAGCTTACATGTGTGTAAGCAATAAGCATTAATTGCAAGGTTTTGAGGTCTATATGATCGATTTCTACTCATTTGACATCATTCAAATTTGAAAGAGAGCACGAAGAGCTAAAGAAGAACTAGAGAAATTGTGTCGAGCATTTATAGATGAATTCAACAAATGCTCGACACCATCACTGCATATTCACAAAGGTATTTATTGTGTGTTGAGCTACATAGTTTGAATTTTTGCAAAAACCTAGTTTTATGAAATGACATCTAGTTCTTCAATAGCCAAGGGAAAGGAAGTTTTGAATGTACAATTGATAATTAATGAGATTAAGCAACCTAATTTTAGATCTATTCTAGATATAACATATAAACAAGATCCATCTGTTGCATTTTCAATGATGCCACCGCAAGTCTTAATAATTCAAGACGTTAGATGCTTCTATACATGTAAGGTTGGAAGCATATGAGACATGGAAATTAGGGAGACATATGGGAAATTATGTGAAAATGAAGTGTTGAAGGAGGAATTCAAAATTGTTGAGAAGAAAGGGTTAACTCATGCCCTAGATTTCCCCAACATCTTCAAGACAGAATGGATAAAGATAGTTTTGAGTAGGATACATGACAATTCTGTATGGTTAGAGAATGGACCGAGTAAAATACCAAGAAAATTGTGCATAGAGCTATAGGGTATCCAACCCTAGATTGGCCTAAGACATTGAGAAGTGAAGAAAAAGAGGTAATTAAAAGGAATACAAGGGTTGTATGGAATAAATGAGGGATGACAATTGATACAATTATAGATCCCTTAATTTCTTTTGCAATGAGGATTATAGCACATAAATTCTGTCAATCTAGTAGGCTTAACATTGTTCCATGTATTGTAGTACATGTAGGATACAAGATAGTGAAGAAAGATCATATTTATGATCTTGTTGAGTTGTAGTCGCAACAATTGGCTAAGAATTTGGGAGCCATAAGTAAGACCAAAAGTGCACAATGAAAATTTGGATCTATTCTTGTATGTATATTCTTTTATGTACAAAAATACATTTCCTACTTTTGGTAAAGTTGCATGGAAGGTAAATATACCTATTATAGTGGAAATAGGTGAATTCATTGAGGAACTAGGTGATAATTTTTAGTCACTCATGACAAGCTACTTTGAAGACTTCAAGCAGACAATGAATAAAAGACTAAGGATGCCAGTTTCACTAGTAGAGAAATTTTTTGATGATGTTTGCTTCCTAGTTGATACTGACTGTACATATATCCAGGTAGTAGTTCCTAGAGTTAGATGGTTAATACCATTGGGATATTAAATTAACATTGATAAATCCTCTATAGTAATAACAACATTACTTGCAAAAGAAGCAAACAAGGAGGTTACAACTTTTAGGAACTATGATGTGGCCAAGTAAGAAATCACAATGGCCTTGAAGACTACTTCAATCATTAGAAAGAAGAATAAGATGGTAAAGATACTGAAAGAGAAATTTGGTCAAGGGGCAGAAGAAGAAGAAGAAGAATAAGAAGAAGAAGAAGAAGATGATGATGATAGAGAAGCTAATGCACCTTTCCGAGCACTACTTGCCATTAACCAAGGTCAAGGAGAGGACCAACAAGAAGAGGAAGTAGAAATTGTAGAAGGTGTCAAGGGAGAAGAAGCAGTGAAGCATCTACAACTACTAAAAATAAGAAAAGAAAAGCTAATGCACCTGTAGTAAGCAAGACAAAGAAGGTTGCAAAACCTATTCAGCCTACAGTACCTACAAAAAGGGCTAGCACAAGGGCCATTATACAAAAGGCTAAGGAAGTAGCCAAGACAAAGGAAAAGAGATCTAGTCAAGCTAGCAAGGGTGAAGAATCTTAGAAGAGACCGAGGAGAAATTATGTTGCTCAAGCTAAATCTGATGAAGAGAAGACCGAATCTGATGACAACAACTAGTTTCAAGTGGTAAGTCGTAGTTTTTCTTTAGATTTGGATAATCTATGTGAGAATATTAGAAATAATGCCAATTTATCTGGATTCTCTCACATTGAGTTTGAAAATCTTGGGAAGATTGAAAAGAATCAAGTTGAAGAGGTAGTATATTCCATGATGGAAATATTTAAAAAGGCTCCTCTTGAACTTGCCAACTTCATACCCAAAATTTTGTATGAGAGAGTTGAGCAAAAGTGGCACTATTGTTTGGATACTAAAAAACAAATAAGAGAAAAATTACTTGCCCAACTAATGTCAGAACTAAGTAAGGGTGCAATGGAAAAATCTATTAAGAAACATACTGGAAAATTTGCACCAAAATATAGGGCATTTAGTATATTACACAATAACATTGAGGATATTGTACAAAAGACTACTTTGATGTGGGAATCACTATATGGTTTGACAACATCCCAGGAAATATTGTAGGCACCTATTGAGGTAGGTGAGGAAAAAGAATGAGAAAAAGAAGAAGGCATTGAACAAGATATAGTTGAGGAAGGCACAAACATGAACATAGACACATAGGTACCAGTTGAGGATGAGTAGCCAACAGAATAGAGTGTACAAGATACATTAGTGCTGAGTGTCAGCCCTCCACATGAGGTGAACTCAAAAGATGATAATTTAAAGATAAAGGATGTTTTTGATACTATCACTCAGAACATCAATCCCATCATAGAGGATGACTTGAAGAAGATACTAGTGGAATCCACCACCCAGGCTAAACTTTGTGAGAATCCTATATTGGTGAGTATTGATGAGATTGAGAATGTGGCTCCTAACAGGGTCCATCCTTTAACAAGGAACATATATATTAGTATATTATCTAGTGGGTATTATCTCCATCAGGGTTTCCCTTGGCTAGGGTTTCCCTAGTTAACAAAATATGGTGTTATGAGTTATCTTTGTGCATGGTTACTATTACTGTCTATTAAGCATTACTTGTTTACTTTGTTATGTATGATTCAAAGTAATAAATAATATCTAGTTGGAAACTGAATTTTGTAGATTACTGATTCAACCCCCCACCACTCTCAATAATTCCTATTTCTAACAATTGGTATCCGAGCTTGTTCAGAAGTTTAAATCTTGTTGGTTACAATGAGTGATGCTAGGAGGGGGATTGTTGGTAGTGGGTCGGTGTCCCTTACATGATTCACAACATGGATTAACCAACTATTGTGGTTCAATAAGACAATTAGTTGTATCAGGCATTAAAAGGTCAATCTTTTACTGCAATGAAAACCCTGTCACTTGTAACAATTGGTATTAGATCATAGTCACTCAGAAGAGGCATAACAGCTTGAGTAAGATCCCTATGGATATGAAATAGTTGATGAAGAAACTTGAAGAGGTACTTGAACAAATTGATCTCCTTATTGAAGAAAGAGATAAGTTGAAGGATAGATATGAAGACTCCAAATTATATATTGGATAGTTGAAGGATAAGATTGAACATCTCATATCCAAGCCTAAATATATTGAATCTAAAACTAGTGATGATGATTATTCAAAATTGAAGACAAAGTACAAGATATACAAGCATGAATTGAAGATTATGAATCTAAAGTTGACTTTGAAGAGTGATCCTAGCAAGGTTGATTCTAATTTGAAGACTAAAAAAATACAAATCTTAGAGCAAGTCTAGCAAAGAAGACATCTGAATTTGAAACCTTGAAAGAAGATCATGAAGAACTTCATAAGTACGATACTATTGTAAAGGATGAACTAACTCAGTGCAAGAAACAAATTGAGAAGCCTTATTCTAGTAGATAAAAGCTTGATGATTCAATGTCAATACAAAGACCTACTTATGATAAGACTAGTCTTGGTTATTTATTTAACATGTCTACTAAGAAACCTGAAAATAGATTAGATACGAAAGAGAAAGATAAATTTGATGATAAGATTGAATCCAGTCAATCTTCTAATAAACCTAAAGAAGTTGCACAAGACAAGGAAGTTCAGATATTGGATGAACCAAAGCAAGTGGAATCTCCTAAGAAAACTAGGTATGAATTTAGAGGTAAGTGTTTTTCATGTAATGAAATAGGTCATATGAAAAGAGATTGTAAAAATAAGTAATTTAATCATGTTACATATTTTGATTGTCATAATTGTCGTGGTATGGGTCATAGAGAAAATGGTTGTAGGAAACCTAAATATGATAATGATAGAAGGAATAGTAGAATGTTTGGAAATACTAACCCTATAGATAAAAGAAGATCTAATGGGAGGACATCGAGAGAAGAAATACCTTATGAAGAAAGAAGGTAGATCATGTATTATAAGTGTAACAACTTTGGATACATAGCTCAGAATTGTCATGCACCTATTGATCAATAGAATCCTAGAAGCAAAACTCAAGTATGTCAATTATGAAACAACTTCAAACATACAACAAAATATTGTAGAATGGATAGAAACTTTGAAGATAGAAGGAACAATAAAAGAAACTTTGGAAATAGAAGGAATGATGGAAGAAATATCATAAATGATAGAAGGAACCATGAAAGGACCTATGGAACTAAGAAAGACAATGAGGAACAAAGAAATGTAGTCAGTGAACTTCAAGAAGAACTCAATGAGGCATTTGTAAAAGGATTAGACATCTCGTAAGAATAGTTAGAAGATGGTGAAATAGGAAGATCAAAGTTAGTAATTGAGTTTGATTCAACTAAGTTGAATTAAGCTTGTTCACAACACTAGAATTTGAAACTTCATTTAGAGATCGAATTATGGGTAGTGAAGTTGGTAAAAGATGTATTGAGATAAGTTTAGATGGTATCTAAGCTTGCTTGCAATTTGGAATTTATCTAAACTAGTTATAAAGGAATTAAGAGTTACTATTATTACAGAGAAAGTTAATTCTATAGCAGAAGATGAAAAATATGTTTTTACAGAGAATTTCATGGAGCAAAGATTATTGGAGCATTGTCATGATGGAAGGAAGCTATGGAAAACTTTAGTTAGCATTTGAAGACCAAACAAAGATTATTCAACAGATATTTGATTTAAAAATTTAATTGACAACTTTTTCATGTTTACAAAGTATGCAATTAATGCAAGTTTGATTTGAATGAATAAAATGAACTGTATACTTGATTACCACTTCATTGTGATTACATAAGAAGCAAAGAGCACTTAGAAGCTACTTGACAAGGCAATTTTGAGGTAAACCTTATTTTTGGAAAGAGGTATATTATCATTTATCCATAGAATTTCTTCAATAAAGTTTATATTTGATAGAATCGTGGATATGTCAGTAGTTCATAATGTTGAGAATAAGGAGAGACCAAAATTGAAGGTTATTTTTGTTAAACCCGTAGAAGGAAATCCTAATTCAGCATATATGATTACTCTAAACAATGTATTGTATTTGGAAGTCATAGGAGGTTATCTTAACAACAAGTTTGAAACTATTGGGAGTGAGTATATGAACAAAGATATGGAATTAGTCTTTAACCATGATATGTTAGTAAATCCTAGATTTGAACATTTGAAAGAACTAAACCTTTTCAAATATCATTTCTACCAAGAATTGGACACTGAAGAGTGGACTTAGATCATACTAAGTAGAATTCATGATGGAAAATTATGGACGGAAGACAATGTAGTTGGCATCTCAACCGGCCTTATTCATAGGGTAACTGGTCTTAGTAAACAAGGCAGTGTACCTATAGGTGAGAAACTCATTAAGAAGAAAGTTGAGAGCCACACAAAAGAAATTTATAATGGGAAGGCCATGGTGATCAAAACCATTAAACAAGATGATATAGGATTTATAAGAAGAATCATTGCTTATTCTATATGTGCAAGTTCTAAAATTGATGAATTATTAGCAAGATTCATGTATACAACCTATAAGATTTGTGTTGAGAAGGGACAAGTTAACCTAGGTGAAATTCTGAGAATGCAACTCCTTAAAAACCTAGAGAAAATCAAGAGAACTAAGAATGGTGTGTTTAGATTTCAATCATTGATCAATAATATATTCTTTCATATACTTAAGATATTTCCATACTTGTCAGTTACAGAGATTATGAGTAGTGAGAGATGTATCTTGGAGAATATCACAGATGTATGTAGAAGACATCCAATAGATAAAATCTTGGATAGCAGAAATTTGATAATGAGAACATTTTAGAATGGGATGACACAAAGATTCAAAATTGCACCTACAATTGTAGAAATATTCAAAGATGATATACGTGTTATGGTTGAGATAGATTTAACTCATATTCAAGTAGTAGAACCTCGAGAAACATTCCTTGATCCCTTAGGTTATAAATCAAGTCATGATGTAGCAATTGGATATATAAATCTATTGTTGAAATTTGAGGACCAAGTTGAGTATAGATTTGGGACTTATGAATAAATTACCCAATCAGCCCATCAAGCATCTTTAGAGAAAGCATCTCACAAGAAGATTGAGATAATAATGAAAAAAGATTTAACAGATTCTAATATGACAGAAAGTGAGTCATAAACAATTAGGCAGACCATGAAATAGGAATAACATATGTGCAACCTTTATTAGTGTCTATTGTAGAGACATCTACAAAACTTCAGAACAAAGCATTCCATATGTTACAGTGTTAGTTGAACAACCAAGTGAGCTAAAGAGAAAATCATAAAGATTAGTAGAAGTTGTGACTATGAAGACCAAAAGACTCAAACAAAAGGCTACTAGACCAGGCAAGAAACAAAAGATATTGTTGACAATTGTGGAATTGACTGAAGAAGTAGTAGAAGAAGAAGAAGAAGAAGCAAAACATGTAGAGAAAGTTACCATTTCTAAACAGACAACAAATAAAGCAAGGCAACCTTGGAAGCTGAAGATTGAGAAGATAAGATCAGTCATTGCCAATTAAAGGAACTTTATTTAGATGAAAAAAAATTATGATTTGTATAATGATATCAAATATTCATCAGATGATGACAAAGTCTAAGGTAGCACCTTCAACAACACTTAGAACTTTAGAAGTGTCAGTAACCGGTGAGATAATAAAAATTGATCAGACCAATGCTACTATTAACATTGATGATACTAACCCTTTTGAGAGTTTTGAACAACCTAAATCTTAGGTTGAGTTTATTTCAGATCAACTAAAACAAATTGAAGAGGAAAAGAGGCTATTAGAGGGAAAAAAGAGAAAAATAGAAGGAGCCAAGCAAAAATTACTTGAAGAAGAAATGAAAAGAAGACTTTAGGAAGAAAAGAAAAGGAAAATAGAGGAATAAAGGAAGAAGAAAATAGAGGAGGAAGCAAATAAAGAGAAAGAAAGAAAATAAAAGGAAGAGAAAGAGAAAGAAGAGAGAAGAGTTAAAGAGTTAGCAGAGAAGAAGCAAAGGGAAGATGAATCTAAACAATCTAGTTCATCTAATCCACTTTTGCTTGCTAGCCTGACAAGTGATGATGATCAAACTGACTTGATCTCATCTGTAAGAAAAGTGATTGAGAAGAACATGGAAAGTGAAGAGCCTACAAAGAACCTTAATAGAGGTATTTGATAGATTAAACAATACTCTAGTAGTGAAGCATACAAAGGTAGATCCTAAATAGAAAGCACAAGCAATGTTAAAATCTTTTGATGAAGAATTTACAAATTTGTTTAATGTTGTAGAGTCAAAGGCACAAATTTCACATGATGCTAATTTACTTAGCACCATTTTTCAGAATATCAAGAATGATTTGCTAAGTCTTGATACTTGTATAAGGAACTTCAGAAATGTCAATAAGATGGAAAGGTATTGTATGTTAAGTGTACCTTATCTCATAAGTTGACCAAGGATCTTGACAGTAAGATTGAAGGAAAGATGAGTGAGTTAGAAGCTCTATCAAACCAGATACAACAACCTTCAAACAAAGTTGATGAATTTGAAGGATAAGTGGCCAGTGTTCACAGTGATATTAGGAAACTAGAATTTTAGAAAGAACAAATTTTGAAGAGAATATCAAAATTTAGAGAGTTTATTGCTCTAAAGATATCTACTATTGAGAGATAGTTGGAGGAGTGTGTCAAAGCCAAGGACACCTATTTGAACTTTTTATATTTTGATATTAATCCAATTTAGATTACATCATATTCCTTATGTGCAATTCTCACCTTCTACTAAAATAACCAAGGATACATGGATAAAAGAATTAAACAATCTTAAGGAAAGTTTTTATGACTGCATGAAGATATTATTAGTTTAAGGTAGATGATTACAGTTTTTGTCAAAGGGGGAGAAGATGAATAAGAAAATTGTAAATAAGGTCAGGGAGAAGATGCATAAGGTAAGGTATAAAATCATATTGAAAGGGGAAGCATATATAAAATGGATAAGTTGTAAAAGATAATTAATATATTACTATAGTGTATTGGATAACTTTTTGTTACTTAGCCAATTTTTCCTATTTTGTTGCCATCAATGCCAGAGGAGGAGATTGTTGACAATTGGCTAATGAAGATATGTAATTGTTGTCATTTATGGCAACACATGATGCAAATTCTCATAGAAAACCTTAGAAATAAAGATACTTAGCTTTTGGTACTCAGAAAATTGTTTAAGTATGAAATTGGTTTACAACAGTGTATTGTTTTAGTTGTAACTTGTTACTAGCATTATATTATGATTAGCAAAATTAGATGGAGATAGTACACATGTTTATAATGATGTGTAAAACCTTTAAAATTAGTACAAATTGTACAAAAAAGAGATATTCATATTTTACCAGTGAAACAGAACAACACAATTAAAGGAAGGAATTATTTTTTTTACAAAATAATCACTTGACCAATTAGGGTTGGCATCCTAGTTTTTTACTCTAAGTTCGAAAAGTATATTATGGTTTTAGCTAACTTAGCAAATTTTTTTGAAAAGGCATGGTATTTATGCAAAGGACATCCTGTGAATTAAAATGTGTTATTGTTATGAAAAGTGATATATTGTAAATGATATGTGAACATTTGTGAAGTGATATATGTGAAGTTTTGAGAAGCTATTTGTGTGATCCAAGATCAAACTAAAGATCAAAGAAATTAGTCAAGAAAGAATTTAGGACACCTATATATGAAAGGATTAATTACTTTTTTGGGCAGTGAGCCCTTCTTGTAATTGGAAGTACATGTTTGGGCAGTGGACTCATCTTGCATCTACTATACTACAACTCCTAATAGGGTTGGAACCTCCTAATTAGGGTTTAAAGTCTCCTAAGAGGGACTGTCTCTATTGAATTTTCTCATTGACTTCTAACATGGTCCATCCTCTACTAAGGAACATATACATTAGTATATTATCTAGTGGGTGTCATCCCCACCGGGGTTTTCCCTTGGCCAGGGTTTCCCTAGTTAACAAAATATGGTGTTATGAGCTATCTTTGTGCATGGTTACTATTATTATTCAATAATAATTATTTACATTGTTATGTATGGTTCAAAGTAATAAATAATATCCAGTTTGAAACTAAAGTTTGTAGATTACTTATTCACCCCCATCTCAATAATTCATATTTTTAACAATTGGTATCAGAACTTGGTCACAGGTTTGAATCCTACTAGCCACAACAAGTGACATTAGGAGGGGGATTGTTGGTAGTGGGCCAATGTCCCTTGTAGGATTCGTGACATGTTTTAACTACCTCATGTGGTTCTATAGGACTATTGATTGTATCCGGCATCAACATGTCGACCTTTTGGTACAATGAAAACCCAATCCTTTCCAATAATATGGGTGAATCACTACTGTTGATTGATACCTAACCCTATATCACCTAGGTTTTCTTAAGAAAAACCATAAACTCTCTAAGGAATGCTAAGGAGAATTGAAGAGAGTTTGCATGCACAAACATAACATTCATGGTGATTAATGTGTTATGAATTAAGTTACATTGTAGAATTAGTTAGAAGGAGAATAATGCAAATGAATCATAGGACAAAAGAAGTACATCTAATAAGAAATGATCAAGTACACATCAGTATAGAGGTGATTTGACATCAAGCAATAGAGTGCTAACCAAAGGATCATTGTTGAGACATTTTAATAGGTAAGTCAGTTAAATCTCTTAATAGGCTATTGTAAATCCTTTCATAGGGTGCTTACATCATTGTAAGTTAAAGTCATCTTACTAGGTACACTTTTAGAAGGTTGTTTAAATCCTTTAACATGGTAATATCTAACAATCTTATAAGCCTTTAATAGGGCAGACCTTTCACGGGGTAGATCACGTTTCATGGTCAAACATTGTAACCTTTATTAGATACACTTTATTATTGTAGTAGTGAGGATTTGTGGGTGTCATCCCCACCCCAATTTTCCTTCTCCTTGAAGGGTTTCTGGGTAACCAAATATCTTGTGTCATACATGTGTTGAATACTTACTTTCATGCTATGGATGTATATGCTTAATTTGGTATTTCAATTTACTTTCCTATTGTATTTCGAACAACCTCACATATCTATTAGATGGTGTACACATCCACCATCCACCATAGGAATATAATGAGGTTCCCATGTAATTTCTTAAGAAACTATGGGGGCTGAGTTTGAAACCCACTTATTTATATATTAGAGCATTTTAGGGGGTTGGTGGAGGGATGCCTCAAGATAGGCCTATGGCAAAGCTTAGCGATAATACAAGGAATCATAGACATCCTCAGCCTCTTGTTTCTCTTCCTGCACCCGTTGTTCCAGTGCCTCTCCATCATTGAGCAATGTCATCTTCTCTTACTTCCTTGAGTTCCCTTTTGGGCAATTTAGTAGACCAGTGGATGCAGGTGACAAACATTTTTCCACTTGGACACATTTGTACTAGTTGTGGAGGTATTTGTAGAGGCCCCCATAGCGATGCCAATACAACATAGGATGGCCATGATGTTGAGGGTACTGATTTTGATGATGAGGCATACGTTGCTCATGGTAGTGGTAGTGATGAGATTGATTTTGATTCATTTGTTGACCTTCTTTATGGGGAGGGAGAGATTCAAGAGCATTAGGTAAAAATTTAATTAAAATTTATAAAGTACATTATTATTTACTTTCTACATATATGCATAATTTTATTAACAATATTAATGTATGTTGATTTTCAATTAACAGAGGATGGATGATAATGTTCCTCATAGGAGACATTATAGTCTTTTTTTGAGACCTTTAAATGTTGGTATCCCTCATACTGTAAAAAATATGGAAAAGTACAATCCATATAGGCCTCAGTATAGTCTATTTTTTACTCCATCTTTTGACCATTTCAGACATGTCGATGATCATCATGGTAACACATCTCTACACACATCTGTGACACTGGCTACTACTCAGGTATGATATAGATGTTTTTATTTCAAAAAAATGCAGTGTAAATTATGTACTTTTTAATTTACGTACTTTGTAATTCATGTATATATAATTTTGACTCAAGATTTATTTATCCATGATTTTAGGACTATGTGGCCATGAGTGTTGTTGAGACTACAAGACTAAGCTAGATGGAGGTATAGACATCATCCTTTCATATCAGTATTGTGATTTATACATATTTCATTATGATCTTTATCAAATTTTGTAAAAAATATGTATTCTATTATAGGACCTCACCACTGCCACATTTGGTAGCTTTAACAGTGCGCCTCCTCTTGTTATAGAGGGACACCTACCTTGCGTGGTATTATTTTAAATAAGTACTAAATATTTTAATTTATTTTCAAGTTAGATTTTGAAACTCATTTCAATTAAGCTTGTACATATTGTCTTCTCAAGATGTGACACATGACACCCCACATGATGAGACACATCATGTTACACAAGATGATCCATCTGAGTCCTCTTCACATGGAGTAAAGAGAACTACACATTAGATAGATTAGGTCTTTTGGCACCTTTAGAATGTATTTTTATGACACATATTGTTTATTATGATACACTTTGTATTAGGGCAATTAATTGTATTATGTATATATTTTGACTTCATAGATCATGTTATGACATGTTAGACCATGTTATATATTTTTATGACTTCTTATCATGCTAGTGTATCCAGTATAGATTATTATGTTATCATGTTGTAAGTATGAACCATTTTTTTATTTTGACATATTTTATTCATGTTATGACACATTTTGTTAGTTTATGGTACATGAACAATAATCTTAATAATTTTAATAAAATATAGGATCATTAATTTAAACATATTTGAATGTAAAAGTAATGAAAAAATATAGGAGGTCATTACTTGAGTTGATAAAGAATTTAATATCACATGCACACCTTTAACTTTCAAATAGAAATGAACTCCTATATTTTACACAACTAAACTTATATATTATTAAAAGAGTGAAGTCATATAAATTTAAAGCAAGTGAAGTCATATATATGTAACACAATGTGAAGGACATAAATAGAAGTGAACTCCTATTTTTAAATGTTTACAACATGTTTCGATTTGAAAATAAAAAATTGGTTCAACACATTTCTTCAAATGAGGTCCTACAAAATAAAATTTTAAAACAAAAATGCAATTTGAAATGTTAATAAAAGCATAAATTAATAAGAGCTATCTGTATTATGTAAATATGTGTAATGTATTTACTCACTTTGTGTAATTACACAAGATGTTGATGTTGGATCCACCTTAAACATTTAAATTTGGATAAATTGTACTTGAGACCTAAATAAGAGGTATATATAAGTTCTCTAATTTTCTATTGACAATGCAAACATACATTTAAACTACATAGGTACATATATAAAAAGAGCACAATAAAGAAAAACTTAGATGTGTGTATTTTGTAATCCCACTATACCATATGCATCCTCTCTCTTTTGCAATGCATCTATAATTGTCTTGTGTTCATCCATTGAAATTGTCTATAATAGCTTATTAGTGATTCTCCCTTTGTATCTTTCTAATTTGATATTTGTTGCCACAACCAAATGAGAATATTGCAAAAAATTATTTTCTAGATTGGTAATCTTCAAATGTTGGTAAACCATTTCTTCTTATTAGGTATGTATGTAGCCAGGTGCCAACTACAATGAAAGACCCAATTGCATACTCAAAACCATCATCATGTACTTGATGACATATCATTTTTTCTTAGGTTCCATACATCTAGTTAGCCAATAATTAGTGTATTCATCGTTATCATTAGGTGCAATAACAACATAAAAATATCCTACAAGATAAGATAAATTACATGTAAACAATTTAGTCACCTATGTACATAAATAAATAATATAAATTGAAGCAATGATCACAACAAAATTTAATTAAATTATGCACCAAGTTGTATAAGGTCTGAAATATGACCATAGTCTTCTAATGCAAATGTTACATTTGGGCCTTCATTTACTATATCATCTTGAAAATATGTGTCCATAGATACTAATGATTTATGTTGCCAATCTTCAACCCATTCTATATTCTCACACTATTTCCATTCACCTACAAGACAAAACTAACAAAATCAAGCAAGCTCCTTAGTTCATATAGTCCAAGTGTTAAAATCCAAACTCCTAAATGAATGTCATTTAGCTAACTCACTAATTGTTTCGTAGTAATATCTTGAAAGGGTATTCTTCTCTTCAACTAGGCAGAAGAAACATCTAATTGTAGAGTTGTGACTCGATCCTGTATATAAATATTTGTTACACCATTCCACAATCTCATGTGTATTTTTGAATTTGGATGTATCCTCAAATTTTAATTGCTCGCTGCAAAGGGCTCTCTTCACACATGCACCAACACCATCATGTTCTCCTTTACCATGTCCAAACTCAAAAAATCTCCACACATGTTGGATGTTAGTTTTCCTATGTGTCATACTCATCCTATAGAACATTCTAGAATTCTTGAATTGTCATGTATATCTTGTTGGAATACTTTAGAATAATTGGGTGGCGAATCACTTATCCAAGGTCCAGATGTATAAATAAAACTTTTCATAGCTTAGTGAATCCATAAAGCATTTATACTCATGGATGCATCCATAAGATTATGCAATAACTTAAAAAACTTGTAGGTTACTATCAAATCAATTTGCAAAAATGTAAATATGAAACACAATAGATTCATCAACATACTTTACACAATGATTAATGTAGAAACCCAATTTGAAAAAAATCACCAATAACATGCTACTTTTTTTCACTCTTTTGAAGTGATGTCTTGTGAAAGGCCAACCCTATTAAAGGTTACGATACACACTATTAAATGTGATCCTGATAAAGGATTTCAATCACCCTATTAGGAGTGAGCCTTGTTAGAGGACTTTAGACCATTCACTTAGAATGTCACCCTATTAAAGGATTTACAAATGACTATTAGGTCAATGTCGATCCATAGGATTTACCCTAGACTGATACAATTGTTAGAGAGTAATAATAAGACTTGATCTGAAACAACTTACAACTTTATTTGTAGATTATAGATTATTGTCTAGTCCTCAATTCTGCTTGGCCTTTATACTTTGCAGCTCTGATAGTTTGTTCACCCTTTGAGCATTCATCTCCTTAAGCCTTCTTGCTTAACATGCCAATGCAGACTCTTCTCTTAAGTCACTTGATGAAGCAAAACCCTTGATTCCTTGTCTTCCTTAGGTTCTTGCACATGAAAACTTTTCTTCATGACCAACCATTCCTATAAATAAGAAATTAAGACATTTTACCTCTCATTCTCCATCATCTAATTTAGGGTTAGGATGGATTAGGTAGGATATAATGTATCTACCCCACATTCCATATCTCTTCTAGAAAATTCTCCAAAAATCCTCTTTGAATTCACCTAAAAATGGTTTACCTTGAAGTCTATGCCACCATCTCATCATCCTTATCTTCCACCTAGTTCACATAATCTAAGAAAATTAACTTGTCAGCTCAGATTCATCGAATTCATGATCTTTTAAATAATATAGCAGCTTGGCATTATCTTTCTTTTGATGCTCAGAACACATTGCATTGTTCGAAATCCACTATGAAATTACTCAGCATGAACTAAAGTTTACTGGTGCTCGACATCAACTAAAATTTACTTGTTATACTTAGCATACACTAGAATGAAATTTTACTTGGCTCCATCTAATTTTCTTTTTGGCTTGCACTAAATTTTTCTCAACATCTACTATCCACTTGGTCAAGCTTGGCAGACAAAGTTTGTGTTACTTGTTCTTCTAAAATTTCTTAGTGTAACCAACCTTTGTAGCCTTATGTAGATTATGAATACATCATGTCATCACTATCTTAACTAACTCTTGTACTTCATTACATAATCATAACTCAACCTTTCCTCTAGGTGCTATTGTTACATCTTTTGATTAAATCCTCTTTATTAATCATCTAAGTGATAGTACTTAAATCTTATAAGTAGTTGTCTTACTAACAAATAGTAGGTTTGACATTAGTGACAAAATAATGATTGAAGCATATTGGTCATACTTGTATGTTCTCAAAAATCTCCCTTTAAAATCTCCCTCTTTGATTAGCTTCTTTAATCCATTCTCAACAATCTCCCTCTTTGGCATTGATGCCAAACCAAACTGATCAAACAAATCAACCAAATGGTAAACACCTTGTTTAACTATAATGAACCTGGTAGCTTCAACTTGAGCAAGTTGAAGGATTTTGAATAGCCATACAAAAGTGGCCAAGAGTGCATTGATAAGGAGGAGGTACAGACTAAATTAGAGGATTGGAACATAGCCATACGATGGATAATTGTTGGCCATATATTAGAGACAATGTTTCTGCACGGGTTGCTAATAGAGGTGGCCATATACAAGAGAAGATAGTCCATATGGATGCTAGAGGACTGTATATGTATTTAGAAGGCCACACAAAATTTATGGAAGGTCATACAATGGCTTATAGAAGGTCGTATAGTGTCTTGAATAGACCATATGGTGACTTCAACATGTTTATACGAAGGGTGGAATAACAGGAGGGTCATACAAATACAAGGTTGTACAAACTTAGACAAGAGGATGAAGTGGTATGTATCTTGAGTGCTATGGGTCACAGATAGGGTATGGAAAGATTTGATTGAGATCTATGCTAGACAAGAAACACAAGTAATCATGAATATATCATATAAAGCCAACAATGATGGTGCCCAACAATGGTTGTACAAAAGATTTTTCCTTATGACTATATTTGCCAAGATATCAAACAATGTGAGTACAAGTATGGAAGAACATTCACAAATTGATAAATATTTGTAAATAATGATGGTACTCCAATTTTTCCAAATACAAACTGAGTTGAACACCAACAGAATAGGGTGAGGGTTGAATCCCATTGAAACTGCATGAGCCAAATAGGGAAGATCTTTCACTTCTAAAATGGTGAACAATCTAGAACTCCAATAAGAATTTACAGTATAGAGAAAATAATCCAAAATCATACCTAAAGACTTCCTATAAGCCGTGCTTAAATACCCATTGGAAAACCATTCTGAGGGTGTAGAAAGATAGCCGATGGCGACAGAAACTTCGAACACAAAAATAAAAATGGGTCTAAGATACATTAAATCAATAGGCCATTACAATTTTTTAATTTATTATTTAGTTTATAATGGGAACATTACAATCCTCCCATCCCAAAGTTTTCTTGTCCTCAAGAAAATACAGTGTTGGGTGTTGGACAATGTGCTCACCTTCCCACATTGCATCATCCAATGGTAGGTGTCACCAACATACCAATTCTTCCTTCATAGTGTAGTTCCATGGGGTCTTTTCATGTACTTCAAGGATCTTGGTAGGTTCCAAAATGAGCTTTCCTTCTTCATTGAGTGGTGGAAGGTTGGTAGCAATTATGACATTTTCCCCTATGGATTTCTTCAAACAAGAACCATGGAAGACATTATGAATGCGACTCTCCTTTGAAAGTTTCAATTTGTACGCTACTTCACCAATGTGATGAACTACACAACTGGGGCCATAAAATCATGGCTTCAATTTTTCCTTTCCTATTCCCTTTAATGAAGATTATCGGTATGGCTAGAGCCAGAGATAGACTAGATCTCACAATTCAAAACTCCTCTCTATCCTGTATCTTTTGGTATACATCTTCTGTTGATTTTGTGCCCACTATAGGTTTTCTTTCAAGCACCCCAGTATGTCTTGTCCCTCTTGAAGCCAATCCCTCACCCTTCAAGTGTGAGTGTCACCCAAAACTATGTCAATGAAGGAGAGAGGTTGGTACCCATAAAGATCTTTGAATGGTGTCATCTTGATAGACATGTGATACATGGTATTGTAACAATACTCCCCTAAATAGATCTATTTTACCCATGCTCATTATTGTGCCAAAATATAGTTATGAAGGTAACCTTTGAGCCATTTGTTTACAATCTTAGTTTGTCTATCCATTTGCAGGTGGTAACTCGTACTTGGCGATAATTTTGTCCCTACCATTCAAAATGTTTTTGTCCAGAAGATACTAATGAATTGTCCATCCCGATCACTGACAATGTTTTAGGGTAACCCATGTAGATCGAAAACTTCTCTAAAAAAAATTAGCAACTTGTGTAGCACGAAGGTTTGAGGGGATGACAAATAAATGTGCATACTTTTTCAATCTGTCAACGACCATGAAAATACAATCCTTTTCATTCACCTTGGGAAGACCTATTATGTAATCCATTGATATACTTTCCCACTTATGTTCGGGAATTGGCAAAGGTTGTAGCAGCCTAGCAGGAGGAGTATGTTCAAGCTTATTTTGTTGGTAGACTGTACACTCTCTTACATAATGCAACACATCCCCTTTAAGTCCTTCCCATGAAAACCTCTCTTGAAGACTTTTGTAAGTTTTGAAGAACCCTGAGTGTCCCACTAGAGGTGAGTCATGTACTTCCTTCAAGATTTTTTGCTTCAATTTGGATTCCAGTACCAAGTATATCTAGCCTTTATATAGATGATATCATCCACCACTCTGTACCAATCATTGTGAGTGTGTCCATCCATTATTTCATAGGCAAATGTATTCTTAGAGTATTCCACTAATAGATGTGCCTTCCACTTAGCTAAAATCTAGTCTAGTAAGCAGATGGTGGGTTTCTTGGACAATGCATCTACAACTACATTGTTCTTCCCTTTCACATACTCAATGTCAAATCAAAAGATTAAACTTTTCTTACCCATTTTTGTTGCCATTCATTCAAGTTTCATTGCTCCAAAAAAATCTCAAACTATTGTGATCCGTACGGATGAAAAATTTGGCACCTGTCAGATACTACTAGAACTTGGTTAGAGCATGTATGATGGCCAACATTTCTTTGTCTTAGATAGAATATAGACATTCTATTGGTGTAAGCTTTCTTCTTTCATAAGAAATGGGGTGCCTATCTTGCATCAACACTACTCCAATGCCTTCCCTAGACACATCACACTCCAAAATGAACGGTTGGGTGAAATCAGGTAGTGAAAGTATGGGACAAGTGCTCATGGCCTCTTTTAGCTTATCAAAGGTGAGTTGTGCCTTTTTGTTCCACTAGAATGACCCCTTCCTCATTAGATCTATTAGAGGTGCACTAAGCTGAGAGAATCCTTTAACGAACCTCATATAGTAACTGAATAGTCCAAAGAATTCTCACAAATTTGTGAGTGATTTTGGGGAAGGCCAGTCGAGGATAGCCTGAATCTTCTCCTGATGCACTTGAACTCTACATTTACTGACAACATGCCCCAAGTACAATATTTTTGTCATACCAAATTCACATTTGGACAATTTGGAAAATAAGGACTATTCCTCCATGATACTTAGAACTTCATTTAGATACTCCAAGTGCTCCTCCCATGTCCTACTATAAATAAGAAGATCATCAAAGAACACCAATAAATACTTACATAATTTCTTGTTGAAGATGCAGTTCATGCATGATTGAAACATAGCAAGTGCATTGGTCAATCTGAATGACATGACTAGAAACTCATAATGTCTGTAGTGACAACGAAAAGACATTTTCCACATCTTCTTTCCTCATGCGGATCTAATGGTATCCAAAATGGAGATCTATTTTTGAAAAATAGATCATGCCAAGTAGTTCATCCAGTAGCTCATCTATCCTTGGAATTGGATATCTGTTCTTTATTGATTTTTTGTTCAATGTGTGGTAGTCCACACACATGCACATCATCCGATCCTTCTTTTTAACCAAGACCATAGATGATGCAAATGGGCTAGAACTAGGATGGATCCATCCTTTTTCTAGCAATTCCTAAATTGTCCTTTTGATCTCATCTTTGAATTTCTTTGGATGGTGGTACGATGTGGTTATGACCATCTTTGCCCCTGATTCCAACTCGATAGTGTGTTCAAACCCTTAGTGAGGTGTTATGCCGGGAGGAATATCCATGAAAACCTTTTCATGTCTACTTAAAATATCTTGGAGTTCATCATCCTATGGAGGTGTTCTTTGCCCTTTTATAGGTTCTATCGAGATAAAACAATGCGCAACCCATGCAATGTCATCGTGCCAAAAAATTGCCTCCATATGATGCGCAAAAATTTCCTTCTAACCTTCATTTGCCATTCTTTGGATGACAACCTTATTCCTATCAACAAAAATAGTGAATTCCATCTATTTGAAACTCTGAGTGTATTCATCAAGTGTCTCCATCTACTGTATCTTGAGAATGACTTCTATGTTAGCAAGGTCCACTATGAAGAAATCCTCAGTCACCATGTGATTCACCATTGTGATACTCAGCCAAGGAACAAGATGCATGTAGGGCAAGAAAGTCCCTCTGGTGACCTTGACTTGAAAGCTTGCATGTGCCTCTGTAGATAGAATTCTTTGTTTTACCAAGGATGAGTTTATGAAATTTAGAGTAGCTTTGCTATCCAACATCACTGTAACCCTTTGTCCTTGAAGGGTACCCCGTACATGAAAAATTGTGCACCTTGGGCTACCAACCAATGCAATGGTTCCTCCACATTGTACCAAAGCATAAATTCTCTCCATATAGTTTAAACTGATGTTGGTGTCATTGTGGGGTTGGTTATCTTAAGCTAGCATTTCTTCCTATTAGTCCTCATCATCAGACATGACCTCAATGTAATGGATTTTCCCTTTTTTTGAGGCATCGATGGCTAGGCTCCCAAGGTCCCTTATAATTGAAGCATAGTTTCTTCCTTTAGAGTTCCTATTTGGTAGCTTCATCCAATAATGACTTCTTGGGTCGAGGTTTTTCCCTCAAAAACATTGATGATTTAGGATGTGAGGATATTGTATGCTTTATTGATTGCTTCCGACAGGGTGGTAGGATTGAACCCATTTACCCAACCCTTCAAAGGTTCTATCAGGACATCGATAAAAAGCACTACCTATCTTCTTTCAAAAATGTTCATAACCAAAATAGAAAGTCTCTGAAATTCTGCAATGAACTGATCGATCGATCTAATTTTTCTCAGTTGCGTCAAATCCTTGAAATTGAGCTCCATATCCTTACCATCAAATCGTTCTATGAATTTCTCCATGAATTTTGCATAAGTATTTATTTGATCATGCCCTAATGTGATCATGTCGTGGTGCTATCATTCATGCGCAACTCCCTCCAAGTGCAACATGGAAAACTTGATTGCTTCTTCTTCTAGCACAGGATTCAACTGGAAGTAGGTATCAAATTTCATTACCTATGCTTGCATAGATATGGAACTTGATCCATCAAATGGAGATAGATTTACCTTACTCAACTTCCTTCTAAGATCATCGTTAAAGTATCCTCTGTTTCTGCCTCTCGAATATCTCATTCTCAGATCTGTGTAGTCTTTGTAGGATATATCTTCTTCAAGGTTTGCATTCTTCTAGTCTTCTCTCATCTCTTCTCAGGTTGGTTGTCTCCCTCCATGTTGTGCCTCTATTCGTGGTGGAAAAGTCAACATGGAAGGTCAAGAGCATGTTGGTTGAGGGTTTGATTTTCCTAACATTGAGTCTGCACTGTGACCATTTTGTTCCCCGAATATTTTGTTCTTTGCCAACTTCTTGAGAGTTTCTTCCACGATTTGCTATGTATTAGTGATCTATGTCTGATTCCTGGCAAGTTCCCTTAGTAATGCCACAAGTTTGGCAGCGGTGGATTCCTATTCGTCAGCCATTCGATCAATGGAATATGTCCTTCTTCTCTTCTAGCTATAAACTCTCATTCACTGTCCATAGGCTAGCAAGATCGAAGCGCTCTGATACCACTATGATGAACTTGATGACTTCAACTTGAGAAAGTTGAAGAATTTTGAATAACTATACAAAAGTGGCCAAGAGTGCACTGACAAGGAGGAGGTACAAACTAAATTAGAGGAGCAGAATAGAGTCATATGATGGATAATTTTTAGCTGTATGTTAGAGACAATGTTTCCATACAGGGTGCCAATAGGGGTGGTCATACATAAGACAAGACAGTTTGTACGAATGCTAGAGGATTGTATAGGTATTTAGAATGTCGTACGATGGCTTATAGAAGGTCATACAGTGTCTTGAACATACCGTACGATGATTTCAATAGGACTATATGGAGGGTGCAATAATAGGAGGGTTGTATGGATATAAGGTTATACAAACTCAGATAGGAGGATGAAGTAGTATGTGTCTTGAGTGCTATGAGTCATAGAAGAGGTATGGAAAGATTTGATTGAGATTCATGCCAAACAAGAAACACAAGTAATTATGAATATATTAGATAAAGCCAACAATGATGGTGCCTGGCAATGGCCGTATAGAAGATGTTGCCTTATGATTGTATTTGCCAAGATACTAAACAATGCTAGTACAAGTATGGAATAACATTCACAAATTGATAAGTATTTGAAAATAATGATGGCACTTCAATTTTTTCAGATATAGATCGAGTTGAACACTGATGAAATAGAGTGAGGGTTGAATCCCACCGAAATTGCACGAGCCAAATAGGGAAGATCTTTCACTTATGAAATGGTGAACAATCTAGAACTCCAATAGGAATTTGTAGTATAGAGAAAATAATCCAAAAGCATACCTAAAGACTTCCTACAAGTCGTGCTTAAATACCTATTGAGAAACCATTCTGAGGGTGTACAAAGATAGCTGACGATGACACAAACTTTGAACACAAAATAAAATGGGTCTGAGATACATTAAATCAATCAACCCATTACAAAAGTTTAATTTATTATTTAATTTATAATGAGAACATTACATCAACCAAACTGATTAGATTAAAATTATAAGACAATACCAATACTAAAAAGAAAATAAAACCTTATATTGAAATCTCTCCCTCTATCAACAACTTCCATCTTCTAAATAGGTTACAAAACTCTTTATAACTCCCTCTGAGTTTTATCTTATATCTCCCTCTTACTAGGTAGATATTAGGATTTCTCCCTCTTTCTTGTATTTGTCTCCCTCATCATATTTGTGTTCTCATCTGATCAACAATATCAACAATTATCTCCCTCAGTAAATATCTCTCTTGATTAGTAATTATACTGTTAATCCACAATATTATCTCCCTCTTTGAAAATAATTCCAAAGACTTATCATCTTTAATCATGAAAATATAAGCTTTTTAGTTTCTTGAGTTTCTTCCTTTGTCACCTTACTTGTGACTGATTTGAAGTTTCAACTCTTTGATTACTTTAAGCAACTCCTAAAGTAAGATCCTCTGCACCAATGTATAACATATGAAATTTATCTTATTTGATGTAAGACAATCCTCTTGTTACTTAGATAGCCTTTGATAGGGGTATCACCCCTATTTTACCTCTCAAATATTCATGAGCATCCTTAGGTAATGCCTTTGTGAAGATATCAACAATTTTCTCTTTAGTGTTAACATATTCCATCTTCACCTCTTTATCTTGAGCTAACTCTCTCAAATATTGATACTTGATTGCAATGTGCTTAATCTTTGTGTGCATCACTAGATTCTTTGATATATTGATAGCACTTGTATTATCACAATAAAATGTCCCTAGTTTTGTGATCTCTTCCTTGATACCTTTGAGTAGCTATTTAATCCATACAATGTTTGTGCAATTCACAAAAACAAAAACATATTTAGCTTCAACATTAGATTGTGAGGTACAATTTTGTTTCTTGCTAGTCCATGTAACTAGTCTCTTATTTTAGAAAAATGCTCCTCCACCGGTGCTTTATCTATCATCAATGTTTCTAGCCCAATCAAAATCAGTGTAGGCTTTTAATTCAAATTTCTCATTATTCTTATAGTATAGAACAAACTCTTCTATTCCTTTTAGATATCTCATTATTCTCTTTATAACCATTAAATGATTCTCCCTAAGATTAGTAGAGAATCTTACAACTATCCTATAGATAATGCAATGTTAGGTCTACTATGTACTACATATTGCAACTTGCCAATCATAGACTTGTGCAATATTTGGTTCACTTTAGTTGAATCATCATTCTTTGACAACTTCAATCATGTCACCATAGGTGTACTAACTAGTTCTGAATCCTCCAATCCAAAAAAAATTAATATTTCTACGAATATTGTGATTGAGTGATGCATATATACCATATTTCATCTAATAAACTTGCAAACCCACAATGAATTTGATTTCTCCAAACATAGAAATTTCAAATTCTTGCTTCATTTCATTTTCCAAAGCTTTACATAAGGCATCTTGTCCTCCGAATATGATATCATCGACAAAAAATTTAGATAATAAAATACCTTTTCCTTTCTCTATCTTCATGTATAGATTGCTATTATCAACAGTACCTTTTAAATCCAATCTTTACAAGATAATTATGAAGTCTCGCATACCATGCTCTTGGTTCTTGTTTCAAACTATATAGAGCCTTGTGTAATCTACATACCATGTTCTTATGGCTATTCTATGTAAACTTCCTCTTCTAATATTCCATTTAGAAATGCAGATTTAACATCCATTTGATAAAATTTGAAACCTTTGTACGTAGAATAAGCAAGTAGAGTTCTTACTCCCTCCAATCTAGCAACAGGGGCAAATGTCTCTCCATAGTAAATTCCTTCTTCTTGTGCATATCCCTTGCAAACTAATCTTGATTTGTTCCTTGTGACTTCACCATTTTCATCTAGCTTGTTTTTGAATACCCACTTGGTGCTAATCACATTTTTGTCTTTTGGTTTAGGAACTTGACTCCATGTTTTCTTTTTCTCAATTTGTTCAATCTCTTCTTCCATGGCTTTAATCTAGTCTATATCTTCTAATGCATCTCTCATTGATTTGGGTTCCTTCATGCTTAGCAAACATATATCATTTATCAATCTGTTTCTTGTCATTGGTCTAGCATCTTTATTTCCAATAATTTGTGTAGTAGGATGATGTCTCTTCACATATTTGGACAATCTTGGTTTAGCTCTAGTTTCTTCACTTTATCTTTCAAGTTTAGAATCATTGTGTGCATCTCTATTAGGTAACTCAACATTTCCACCAATCTCAGAATCAAAATGTGCCTCAACTTCATTCTGTAACTCAGCATCTGAATGTGGCTTAGTTTCTGAATGCAACTCAATATTCATAGTTTGTAACTCGACAATCACTAAAATTTGCTATTGATTTGTAGCTTGATTTACAACATCTTCTTCAGTAGGTATATCTTCATAAGAGTATACAAATGATTTTTATTCTTCAGGTTCTTTCATGGGTTCAACCTCATATACTTCTATATATTCATCAAAATTTACATTTACATTTTCCACAAGTTTGTTAGTGTTAGTAGTTAGAAACTTATAAGCTTTACTTCTTGTGGAATAGCCTAGGAATATACTTTCTTCACTTTTGCATCAAGTTTACCATTCCTCAAATCTTTAAGAATGTAGAATTTGCTTCCAAATATCTTAAAATATTTTACATTGGGTGAGTATCCATACCATAGTTCAAAATGTGTTGAATGAGTACCTTTCTTGACATGAACACGATTCAAGGTATACACAGCTATACTTATAGCTTCTCTCTAGTATTTCAAAGCAACATTCTTTTCTATCATGAGCGTTCTAGCATAGTCCATTACAAATCTATTCCTCCTTTCAGCAATGCTATTTTGTGGAGGGGTTTTAGGGGTAGATGTATGTCTTTTGATTCCTTTGTCATTACAAAACATCTCAAACTCATTTGATTCCTTCTCAAATCTTGCTAATTACCTCTTAAACATTTAAAATATTGGTCATTCGGTGGCTTACAAAACAAACTTGATATGAAATCCTTTATAGTTTGAGGTGATATTTTTATACCACATTCCTGTAAGATTTCTTTACTATGCATGGTACCATATATAGATTGAAATACATTATAATGGTAACAAAATTGAACATGAGATTTACAACAACATGTGATTCTTTCCTTGTTAATCCTTACATACCATGGTTTACACTTTTCAAAAGATCTTTGACCAATGGTATAGTTAACACGTTATTGTCTAAATTTTTTTTGAACAATTCAATTTGAGTCATGTCCAAAGAGTTTTTAGGATGTGGATTACATATTTTTTAGCCAACTCTTAATTAAAGAACATCACTTGAATTAGGTGATACTCTTATATTATCATGCCAACAATATTCAATCAAAGTTTTGACTTCACTAGTAAGTTTCATATCAGATCTTGAGAGTCTACTACTAGAGGTCCATAAACTATTTGTTGGATCACATTCAAAGTTAATCCTTCTCTTTACAACTCTTTCTAAAGTTTTACAACTCACATTAAGATATCCACTTATGTTACTAATCAATCTTTTGTCAATAGTTTATTTGTTAACTAAAGTTGTTGTTATTACTCAATGTTCTACATTCTTATCTTTAGAGTGACTTCTCTTTCTATTAACATCAATGACACTAGAAACAATGGATACAACTTGTTTTAAAGACTCTTTTTTTTTGTTTTGTTTTGAAGATATTTCTTATTAAAAAAAAGTATATATAATCTATTAGCATGTGTCCTAATCTATCTCCATGGAACCAATCCATGAAGATTATCTAGCACATCATTAGAAAAATAAAAATAATGTTCAGGCACTTCAATATCATTTAGACATGTTTGTTTAGTACTTGATGTTTCCATGTCTATATTCATACCATTGTTATTTTCAATTGGCATTTCATTTTCAATGTTATTTTGAATTTGAATTTCATTTTCATTTTTTCTTGGTATTTTTTTGGGGGCTTGCATTTCCATTGGAGTTTTTTTTTCATGATCATTTGACAATCTATTCTAATGAAGAAAACCTAAATCATTTAAATCGTAACCTGCTTCTACAAAATCACCAATTTCATCACGAGAAAAAATTCTAGGGTTTGGAAACACAACTATATTGAATGTTTGACTTGAATGTGCACCTGAATCTCCTTGTATTGGTTTCTCTTCTTCAGCTTCTTCATCCATCATGGTATCCTCAATGTCTTTCTCTTTTGAAATAATATTTGAAATTGAAGACCCAACATTACTCAACTATCTAATTCTTTGTCTTCTCTCTCATTGACATTGTGCTTCATTTTTTTTGTTTGTTGCAATCTCCTCATTTGTCATAACTTTTTTATTCTTCTTTTTTCATTGTTTTGATCGCATGTTTGCATTGGTTTTGAATTCAAATCAATAGCTTGCAAATTGTAGAAGATGACAAGAAAACAAAATAATTGTGACAAAAATTTGTTGTTGTAGCTCAGAATTGTCAATCAATCATTACAATAATTGATAAGTTCTTTGTGGGTCATCTTTTAGGGCCTTAAACTATTGGGTACCAATTTAAAATGGGTACCCAATTATAAATCGGGCACCCAATTTTTAAATAATTGGGTACCCAATTTTTTAAATATTAGGTGCTTGATTCCCATAATAACTAAATTAGAATTGGGCACCTGATTTTTGAATTGCAAATCGGGTGCCCGATTCTAATTCCATGGGTGGGAATTTCCATTTGGAATTGGGTTTTGCCTTGGGGAAAGGCTGGCATAGGCTTGGTGGGACCAAGCCTATGCTTTTATGTATCAAATTTTGACTAAGGCAATTAATCATCAATTTAAGGGATTTTCGTAATTTTTATATAGTCTTCCCCATTGAATTTTTTGACAAAATGAAACCCCATTATAGGACTTACTATTCTAGTTTCAAAAATGTAAATTTTATAGTGTTTTGAGTTTATTTGCTATTTTTACATTATTTATTAATCAAAAATGTCTCTTAAACATAAAATAGTGATATTCACTACAACTTTAATAACTTTTAAAATTTTCATATTTCTTAAATTAATTTACATGTCATCAATCTTCACACAATTCTTTTGAAGTTTTAAAAAAAAATTTAAAAGTTAATTTTTGATTAAATTATGGTGTTCGTACATGACAGATTTTAGAAATTTGCTTAATCATCATTTAAAAAAATCATTAAATAATTTTTTCATCAATTTTTGTTGTGTCAAGTAACTTCTTTTAAAAGGATTCACAAAAAAATCATTTAATTGTGCCAAATTATGGTGTTCATACACAAGTGTGGTATGGTCCTGAAACAAACATTTTGAAAAAGTGGTTTTTAAAGATCCATACCAAAAAATAATATTTCATATGACTATACAAATAAATTGCATATTCAAAAAGGAGATTTCAGGCGCTACAATTTTTATTTTTTAAGTTTTTAAAATATTTTATCTCTAAATGCCTCAAATTTTGGCATCAATTGACATTATATTTCAAAAATAGAAAAAACACTTCTAGTTTTTGGCCAAAAGTGAGACCCAACTTCTTGCACTAACCCGACATATGATATCACATTTTTTTGATAAAAGAGTAGCCAATAACAAAGTGCTAACCCATTACAAATGCACAAAAGAAATATAGAACTTAACAGACAAATCAGAGCATAGTGGCTTTTGCCCAACTAGGAGGACCAAAATCACACTGCTAGAGTAGGGTGAGAGTTATTTGTAAACCTTCAAAAAATTGTCCAAAAAATATTATCTTTAGGTTCCCTAATGAAGGAGACTTCGTTGGGGCAACTATGAGCATAATGACAAGATTGTGCAAAAGTTGAGTATCGTTAGCAAAACTATGTTGTAGCACATCGACAAATGAAGAGGGAGTAGAAGTGCCCTCTTGACCTAAGGAAAAATAATTCTTAGTCATGGGGGTGTTAGAAAGGGTAGTAATAGGAACAATACTTGGAACAAAATTAGAAGCTTGGCCCTGATCAGCAACACATGTTTAGTTGAGATTTTCTACATGAGAATCTAGCTTGCAAGTCTTCAAAATACTTAGAAAGGGAATCAACAACACAAATAATTAAATGCTTGTTATTGACAAATTTCCACCACAAAGCAACACCTTTACAATGTAGAATAGTGCATTCAAAGGCAAGTGACTAGTAGAGAAGCAATGTTGGAAATAGAAGGGAAGGCCCTAATAATCCATCACTTGAGTCCAAGGCCTATCCTCAACTATAAGCACCACGTGCCTAGGGAGTGGTTGGGGCATATCCAAATCAATAAAAATAAGAGAAAAATTATAATGGTCTAGAGTTTTTGTAGCTTCATTTACCTTTAAGAATTGACGAATTGATTTCCCAACAACCTCAAAAAAAAAAGATCTCCCATAAATAAAGTGGGAGATAAGGATAGGGAAACCATAATGAACACACATTGAATAGTTGAATGAGATTGTCCAAGGTTTGGAAAAAAGAGATCAATTCCCTCAAACCCACAAGTTGTTTAAGATCAAATCTCAGTCTTCAAAAAAGAAGTAATAAAAATCCCCTCAGCATAAAGGTAAAGCTCAATATCACCAAAAACTAAGGGTTCCAAGAGTCAATTATGTAGCTCTAGGAGAAAGGACCAGAGCCCTACAAAATAACACACACACACACACACACACACACACAACTTCCTATGTTTATCCTTATATTTCTATATCTTCCTCTATTCTCATGTATATATCTAATCCATCTCTATATAATTTCCTTTCTCCTTTTTTTCTATCTCTTTTTCTATCTCCCTCTCCTCTGCGTACCCCTCTCATCCTTCTCCATCTCCATTTCTCCTCTAGATCTTCATCCCTCCATCGCTCCATGTATTCATCCCTATCTCTTCTCCTCTCTCCCTAACTCTATAGTAAGCATAAACATGAGCTTTATGATACTGAAGCCTAAATATGTTCTCAATTTAGGTATTTTGTTCCAATCATATTTAGATCCTTGTAATTGGATTTATACTTGATTCAAGATACTGCTTCTCTATTGAAACTTTTGTTATGCAAACAACATTTTCTAAATGGATTGCCAATCAACCTCATGTACTAAATAAATGTAAGCAAAAATAAGATTTTTTTTTTCCTTATTTGAACTTTCACACCAATTCAATGTACCCATTGCATAGGGCGAATGCACCAAGTTGTGGTGCCAAAAAGATGACACTTCTTTTTTCTTCAAAATTTCCAATAGCACACACACAGTATAGCATGTATGCATTATAGCGTGCATGCGCTATGGCCTGGGCATAGGCTTGTTGAGCCAAGGTCATAGCACGTGTGCACTATAACATGTATGTGCTATGGAAAAATGGATTTCTTAATAGCACGTATGTGCTAAAGCACATGTGTGCTATGGAGAAATGTAATCCTCAATAGTGTGTGCATGCTATAGTGCTTACTCTCTATTAGAAATCACATACAACAATAGAAACCCCTACTCTCTCTCCCTGCTCTCCCTCTCTCCACCCTCTCTCTCAATTTCTCCCTCCCTCTCTCCCTACCCCATCCTCTCTCTCTTTGCATCCTATCCTGTATTCTTTCCCTCCTCCCTCTCCCTCCCCATCCCATCTCTCTCTCTCCCTCCCTCCCTTCCTCTCTCCCTCCCTCTATTATCCACTACTCTATGTCCACCCCCCTCCCCCCCTCTCTCTCTTTCTTTATATACATCCTATCCCACATACTCGTTGAACCCCATTCCTCTCTCTCTCTCTCTCTCTCTCTCTCTCTCTCTTTATCTATCTATCTATCTATCTATCTATCTATCTATCTATCTCTCTCCTCCCTCCCTCCCTCCCTCTCCATTTCGAGCTCTCTCCATTTCTCCCCCCCTTTCTCCCTACTTCATCCTCTCTCTCTCCCTACCCCATTCTCTCTCTCTTTCTTTGCATCCTATCTCGTACTCCTTCCCTCATCCTCTCTCTCTCTCTCTCTCTCTCTCTCTCTCTCTCCCTCTCCCTCTCTCTCTTACACCTACCCCCTAATCTGTGTCCGCTTCTCTCTTTCTATGAATCCTATCCCATGTACTCTTTGAACCCTCATCCTCTACTCCCTCTCTCTCTCTCTCTCTCTCTCTCTCTCTCTCTCTCTCTCTCTCCCTCTCCCTCCTCTCCCTCTCCCTCCCTCCCTCTCCCTCTCTCCCTCCCTCCCTCTCCCTCTCTCTCTCTCTATATATATATATATATATATGCATCCTATTTCATGTATGCTTTGAACCATGATTCCTCTCTCTCTCTCTATCCCAATCCCACCCTTTCACATCCCCTACTGTGTGTCCCTCCCTCTCTTTCTATGTATTGTATCCCATGTACCCTTTGATCCCCCATCCTCTACTCCCTCTCTCTCTCTCTCTCTATGCATCCTATTTCATGTACTCTTTGAACCCTCATCCTCTACTCCCTATCAATCTCACCCTCTCTCTTTCCTATCCACTACTCTCTATTTCTCTCTCATTCCCTCATTCCCTCCCTCCCTCCCTATCCCATCCCCCCCCCCCCCCTCTCTCTCTCTCTCCCACCCTCCCTCCCTCCCTCTCCCTCTACCTCACTCCCCCCTCTCTCCCCTCTCCTTACCCCATCCTCTCTCTCTCTCTCTCTCTCCCCCTCTCCCTTAATCTGTGTCCCTTTATCTCTTTCTATGAATCCTATCCCCTGTACTCTTTGAAGCCCAATCCTATACTCCTTATAAATCTCTCTCCCTCTCCCTCCTTCTCTCTCCCTCTCTCTCTTTCTCTCCCCCTCCCTCTCTCTCCCTCTCCCTATCCCTCTCTCCCTCTCCCCCTCTCTCCCCCTCTCTCTCCCCCTCCCTCCCTCTCCCTCTATCATCCAATACTCTATGTCCCTCTCTCTCTCTCTCCACATATATATATGCATCCTATTCAATGTATGCTTTGAACCACCATTCCTCTCTCCCCCTCTCTCTCTCACTCTCTCTCATATCTCTATCTCTCTATCCCAATCCCACCCTCTCACATCCACTATTGTGTGTCCCTCCCTCTCTTTCTATGCATTGTATCCCATGTAGCCTTTGATCCCCCATCCTCTACTCCCTCCCTCTCTCTCTCTCTCTCTCTCTCTCTCTCTCTCTCTCCCTCCCTCCCCCTCCCCCCTATCCTACTCCTATCCCATACTCTACATCCCTCTTTCTCTTTCTATTTATCCTATTCCATGTACTCTTTGAACCACCATTCCTCTCTCTCTCTCTCTCTCTCCCCTGTCTATCCTTACCCCATCCTCTCTCTCTCTCTCTCTCTCTCTCTCTCTCTCTCTCTCCCTCTCTATTTCCCCCCAACCCATAATCCATGTCCCTTTATCTCTTTCTATAAATCCTATCTCATGTACTCTTTGAACCCCCATCCTCTACTCTCTCTCTCTCTCTCTCTCTCTCTCTCTCTCTCTCTCTCTCTCTCCCCCCTCCCTCCCTCCCTCCTTTCCTCTCTATTTCTGTCTTCCTCTCTCTCCATCTCTCCCCATCCCTCCTCTCTCTCTCTCTCTATGCATTCTATCCCACGTATGCTTTGAACTCCCATCCCTCTTTCCCTCTCCCTCTCCCTCTCCCTCTCCCAACCCCTACTCTAGGTCCCTCTATGCATCCTATCACATGTATGCTTTGAACTCCCAGCCCCCCCCTCTCTCTCTCTCCATCCCTCACCCTCCCCCCTCCCTCCCTCCTTTACCCCCTCCCTTTCTCTCTCCTTCCTTCCCTCTTTATTCCCCCCCCCCCCCCTCTCTCTCTCTCTCTCTCTCTCTCTCTCTCTCCCCATTCCCTTTTGTCTTTCTATTCTTTGCTATCACTCTACATCATATCCCCTACTCTCTCCCTAACCTCTACTCTCTCTCTCACTCTTTACCCTCACTCCCTCTCTACCTCTCTCCTTCCCTCTCTCCTTATCCATCATCTCTATTAAATTGGAGGCTTAAATAGTGTCTACGCACTATAGCTCATGTGCACTATAGTGCATATGTGTGATTTAAGTCATCAATTTAAAAAGGGTTTAAATAGCATGTATGCACTATTTAAGCCTTGAATTTAAAAATGCTTTAAATAGCATGCATGTACTATAGTGCATATGCACTATTACACATATGCACTACCTAAAGCATTGGATACCACCAAGTCTAAGGCTTAGATTTTCCTTGGGGATCCAACCCAAATGTTTGGAGGCTCTAAACTAGTCTAAGATGTGTTTTGTAGCAAGTATACAAAATGCTTGTTTTTTCTTTTGTGCTCTCCTTCAAGTTTTTCTATGGTTGAGAATCGATAAAATCAAGTTACATAGTATTATAGATCTCTGTGTTAGCTATATAACCATAAAATTAATTTTAAATTCATATTATTTCAAGCCTTTCAGCTATAATTTATTTTGAATGTATGTACAATTTCTCTCAAAAACCAACATGTACTAATTGTGGTGTAGATTTTAGCTTGTTTGTCAAATTTTGTAAAGAGTTAGTTTTTTAGAAACTAGAGTCCATTCTACACACTTTGAAAAAAAAAAGTTTTTATTTTGGATTAGTTTTCAATGATTTCTAGGGGGGGCACACAAATATTTCATGTTTTTGGGATGTGTCCACTTACAAAATTCAAAATAAAAACACATTATAAAATTACCTAAAATTTTTGGGATAAACTACATGGTGTTAGGTAAATTTTGACCAGAATGATTAAAAAATTTCAAAGTAGAAGTTAAAATTTTAGGGTGGTCACACTTTGCACTATGTTATGTTTTTCCTGAAAAAATAGTACCTCTTTCTATGGCCTCCTTTTTTAAGGGTCTAAAACTAAACCATTTTGAAAAAAAATTAGTAGTTTAGAAACTAGATTCAAAGGACAAGTACTTTTATTTTTGTCATATCTTAAAATTTTGAGTGTAACTATCTTCAAACTCTTGCCGTAGTTCAGAAATTGTTGATTTCAAAAAGGTGTCCACTTATACCCCCCTTTGGGTACCACAACTTGGTCAACTTACCCTATACTAAGATGAAATTTCTAGTAATATTATTGAAGTTCCCTTTAGCATGTTTAATGTATGCAATATCTTTGTTTGAAAATGTGGTAGCATTTTGGTACTTTCACATCATTTAATGATTACATGTGATTTTTTGCAATTTGATTATGAATAACTATACATATTAAAAGAAACACTAAATTGGACATATCTTAAGGATTTTTTCACAACTCAATGACCCTTAATAGGTACCCAAATAGGAAGAATTTCACTCAATCACTAATTAAACAAAATTGTTAAGCATTATTTGAGTTAGTTTTATGAAGTTCACTAGTGTACTAAATTTTTAATGAGCAATCTTAATAATTTTTTTGTGAATCTTCTTGTCATCTCTAAAAGTTGCACCCTGATGGAGCTCTGAATCTCAATCACTTTGAGAAACATGAAAATACTCCTTGGTATGTTGGTTGCCCCAAAAAAAAGTAGATCTTTGGATTCCAGGCTGGTTCCTATATGATACTTCACCTAAGATTGATGTAGGAAAGTAAAATACTTGGTAGGAAAGGGGTTATGAATGATTTTTAAAGTTTTTGCATGAGATTTAAATAATGAAAGATAAACTTAATTGAAACTTAAGGTGATGCACTGAAACATTAAGATGAGAAGATTATTAACTTGATACAATGAACCCTTACTAGACAGTTCGATATTGGCACAATACTGATCTCAAAAAACTCATATATAAGCACTTTATGAGAAGGATAGATTTCAAACAAAATGGTAACATAAATAATGATACTCATAGTTAACAACCTAAAATGAAGCACATCTCACAACTTACAACCTATATGGGTATTCCAAAATTCACTTGTAGATGCTAAAGTTGAGATATTAGCTTAATGATTTAAAAAAAATTACAAAAATAACATTAGATCAATGACTTACATAGAGAAAAGTGAAAAAAAAATGACTTCCAAACTATTCTTTATTCAAGCTCCAAAGGTGACACAATAACACTCTTCTGGTTAAAAAGTAATATGCAAAAATACTATGAATGACCTGAAAGATCACTCCAAAATTGCCTCTGCATAAAAATTGGAACATCTTCAAATGAGCCTCAAGCTCATACTTATGCATTATTTTACATCCAACTACATCATAAATGCAAACATCAACTCCTTGCAAGTTCAGTCAATAAGACCTTTTTTGAGCCCCTAAAAAGACTTCAAAAAGGGGTACAAGTGGCCCAAAAGGCATAGCCCCAACATATTATCATAAAAACTCAACATTAATGCAGTCATATCTCCAAAATAAGCATGCAAAAGTCTTTACAATGTAATAACTCCTCATTTGACTTTCCATCCTATCGCCTTGTCACTTTTGCCAAAGTTATCTAAGATTGACTTTCAAAGGTAAAGTAAAATGACATAAATGACTTATAGAAGATTTTATATCAAAATGACAATAATACTAGCACTTGCACTCGAAGGAGTGAGGGGTACATCGGTAGTGAGAAAATATGGTGGTCTATATAAGATACATGCTAATGTTTATTTGTGTCATACATTTAATATAACAGAAAAAGGAATATAAAAAACAACAAAAGCAAATCAAACATTTTTTATTTGACATAACCATACTCTTATACTCATATAAGAAATGTAGATGATGAAAGAAAAAATCCAAGATAGGAATCACAATGTTTGGAAATTATCCATTGATCCCATGGGTTACTTTATATTTAATTTTAAGTCTAAAGAGTTTTTCTTATAGTGGCTTCTTATTTAGATAAGAGAGATTGTCTATTGTCACATAATTTACAAATCAAAATAAATCCAAAAATATTTTTTTTCCTTTATTTTTTGTTAATTAATTTTTTTGATGAATGTTGGTCCTTGTATAGACATTGTCTAAAGTTTACACCTTTCAAATTGACATTCATTTTAGTTTCATCATCTAGATTCTTTATATTACATTACTAATTTAGGGACATGTCCAATGTTGAATAATTTGCATTTAAAGAGCATCAAATTCTCCCCTTCTATTTTACCATACACAATGTAGTGCACATCTAAAGATAAAATAATACAATACACCATTAAAAATAATAATAATAATAGTAAAGATATTTGAATTTTCAAAGTGATGTATGATTTGGTGATACAATTAATTAAAATTGTGGAGACAAAGTACGCTACCAATAGATTCTCCACAAAACAAATATTTAATAATCAATTACATCCTACATAAACATAATATATGCCCAATGTGTATTACACATCAAATCCAATAGAAATATGGTAAACAACAACAATAATAGCTAATATTGGATATATGCAAATTTGCATAAATTGGTAAATTGTATTGGATCACGACAAGGGGCATCTTTTCACTATACCTATAACACAAAAACTTTATACATTAGGGGAATATGATATTGGAATGCATAAATATACCCAATTAAAAAATTGATGAAGTAAACATAAACAAAATCATATAAATTAAGGGAAAGTGTGATATTTTGTACCTATCCACTCTATAGTGAGAGTTGTTGCAATCAAAACTCTTCCTTTTTTTCTGATAATGGAAAATGGATTATTTTTCATTCTTGAATATCAATCAAAGGAGAATGGTGGATCTATATGAAGGTTTCCTAGTGATTTAACTCTAGATATAGTTGTAAAAGTCAAACCTTGTTGTTCTGTTGTACCAATATCAAGTATTGTTTTTTGAATTGTCAATGCTTGGGATTATGTATGGTGAGTGCCCATGACATGGATAACGATATTTTTGTATAATTACTTAAGGTTATAGGTGCTATAGGTAAACATTTTGGGTCACCTTGGTCCCAATGTGGGCCATTGTAATTATCGAATCAGACAACCACATATAGAGGTAGTTCTAGGGGTTTACAACCTGATATATACATAATATCTACCACCCCCCCAAGTTATCCATTTACAAGGCCCATTTGAATCCAATTTTTTTTGGTTAACATTGTTTGTTGGCCTTTACATAGCTTGAGTTCTTATGGGAGTTGATTGAAGTCACTATCAAAGTTTGTTGTAGGTGTGTTTTTACTATGATTCTAAGTGTAACAAGAAGATTGAGTAATTTAATAATTTTTCTATTGTGTAGTAGGATTAAGTTCTTTGTAGAATAAAGGTGAATTGACTAGTCAAATGTGCTTTGTTCATAAATAGATAGGTGTTTTGTTTTTATGTTGCATAAGTAATTCCCAATCTTGTTTAGTCAATTTTGCGTTGTGCATGTTGTACAACATGTGATGAAAGTCAATTTGAGTTTGACTATTACCTTGCTGGAGAAACATGGTTGTTAATGTGATAACCATTGTGAATTTCTCCCAAAGTATTTGGTATTTGAGTGTGATGCATATATTGGTTTATCCATGACAAGGGGTAGTTGCACTAAGTCACAAAAAGGAATAATAGATATCTTCCAAAGACATTTTTTTGTTGATGGGGGGAAGCCTCATGTAATATATTATCTATTTTTAAAAGCAATTTTGGTTCTACAAAGCTAAATTTTGTTGAAGTTGATGAAAGATCAACCCCATAGCTCCCAAGAATCACCTATCATAGAAAGGGAGAAGCAAAAGCTATGGAGGTTCCAAATCCTAGATCCATAAATGAGACATTCTTGATGAGCAAAAGGATAAATTGCTATTATCAAAAGTGAATGAATTAGTAATTACAAAGAGAGATTGTCCTTATAAAGGAGATCGAAACTGTAAAATGGTCTAACCTAGGTATCATCACAATCATTAATAAAAAAATTAACTATTTTAGTTAAAGAAAACTAGAGTTAGTTAGAAAATATCTAATTACTCTAACACCCCTGTTAAGATAAATGTAAGGAGTAGCTAAAAACCCAGAAACTACTACAGAAAGTACATTTGGATCCTGGCAACAAGGCTTGGTGAGGTACCCAAGCACAACCAAATTTCTCAAAAGAGGAGAAATAGAGAAAATCACAATTAGGTCAAAATAGAGCTGGAAGGGCAAAATAAAAATATTTATCACCTCAGGATCTGTGCATAAAATGTCATAGGAAGTGTGCCCACCAGCACCAAAATTACATTGGGAAGTGTGTCAATTCCATACAAAAGTACCTTAATTTTTGTGCCAAAAATATCAATTTGTGTGGTAGAAAATCTCGATTTGCATGCCAAAAAATCTTGATTTATGTACTAAAAAATCTTGATTACCGTACGAAAAAATCTCAATTTCTGTACAAAAAATCTCAAAATTGAATTAATAAATTACAAAGAGATCAATCCTTATAAAAGGAGATCAAAACCATAACAGGTAACTAACCTAGGTTGTGGGATAATAATTAACAAAAGAATTAATTATTATATGCCCAAAGTTTAGCTTAAGTAAATAAGAGATAATAAATGACTCAATAATTAAATTGATATGATTTAATTATTAAGTCACTTATGATATCTAGTTTACATAAGCTAAACTTTGGGAATATAATAATTAATTTTCTTTTTAATTATTATCATACAACCTAAGTTAGTTACCTATTAGGATTTTGATCTCCTTTTATAAGGATTGATCTCTTTGTAATTTATTAATTCAGTTTTGATAATAGAAATATCTTTTTTGCTTCTGAGAATGGCAGTGTCCATAGCCTTTTGCTTCTGTCTTTCTGTGACAAGTGTTTGCATGCAAGTGATTCTTGGGAGTTGTAGGGTTGATCTTTCATCAATGAGGTATTTCACATCTCTCATCTCTTCTTGAAAGAGTAATAGATATTGTCCACATATTGGGCACATTTCTCTTATTGGTATTCTAAGGGTAGCATATATGGTTGAGGTGTGTACATGTTGAATGTCACAATTAATATAGGAGTAACAAGGAGTGGATTATTATTTTTATATGCTAAAACTCGAAGTGCATGTTTGATGCAATGCATTAAATATGATTTCCATATGCTCGTTGTTCCTTGTATGGTCATGCAGAGGGCTTGTTTGGAGGAAATATCATTATAATGCTCTTTAATAGTGGGAACTGTTAGTTCTTATTTGGGAGCTAATGGATGTAGTTGAACATGCTCTTGTACTATGGAGTGGTCATCTCTCTAGGATGTCTTGTTACTATTAATGAAATATTCTACAATGTTGCACAAATGGAGAAGTATAGAACACTCATCCCAATTGTTGATATTATCAAAGTCATGTTTAAAAAGCATTTCAAGGGCATTCAATTTCTCATCACCAGCAAGTCTCATTTATGATAGAAAACTCCCATTCATTCATTTCATTTGTATTTCTCAAATCCACTCCACTTGTATCATCTAAATCCTTCTCATGGTCAACCTCTCTATCTATCAGATGGTCAACATGCCAAACATGGTAGTTATTTAATTTTATTTGTTTCCAATATGCGACAATGCCATCTTTAGTGAGACCAATATCCATATAAATGCTATGATAATGCTTGTATAAAAGAAGCTCACTCCAACAAAAAGTCTCAAATTATTCAAATTCCTCATCATGAATACTATAGAAATGGAGGAAAACATTGACAATTGCCTTCTATTTTCTAACTCTCCACTTGCACCCTTTGTGAGTAGTCAAAAATGAGAATGATCTAGTACTTTCAAATAATGGTATTGGTTCCATATCAACGGGCCGTTGTATGTAGGAGTTCGGATAAATTACTAGTACTGTATTATCACCTAGAGTTTTGTTAATCTGGTGGAAAATTTTACATGCAACATTTACTGCTGTAAAAGAGAAACTAAAAATAACAGGTGCTAATTTTTGTAGTTTATGGCATGTCTCCTCAATACCAATATCACGATTTGCAATAATCTCAAACATAAATCTACGATATGTTGATAGTGCATGGTCTTCACCTGCTTGTTTACATATGCACATTAGCATATCAATATAACTCTTGGATTTTATTTCTACCTTTGATGTGTACTCCTCTATATATTTAAGAACAAACATCTTTGATACAACTGGTTGGAATCTATTTTGGCTCTCCATATTGAAATCATATCTAGGCTATGAATGTTCAACCTATCATCATTCTGGACTGGAACATATGTTTTTTTTACCATACTCATCACATGCCAAGGATGAGCTACCACTTTTAGACCAAGGGGCTTTATAGAAACACTATAAAATACTATCTCATCTATGCAAGCACATTGCTTCAATACATTGTGTTTGTCATTGGATATGATTGATCAATTCGTCATAGTTAGCACACATATGTCTGGAGAAGATATTAGTTGTTTCTAACAAGCAAAAATCTTCTTGCAAATATTGATGTTGTTGGTTGTTTCAACAAGATGGAGTGTAGGGATTCCATGTATTCACATATTTGTCAAATAATTATCTTGCTCATTCTATCTGCTCATGATTCTACCATTTAAGTATGTCCATGTCAAGTGTACCAGGAATCCAAATGAATCCACGTATGTATCATTATTTTTGATGTTGCCATTCATATCTATACTAGTAATATGTCACATGAAAGATTTTTTCTATTAATTCTTCACTGAACATTGTGGAACTTTGATTCAAGAATTGGGAAGTGGTATGTGGGTTATTGATAATGTTATTTGTGCATTCTTTTTTGGTTTAAAGGATTAATGGAAGGCCATTTAGAAAGAGTGATTGTAATTCAAGCAATTCAATATCTATAGCACTAAATGTGAAGAAAAGAGAAGGGGTTCCTATCTAGCTGATCATATTTAAAAGTTCAATGTGATGTTTACTCCAATATGTATGAATTCCCCTAAAGGAAGATCCAAAGTGCATTAATTCTTCAACCAATTGAGTGTTGGGCATTTTTTGTATTTGCAAACGAAGGTTTTCAATAGTGGTCGGCATGGATTCCTCTAGATTTGTCTTGACAAACACTTAAGAAAGTCCCCGAGTTTAAAGTCACATCATTAGACTTACTACAAAATAGTGGAATCTTGGATGCAAGAACAAGGACATAGTATGCACATTATTAATAATATTGTTTGTATGTTATTTGTTACTTTGAAGGGCGGTTGGAATGTCATGACCCCTCCTAAAAGGAAACCCTACAATTATGACTGAATAAATTTATATAGTAATAGTTCATTATATGATCTATTTTGACAAACTGTATATACAAATATTTATAATCCATTTATTATTACTAATTATAAAATTATATTTTATGTAATAATATAAATTTATATTATTCATATTAATTATAAATTTATTATTCATAATAATGATAACTATAAACAATATACATCTTATATAAAATTCTATTATTAAATAACTAACCGATTGCATTGCTATTATAAATACGTGAACAATTAATCCCTAAATCCAATAAATATTACTCATTAAACCAAATATAACATACTTGTCGATGAGGACACAATCAAGTGACACGTCGGGTCAAGGGACACAGCCGGTCAGAGATTCAAGACTAGTATTTGTATGAAGTCATCACCATCAGGTTTCACAGCAGGGGGAATACGAAGGACGTGGAACGAAGTCCAGAGGGAGCATATGGAAGATGGCAAACATTTAAAAAGGTGTAAAATTTGGGGCATGATAGACACGTCATCACCAAATCATATTTAAGAAGGAGGATCGACTTATATTCAAACAAGGGCTCTGTGGAAGCTAGAGTCCCTGCCTATTTTGTATTGGAATATAGAAATAAATTTGATATATTTGGAAAAGCAGACTGTAATGAGGAAGCTTATTTGTATTGAAAAATTAATGACAGATGGGTGTTTTGTCCAAAAGCATTTCCATGCTGCAAAATTATTCATTAGTGACAAAAAACATATAAATTCATGACAACTTTCAGCAAAAAGTATAGAAAAGTGTGACAATCTGATAAATTTAATATTAGAAAAAATTTAAAAGTGGAGACATGTAATATTAGTTTGAGATATAAAATGTGAATACAAAATATTAATATTTTTATATTACTTCTAGATATTATATATATTTAGTGCATAACTTGGGAAGCTTGTCTATGTAAAATAAAGGGCCTAGCCATTGTTTCTATAGGCTATAGGAGGCCCATTGATTGTGTCATCTACCAAAGAGAAGGCTTGAAAAGATGTAATATAAAATGTGTGGAGTTGAGATCTAACTCAATTTTTTTTTTGGAATGGGTAACCTTTACTAATTGGGTTTTTAGTAGAAGATTTATAATGTAAAACTCATAGTCACTATGTGGAAGAGTTGTAAAAGTGAAAAATGAATCTTATGTTTTTTTACATTCTAAAAGTATCTAACCTAAATGCACATACCCTCGACAAGTTTGTTGGCTTGCTTGGCAACTTTGGGATCTACAAATAATCCTATTTTAATTGTCCTAACATTAGTAAGAGGCTAATCAATGGTTGCAAAATGTGAAAGGGTTGAAGGCAGGCATAATGATCTAAAAACAATCAAATGATTTAGCTGACTGGCTATCAAATTTTTTTATTAAATTAGAAATGCAAATGTCTTAGATTCAATAAAGGGAATCTTCAAGGTAAGTCAGTGAAGTTATTTTTTGAGTTTCAATTCAAGAGAATCTGCAATTTAGAATCTAGGAAGTGTTGTAGCAAGGATATTTTCATATAGTCAGTTGTCCAGTAAACTGGAAATGGAAATGTGGCTATGAGTAATTTATTTAGAGATTGTGAAATTGGAGAATGGGGAAACTCCATTGATATCAAAGAGTAAAAGATAAGCATGCATCAGTTGGTTGAGAATACCAACCGGTGGTTACTACGACCTCCTACAACTGTCTAAGAAATGATTTGCAATTACATTGCTATAACAACTCAAAACATAGATTATTTCGAGAGGAAGAAGATAGAGATATGGAATGACCGACCGCTATGAATTAAAAACGATACAAATACTGAAGGCAAAACACAGTCTTAATTGAAATGCGCATGAGTGGGAAATCTATGTTTATGCTACACATGTCTAGGTATTGATCCATGGAAAAGAACAAACTACCTTAAAGCAGAGGCAACCCAATGAGTTAAATTTTTTCCTAAAAATTATCCATCTAGCAAAATTAATGACGATTAGCTATGAATGCTAGCAAGTCCCAAAAATTTGATGGATTCTGAGCAATCCATGTTAATGTTCCTAAATGTTTGGATGTGATTGTAAATAGTTTTTTATTACTGTAACGTGTTAGATAATACTACCTGATCCATCATCAGGATGCTAGAGAGAAAAGCTAGAGAGGATGCTAGAGAGAAAAGAACGAATGATGGATCATGTAATATAATAAAAAATGTTGATGAAAAAAAAAAATTATACACAGCCAAATGCAGGAATTTGGAAACATAGACATATCCCTTTCAAAAACCATATACTTTTAGTAGATTGCATGACTATATAGTTTTTTGTATCATTTGAATTAGACATAATGCCAACATATTTTATTTTATTTCCCTCAGTAGATAATACTTGTCTATAATTCTGTTGTAGCTTGAGTCTAGTTTTAAAAAAGTAAGATTTAATGGCAACTGGTGATATAGGCTATGGATGTGGATTCTAAAGCAGGAAGTAGGAGCTCCAATATTAATCTGTACTATTGTAGTTTCAATGTGTTAAAGTGATGCAACTTGACCAGTGCATAATGAGCTATAATTGTCAATCTCAATGTATGTTTCAAAAATAGATTCAATTAGAAAAGCAGAACCATAATGAACAAGGAAAGCTCCTAGTCCTTTCAGTACATACCATTTTAAGTTTGGCACTCCTATAAAAATGAATATGAGGGGGTCTTAAAAATGAATATGATGGGGTCTTAATACTTCCAACGTTCATTGATTCTATTGTGCCAAAATGTAATTTGATGACTATTTGATAAAATCGTGAGAAAACTAACCTCAATGGATTGAGAAGCATAGAATGGAAATCATTGCAATCAGGATTTAAAATTGAATGTAATGAGTGGAGATTCCAAAAATAGACCATTTTTTCTCATATTTGAGGGTCACTTCCTCTTGATATTGTCTACCATGTTGATTGTTAAATGCTTCAATGTTACTTTTACGAGAATAATTATAATTAATATAATATTAGTTATACTATTAAATTATTTTTTATTTTTTATTTAGTGTATATATTATAGGAGTATAAAATTGGCTTAAAGTAAAAAAATCAAATTATGTTATGAAAAATCATGTAATCAAATAGAAATAATTATTTAAATTTATAAGTAGGGTATGTACAGGATCATGGTGTACCAAACTATGGCCTTAAGTGGCAGTGAAAAATCAGCAAATCAGGTTTATGTCAACTTGACACATAATTTTGAAGTGGTTATGGACTTTATATCAAAAAGTTGTAAGAAAATAATTTGTAGAAAATTGAATGTAGTTTCTAAACTACTAGGCCTTATTAGGAGAAAAAAATAATTGATTGGTCAAAAGTTTGAATTTTAATGCAGTACTAAGAAAATTTCAAGGCGAAAATAAAAAGTAGGTGTATGTCTGACCACCTTAATCAAAATCAAATCATAATATTTTTTTAATATAATTATAGATATGAAAACTAGACTCATGCCCGGATGTGACGCATATTTTTTGATATTTTTATTCCAAATAAATAATTAAATATGAATTTTCTACCAAAACTTTTTCGGATTAAAAAAAGTCCCGTGTCTGACCACCCTAACTAATAGAAAATTTGACCAAATTTAATTTAATTTTTTTTTCTTATACTAGGCGAAGTATAGAATGTGACGCAACTTTTAGATTTAAAAAATGTTATACCGTTTGAAAGTTATAGCTATTTTTCATTCAGTATGTCAATCAACACTTTACAATAATCTTCATTGATAATTAACTAATAAATACTTATCAAACTCAGAATTTGACAGAAATTATATTGATGGAATCTAGAGAGCGATATTAAAAAACCCATTTCGTTTCATTGAATTTCGATTAAAATAACATTGTCAGACGGCTACCCAAAGTCTGAGTATCACTAAAACTCTTTATAAACATGTCTTTGGGGTTGACCGGGCAGGCTTGGTAAATACCAAGCCTGATCGGATATTCGATTCCAAATTGGATATCCGATATGGCTCGGTAGTCAAATTCCAAAAAATTTCAAATTTTGGAGGGAAATTCGATTTAAACGTTCTAGTTTTTTATTTTAAAATTATTTCACTTATATTAATATGTAAAGGCATATTTTAATATATTATATATATACAATAACGTAATGTAAACATTCAAGATATAATCTAGTAATATATCATAATATCTTATGTTAATCTTATTACAATCTATAAATATAATTTATATTATTATTATTTTTACTAAATTTAATAACGTAATTTATATATATATAATATGTATTATATATTATTATATTAATATGTATGTTTGGAAAAAGAGGGGTAAAAATTTATTCAATCACAATCAAGATACAAGGCAAAGGCCAAACGGCCTAGTACAACATTATAAACATCTATCCTCTAGGAGCAATTGATCAATAATCTCACGGTACTTAGTGGGTAGCGCTTCCCTACTATTAATATCCCATTTACCCTCATTCTTAGACGCCCACTTAGCTAGAAAATCCGCCACTTTGTTCCATTCCCGAGGGATATGAAGGAAGGCAACAGAGTCTAGCGACTGACAACGATCCAGACTTTGTCTGGCTACAGAGGCAAGTTGCCAACTAACATCTTCCACTCTCTGGTTATGCAACATATCCACAACAATCTATGAGTCAGACTCACAAATGATCTTTTGCCATCCTAACGAGAGGCCACACTCAATAGCAACCTTAATAGCTAGGGCCTCCATCAAATTATTAGAATGTTGACCCTTGTAAGCAGAGAAAAGAAACACTGCACCACCATCATCGCCTCTACCAATGGCCCCAATATCGGCATGCCTAGGATTCCCCCGAGAAGACCCATCTGTATTGATCTTCAAGAAACCTATCGGGGAGGGGGACCATCTCCCATCTCTACACACCCGCTGCTTACCATGGCTCGGACGTTTGCTTGGACTGCCTCCCCACCAACTATCATTCAGATGCAAATTCCTCACAATACCTTGATCCCCAGAATCAATATTAACTACCATATCACACTTTTCATATATCGTCTCCTGGAGCCTATTAAAAATCAACTTCCACAATTGGGAGTTGCCAGTTTTGACATCACAGAAAACTCTACGATTCCTTTCTAGCCAAAGATTCCATAGAATAAAGACTGGGCCTACCAACCAGGCCACGTGTAGGAAAGAAATCTTTGTTGGAGGACGACCCAAGCTCTCCCAGAAATCAATAAGGGAATTAGCATGAATACAACCATGACCCCAAGCCTCCCACCATCTATGCCATATCTCTCTCGAGAAGGGGTAGAGAAAAAATAAGTGTGAGATACACTCCTCATCTTGAAAACAAATAACATAAATCGAGGGACCCTGAAAACCTCATTTGCGCAAATTCTCCCAAGTAAGGCATTTCCTCTGAGCTAACAACCATAAGAAAAAGTTACACTTAGGCCACGAATAACTGCTCCAAACTTTCTTCCACCAGTACACTTCAGCCAAACCATGAAGGTTCCTATCCAGAATAGAATATCCTTGAGCCACTGTAAATTTACCCCTTGGACTTGGACTCCAAGCTAGGTTGTCCCTCCCATTGAGTGAGCTACACAACCTATCCTCCAAAACATGAGAAAGGAGAGCCCGATCCTCAACAGAACCACCCATCGGCCACTCCTGAGGATCCTTCCAAAAAGTTATCTCAACATTGCCCAGGCATTTAACAGTCTTAAAATCCTCCACCTTAAGCCAACCAGCATCAAAAAAAGATTGGGAAAGAGGAAGAAGTTGGGGAAAGCTGGAAAGAATAGGAGGATGGCCATCCCATGAGTCCTGCCAAAACAAAGAATCTGAATTGCTGTTACAAATCCAGAAAAGCCCCTCCTTAACAAGTTGAGCTCCCCTCTTAAGAGTATTCCAAATGCAAGAGCCTTTCCCCATCAAAGGAAGTCATGGTACCTCAGACCAGTCCGCACCAGGATGGTACTTATGGGAAAGAATCTTGGCCCACTCTTGATCCTAGCTATTGCACCAACGCCAGTATAATTTGGCAGCCAACGTAGTGACAACAAGAGTCATCGACCGAAGCCCGAGGCCACTCGCATGCTTTGGCCTACACACCGATTCCCACTTAACCAGACTCCACTTGGAGGAAAGCAAATTACCAGACCAAAGGAATTGCCGAGAAACAACATCAAAGTCTCTCACAAAACTAGACGGAGGAACCTGGACACAACACCTGTAAATGGGAAGGGACTGCACCACAGTCTTAAGCAAAACCAATCTCCCAGCAGAAGATAACCATCTATATGTCCAATGACTCACCTTACTTCTAAATTTATCCAAAATCCCCTGCCAATAATCCTTCCGTTGAGCACCCAAGGCCAAAGGGATCCCAAGATACATCAGGGGGAGTGAGCCGATCTGGAATCTAAGAACTCTAGCAATCCTATTCTAAATAATCTGAGGAGTGTTAAAGAAATAAATAGAAGACTTATCCTCATTAATTTTTTGACTTGAGGCTTTTAGATAGATATCCAAAGCTTTCCTGAAATTAACTACCTCACTAATTGTAGCCATGCCCATAAGACCAGTATTGTCAACAAACTGAAGATGAGAGCAAGAAGGAAGGTTATTACTCCAACTCCATCCATGGATAGTACCCTGTTGAACCTAAGCTTTTAAAAATCTGCCAAGCCCTCTGCAATAATAATGAATAAGTAGGGAGATAAAGGGTCACCTTGCCGAAGTCCCCGAGAGGCCCCAAACAACTCAGAAGGTTCTCCATTAATGAGTACAGAGAAAGAGGCCGAGGTCACACAGCTAAGAACCCATTTGACCCATTCCACCGCAAATCCAAAAGTCAAAAGAATTTTTTGTAAGAATTCCCAACTCACCCGATCATAAGCCTTGGCCATGTCAAGTTTTATAAACATAGCTTTCTTCCTAGAATTAGCCATAGAGTGGACAACCTCTGTTGCTATCACAACTCCATCCAAAATTTGTCTTCCATCCACAAAGCCACCTTGTTCCTCAGAAATCAAAGAACCAAGGAATGGCTTGAGCCTTTCTGCAATTAGCTTGGTGATGATCTTATATACCACATTACATAATGTTATGGGTCTGAAGTGATCCAACCTATCAGCTCCTTCCTTCTTAGGTATGAGAGCCAAGAAGGTGGAGTTCAGAGATTTCAAGATCTGTTTATTCCTGTCTGATTCCTGGACCACATCTAGAAGATCATACTTTGTTATCTCCCAGAATTCTTGGAAAATTTTAATCGGAAACCCATCTAGACCAGGGGCCTTACCTTTCTTCATATTAAACACAATTTTCTCCAATTCAGGAAGTAAGATAGGATTTAGAAGGGTTTCGTTCATATCTGCAGAAACAAGATGAGGGATACACTCCAAGATGTCCCGCTCCTTAGGCCTATCTCTAGGCTCCTCCCTAGAAAAGAGAGCAGAGAAATACTTGACTGCCTCCCCAGAGAAAGCATCCCGGGAAAGGATCTGGGATCCATCTGATAAGACAAGGGAGGATAGAGAATTCCCATGCCATCTTTCCTTAACGGAGTTGTGGAAAAGAGCAGTATTCCTATCCCCCTCCTGAAGCCAATCAATACGAGATTTTTGCTTCCAAACAATCTCCTCTCAAAGTTCCCATTCATCTAGCTCCTTAAGGGAAAGAACCTCAGCTTCACTCCTCTCAAAACTCAACCCAAGGTCCTGAATTTGGCGGGTGATGTTATCTAGCTTGGTTTGGGCAGCCTTCTTCTAAAGATGTAGATAAGCGAAACATTGTTTGTTCCATCCCTTAAGCCTGTATTTACATGCTGAAGTCTCTTGCTGAAAGTATACATAGCCGTACCATGATCTGGCATCCCCTCATACCACCAATCGACCATTAGATCAGGTAAAGACAAGTCTCTTAGCCACATCAACTGAAATTTGAAAGAGGGATTCTTGGTGACCCAGTATGAAGTGATGGAAAGCTTAACAGGCCAGTGATCCGATCCCCTCCAGTCAAGAATTTCAAAGTTGGTAGTCCACCTGTTGTCCATCTAGTAGCAGGAAACCAAAAATCTATCAAGCCTTTCCGAGATAGCCTCACCACCACATCTCCGGTTATTCCATGTAAAGACTCCATTATTTGGTTTCACATCAATGAGAAATAAAGAGCTAATCATTTCTCTGAGTAGATTAGACAATTGATCCAGCCTAGCAAGCCCGCCTCTTTTTTCCTCAATGCTAATGACTTCATTGAAATCTCGTGCAAAAATCCATGGAAGAAAAGGTTCCAGGGAATGAATGAATCTAATATGGGTCCATAACAGAACTTTACCTGCAAAGTCCGTTGGAGCATAAACGTTGGATAAGAAACACCTTTCGCCATTCTCAAAGCTAGTGGCAATCAAAGAAATGGAAGACCGACTGGATAACCACTATAATGGGGAGACTTTCCTTGGGTCCCAGAAGCAAGCCACCCCTCCAGAACTATTCAAAGCACCCACCCCCGGCCAAGCGCCATGAGGCCAGATATACGCTGCACACTTGGCCAAACCATCCAAAGAAAGTTTAGTTTCTTGAATAAAAACCATATCAAGAGACTGAGATTCAATTAATCTACGAACAGCCTTTTGCTTGGGGATGCTGTTCAACCCCCTTACATTCCATGATATCACAATCATTTATGGGGGTGAGAGAAATGTGAATCAATGGGACACACTAACCCAGACTCCACCAAATTTTCACCCATTATCTTCACTTTATCTTGATCAGTCTTTCTACCACTTTTTATCGGCTTATCTAGAGGCCCCTTTTTGAAGGGCTTTTGATGGATGCCTAAAGCAAGAGGATCCTTATTGCCTTTACTAGAGCCAGATGCCCCCTTAGGCCAATGAGAGTCATTGGACACCCCTGCTGGTCCCTCTGATCCCTGTGCTCCACAAAGATCCCCAATAATTTGAGCAGGATGAGGCACATCCATATCTACCTGCTCGGCTTGTAGGTCACCTGTATTAAGATGCTGATCCTCTCTCTACATTACATCTTCATGAATCTCCTACTGAATATTGGCCTCAGAAGAGGGCTCAACTGGGATACCTTCCTCTTGGGCCATGCTACCGAGAGCATCAAACCTGTTAAAGGTGTCATCCGTCCGCCTGTCCATCCAGGCTCTCTTCTTACCTTTTCCCTTGTTTCGATATTTAACCTGTGTAAAACCCTCACTGTCAATAGGTCCATTGGAAGCCCTAGCCTTTCTATTGTCCTCCCTAGGGGGAGCTGGGGTATCCAAGGAAGGATTCTTATATCTGGGACAACGGCACAGTAGGTGACATACTCATGGTAGATTCAGCACCTAAATGGGAGAGTCTCGTAATCCAACTACTGAATCCAAGAAACTGAGCCCATACAAATCTCCATAGAATCTAGCAATGGGTTGTTCAAATTAACTTCAACACAAATACGAGCAAAAGAAATTACCTTACAATCTTGCGTCTGAGTAGCCGATCCCATAGGTTTTCCAAGAAGCATCAAAATTTAATGAAGAATATCCTCCCTCCAAAATTCCAGAGGCAGTCTCGGCAGGTGAACCCAGACAGGAACACAAGAGGGGATTTCCTCAGCAGAATTAAAGCCCATGTGCCAAGGCTTGATAAATAACCCCACCTAGTTAAAGAAATAAGGGCCACCTTCAAACACCTTATTTCAATCCGACATGCAAGAGAATATAACCACAAAATAATTATTGGCTGCAATCAGAATCTCCATATCTCCTTCTGGATTCCACACCCTACAAGCCCAGGAGTCCAACACCGGTAATGAAAGACGAAGGCCCAAAAATTTGCATATAAGAGCATGATTGCTCCAATACTCAACATCCTCTGAAACCTGTTCAGGTTGAACGACAAGAATAGGGCGAACCTCAGCTTTCTGTAAACATCCATTAATTTTTTGAAGTCAAAAATTTCCATTCGAAGAGGGCTCTCCTTCCATTGATTGGGAATTTCCCTTCAAACCCTTACTATTGACATGCACCCCTGAACCTAGCTCACCCATTACAAAATCCTCACTAGAAGGCCGGGAAAAGGCGACCCTGAGATCCCCCATAAACCCCAAGCTCGGGCTTGGAAAATCAGCAAGGGGAAAAAGGGACAAAGGCCCCTCAATCCCACATAGCCATGGGCAGCCAATAACGATGCCACAAAAAACCCCGACGCCTAGCACTAAACCCAATCTCGTGGTCAAGAACAACACAAATCCCCTGTACGCCAGTCATGTCCCCTCAACTGCCACACCCAAGACGAACGCACGCTTAGCGCCAAAGGGAGGCAACGAGAACTAGGTCGGGCTAGGGCACGTAGGCCCTAGCAGACCAAACCAGAGCGTCCCTCGCAGCCATCTAGTATCTCCTATTAATATGTATGTTATTAATATATACAATAACGTAATACTTTTATTAAATGTAATATGTATTATATATTATTATATTAATATGTATAATAATATAATATATATATAACAACATAATATTTTTATTAAATATAATATATATTATAAATATTATTATATTAATATGTATATTATTAATATATCTATATAAAAACGTAATATTTTTATTAAATATAATAAAAATATGGGTCAAAGGGGGTCATAGGGTGACCTATGACCCTCTTTGACCCATTAAACGACGACATATGTCCCTAGGGGTCCTAGGACCCCTAGGGACATATTCGAATCGTTCATATGGATCAAAGCGGGTCATAAGGTGACCTATATCCCCCTTTGACACATTAAACGATGACATATGTCCCTAGGGGTCCTAGGACCCCTAGGAACATAGTCAAATTGCTCATATGGGTCAAAGGGGGTCATAGGGTGACCTATGACCCTCTTTGACCCATTAAACGACGATATATCTCTCTAGGGGTCCTAGGACCCCTAGGGACATATTCGAATGGGTACTATGGGTCAAAGAGGGTCATAGGGTGACCTATGACCATCTTTGACCCATTAAACGATGACATATGTCCCTAGGGGTCCTAGGACCCCTAAGGACATATTCGAATCGTTCATATGGGTCAAAGGGGGTCATAGAGTGACCTATGACCCCATTTGACACATTAAAGGACGACATATGTCCCTAGGGGTCCTAGGACCCATAAGGACATAGTCGAATCATTCATATGGGTCAAAAGGGGTCATAAGGTGACCTATGACCCCCTTTGATCCATTAAACGACGACATATGTCCCTAGGGGTCCTAGGACCCCTAGGGACATATTCGAATGGGTAATATGGGTCAAAGGGAGTCATATGACCCTCTTTGACCCATTAAACGACGACATATGTCCCTAAGGGTCCTAGGACCCCTAGGGACATATTCGAATCGTTCATTTGGGTCAAAGGGGGTCATAGGGTGACCTATAACCCCCTTTGATCCATTAAACGATGACATATGTCCCTACGGGTCCTACGACCCCTACAGACATAGTCGAATCATTCATATGGGTCAAAGGGGGTCATAGGGTGACCTATGACCCTCTTTGACCCATTAAAGGACAATATATGTCTCTAGGGGTCCTAGGACCCCTAGGGACATATTCGAATGGGTAATATGGGTCAAAGGGGGTCATAGGGTGACTTATGACCCTCTTTAACCCATTAAATGACGACATATGTCCAAAGGGGTCCTAGGATGCCTAGGGACATATTCGAATCATTCATATGGGTCAAAGGGGGTCATAGGGTGACCTATGACCCCCTTTGACCCATTAAACGATGACATATGTCCCTAGGGGTCCTAGTACCCCTAGGGACATATTCGAATCGTTCATATAGGTCAAAGGGGGTCATAGGGTGACCTATGACCCCTTTTGACCCATTAAACGACGATATATGTCCCTAAGGGTCCTGGGACACCTATGGACATATTCGAATGGGTAATATGTGTCAAATGCGGTCATAGGGTAACCTATGACCCTCTTTGACCCATTAAACGATGACATATGTCCCTAGGGGTCCTAGGACCCCTAGGGACATATTCGAATCGTTCATATGGGTCAAAGGGGGTCATAGGGTGACCTATGACCCTCTTTGACCCATTAAATGATGATATATGTGTCTAGGGGTCCTAGGACCCCTAGGGACATATTTGAATGGGTATTATGGGTCAAAGGGGGTCATAGGGTGACCTATGACCCTTTTTGACCCATTAAACGATGACATATGTCCCTAGGGGTCCTAGGACCCCTAGGGACATAGTCAAATCGTTCATATAGGTCAAAAGAGGTCATAGGGTGACTTATGACCCCCTTTGACCCATTAAACGACGACATATGTCCCTAGGGGTCCTAGGACCCCTAGAGACATAGTCGAATCGTTCATATGGGTCAAACGGGGTCATAGAGTGACCTATGACCCTCTTTGACCCATTAAACGACGATATATGTCTCTAGGGATCCTAGGACCCTTAGGTACATATTCGAATGGGTATTATGGATCAAAGGGGGTCATAGGTCACCCCTATGACCCTCTTTTACCCATTAAACGATAACATATGTCCTTAGGGGTCCTAGGACCCCTTGGGACATAGTCGAATCGTTCATATGGGTCAAAGGAGGTCATAGGGTGACCTATGACCGCCTTTGACCCATTAAACGACGACATATGTCCCTAGGCATCCTAGGACCCCTAGGGACATAGTCGAATCATTCATATGGGATAAAGGGGGTCATAGGGTTACCTATGACCCCCTTTGACCCATTAAATGATGACATATGTCCCTAGGGGTCCTAGGAACCCTAGGGACATAGTCGAATCGTTCATATGTGTCAAAGGGGGTCATAGGGTGACCTATGAACTCTTTTGACCCATTAAATGACGACATATGTCCCTAGGGGTCTGAGGACCCCTAGGGACATATTCGAATGGGTAATATGGGTCGAAGGGGGTTATAAGGTGACCTATGACCCTCTTTGACCCATTAAATGATGACATATGTCCCTAGGGGTCGTAGGACGCCTAGGGACATATTCGAATCATTCATATGGGTCAAAGGGAGTCATAGGGTGACCTATGACCCCCTTTGACCCATTAAACGATGACATATGTCCCTACAGGTCCTACGACCCCTACGGACATAGTCGAATTGTTCAGATGGGTCAAAGGGGGTCATAGGGTGACCTATGAACCTCTTTGACCCATTAAACGATGATATATGTCTTTAGGGGTCCTAGGACCCCTAAGGACATATTCGAATGGGTAATATGGGTCAAAGGCGGTCATAGGGTGACTTATGACCCTCTTTGACCTATTAAACGATGATATATGTCTCTAGGGGTCCTAAGACTCCTAGGGACATATTCGAATTGGTAATATGGGTTAAAGGTGGTCATAGGGTGACCTATGACCCTCTTTGACCCATTAAACGATGACATATGTCCCTAGGGGTCCGAGGACCCCTAGGGACATATTCGAATGGGTAATATGGGTCAAAGGGGGTCATAGTCACCCTATGACCCTCTTTGACCCATTAAATGACGACATATGTCCCTAGGGGTCCTATGACCCCTAGGGACATATTCGAATCGTTCATATGGGTCAAAGGGTGTCATAGGGTGACCTATGACCCCCTTTGACCCATTAAACGATGACATATGTCCCTAGGGGTGCTAAGACCCCTAGGGACATATTTGAATCGTTTGTATGGTTCAAAGGGGGTCATAGGGTGACCTATGACCGTGTTTGACCCATTAAATGATGACATATGTCCCTAGAGGTCATTGGACACTTAGGGACATATTCGAATGGGTAATATGGGTCAAATGGGGTCATAGGGTAACTTATGACCCTCTTTGACCCATTAACTGATGACATATGTCCTTAGGGGTCCTAGGACCCCTAGGGACATATTCGAATCGTTCATATTGGTCAAAGGGGGTCATAGGGTGACCTATGACCCTCTTTGACCTATTAAACGACGATATATGTCTCTAGGGGTCCTAGGACCCCTAGGGACATATTCGAATGGTATTATTGGTCAAAGGGGGTCATAGGGTGACCTATGCCTCTCTTTGACCCACTAAACAACGACATATGTCCCTCGGGGTCCTAGGACCTCTAGGGACATAGTCGAATCATTCATATGGGTCAAAGGGGGTCATAGGTCATAGGGTGACCTATGACCCTCTTTGACCCATTAAATGACAATATATGTCTCTAGGGGTCGTAGGACCCCTAAGGACATATTCGAATGGGTAATATGGATCAAAGGGGGTCATAGGTCACCCTATGACCCTCTTTGACTCATTAAACGATGACATATGTCTCTAGGGGTTCTAGGACCCCTAGGGACATAGTCAAATCGTTCATATGGGTCAACAGGGGTCATAGGATGACCTATGACCCTCTTTTACCCATTAAATGACGACATATGTCCCTAGGGATCCTAGGAGCGCTAGGGACATATTCGAATCATTTATATGGTTCAAAGGGGGTCATAGGGTGACCTATGACTGTCTTTGACCCTTGAAATGATGACATATGTCCCTAGGGGTCCTAGGACCCCTAGGAACATATTTGAATCATTCATATGGGTCAAAGGGGGTCATAGGGTGACCTATGACCCCCTTGGACCCATTAAACGACGACATATGTCCCTAGGGGTCCTACAACCCCTAGGGACATAGGGTAACGTATGACCCTCTTTGACCCATTAAATGACGACATATGTCCCTAGGTGTCCTAGGACCCCTAGGGACATATTCGAATCGTTCATATGGGTCAAAGGGGGTCATAGGGTGACCTATAATCCTCTTTGACCCATTAAGTGACGATATATGTCTCTAAGGGTCCTAGGACCCCTAGGGACATATTCGAATGGGTATTATGGGTCAAATGGGGTCATAGGGTGACCTATGACCCTCTTTGACCCATTAAACGATGATATATGTCTCTAGGGGTCCTAGTATCCCTAGGGACATATTCAAATGGGTAATATGGGTCAAAGGGGGTCATAGGGTGACCTTTGACCCTCTTTGACCCATTAAACGACGACGTATGTCCCTAGGGGTCCTAGGACCCGTAGGGACATATTCGAATGGGTAATATGGGTCAAAGGGGGTCATAGGGTGACCTATGACCTATGACCCTCGTTGACCCATTAAACAACAAAATATGTCCCTAGGGGTCCTAGGACCCCTAGGGACATAGTCGAATCATTCATATGGGTCAAAGGGGGTCATAGGGGGTCATAGGGTGACCTATGACCCTCTTTAACCCATTAAACGATGGCATATGTCTCTAGGGGTCCTAGGACCCCTAGGGACATATTCAAATGGGTAATATGGGTCAAAGGGGGTCATAGGGTGACCTATGACCTATGACTCTCTTTGACCCATTAAACAATGACATATGTCCCTAGGGGTCCTAGGACCCCTAGGAACATCTTTGAATCGTTCATATGGGTCAAAGGGGGTCATAGGGTGACCTATGACCCCCTTTGACCCATTAAACGACAACATATGTCCCTAGGGGTCCTAGGACCCCTAGGGACATAGTCGAATCGTTCATATGGATCAAATGGGGTCATAGGGTGACCTATGACCCTCTTTGATGCATTAAATGATGACCCTCTTTGTATTATATATTATTATATTAATATGTATAATTATATATATATATATATATATATATATATATATATATATATATATATATATATATATATATATATATATATATATATATATATATATATATATATATATATATATATATATATATATATATATATATATATATATAACAACGTAATCATTTTATTAAATATAATATATATTATAAATATTATTATATTAATATGTATGTTATTAATATATCTATATAATAACGTAATATTTTAGGATATATAACGTAATATTTTAGGATATACTATTTATACTATTTTAGGATAATAATTATAATGTAAATAAACACTTAATATTAATATTATTATATCTATAGTAATAATAATAATACTATTATAGCTATAATAATAATATATATTGTAGCTTAATATAAATAAACACTATATATTTACACTATTATATCTATATTAATAATATTAATACTATTATAGGTATAATAATAAGATTGATACTATAGGTATATTAATACTATTATATATTTATATTATTGATACTTTATACTAATACTAATATACTATTAACTTAGTTATAAATTAAAGTCATTTGCCTCCAAATATTTTCATAATAATAATATTATTGTGGCAAAGGAGGAAAACCTTAGCAAGTTTTCCCCCCAAAAGTCCTTTTCTTATATCGGATATCCGATTCGAAATCGGATATTCGATTAACTAGCATCAATTTCCAATATTTGACTGTCCCTACAGACCTGACAACATTACTTTTTTACCTCTTTTTTCACAGAATTTGTAAAAAGTCGCGTTTTGGGGCCCAACCAATCGAAAAGAATTCAAAAATATAACCTTAGGTGTTCGAATTTGTCATCTGAATGGGGAGCAACAGTCATCGAAAGGATAAACGTAAAAGGAAGATATCCAATGAAGACATTGCAGCATATAGGGAAAGGGACAAAATGAAACACCGAAAAAAAAAGACAAGGTATGATAAATATTAATCAAGTTGATGATGAATTAATAGAAGGTGAAATCATAGAGTCAGATGATGAAAATGTACAATTGGGGAATGAAAATGTACCTATTGAAAATGATAATGCAGAAATTGAAAATGTAGAGATTGAAAATTTTGAAGAAGAAATGCCACCGAGTCATAATCCAAATTGCATAATTGACCATGTCGAAGATGACAATGCACAGGAACCTAATGCACAAGAACCTTACATATCTCCTAATTATAATCGACATGAAGTTTCTAAAACACCAAAATGGATAATTGAAATTGATGAAATGATTATGACTAGTTTGGAAGGAAAAAAATCAGAAAGAACCATTCGGTTATGGGCTTCAAGACTATATCAGATATTTTTCGACAATAAGACAGTGGTAGAGCAATGTCAGCTTTTCATGTACTTATTAAAGATGCAAAAGATGAGACCTATGCTTTCCAAATTGAAAATTCGTGTCAATAAAAAGTTGGAAAGAAATGCCATTATTGTGAAGAATCTTTTCAGTGCTCTCAATAGCGTTGGGAAAAATAGCAGAGAGAAGGATAATTGAGCTGCTCGAAGGGTTATTACATCCTCTTTGGTAAGTCATCATTTGAGAAAGTGTAGATATATGAGACAAACTTGTATTGATTTGACTCTAAATTGTACTACTTTGAGAAGAGCACTTAGTCAATGAGAGAAAATTGATGACCCTCTTCAAAATGAAACATGGGCATTTGGTGGGAGACTTCCACGTTTTGATAAGAAGCTATCCGACGATGTGAAGGAAGAAATTATACAATTTTGGCACTCTAACTCACGAGTACACCCAATACTAAAGATGTCTTAAAGTTGAGAATTGGCATCAGAGACCGCACGCCACATCCTAAACACTATTTGGAGGTAAGTCAAACTATGTTGTTCAAACAATTTAGAGAGAGTCATCCAAGTGTTCATATATCACAAAGGTCTTTTGAATCTTTGAAGCCATTTTATTGTGTGCCGCTCAAAATTTGAAATACATGTTGTTGCAAATATCATGTTGAGTTTTCTATGCACCATGAACTATTACGCTCCATCCATTCTTCTTTGCATAGTAAAGAAATTTTGGAGGATTGTGGGGCTAGTGGGCTTCCAAAATCATCAAGAGACTTGTTAGATCAACTCTTATGTCGTAGAGTTGATGGTTTTTCCTTTTATAAAAATGCTTGCTTAAATGAGAAGTGTTCAGAATGTGGTGGCTTATCCAAGTTTGACACATGTTTCCATGAGGGGTGTGAACAAGATCTTGGAAAGACAATAGTAAAAAAAAAGGGTCTATGAAATGGTGAAATACACATTGAAGAGTGGGAGTGAGAGCTCTAGATGTGAATTGGTTGGAAAAGATATCAATGTGGCTAATTTTATTTCAGATTTCAAGGCAAATTTTTTTACAAGTATGCAAGACATAGTCACAGGTCTCAGTGGTTGGATCAACAATTTAGAACGTGTAAGGAGACTTTTCCCATTGGAACTATTATATCAGTTGTTGATTTTGCTGAGAACTACACATTGCAACCTCAAAATGAGACACAATCTCAGTATTACAACTCTATTCAGATTGCAATTTTTGTTCACATAACATATAGACATGCCCCTGATAGTGCGGAAGATAATCGAAAGATTATTAGAGAGTATCATTTTTATATGAGTGATGATAGATCTCACTCTCATGAGTTTGTGCAACATTTTTTCAAGAATTTTTTTGATTTCTTACACGAGCATGCAATTGCTATGGATAGACATATCATTTGGTTAGATAACTGTACAGGTCAATTCAAGAATGCTCACATGTTTTATTGGTTGTGTAGGATGCATGTAGAGAGAGGGGTGCCTCATATTTGGAGTTTTTTTGAGTCCGGCCATGGAAAAGGGGAACATGATTGAGCAGGGGCATGTGTGAAGAGAGCTCTAGTTAAGGAGCAATTGAAGATTTCAATAACAGAGCTTTTTGATGCTCATAGCATTGTTGATTGGTGTAGTTTAGCATTATCACAGGGAGGGACTCTTGATTCAGTGGTACACAGGTTCTTTTGGTTGGTTGAGGAAGGGTCCATAGGTAATAGATCAAATTGTGGTACAGTGAGCGACTCATAAAAAATGTATTCATTTCGGAGCTCTGATTCTAGTACATGGACCATTTGGACACGACAACTAGCTTGTTTTTGTCGTAGTTGTTTTCAGTGTGATTGGGATCAATGTGAGTCTAGTGAGTGGGTGGACACATGGGCTCCACATTATCTTACTCCATTGTCTATCATACCCTCTATCAAAAATGATGACATGGAAAGTTCACTTGAGCATAACCATCTATCAGATCTACTTCAACCAGGACATGTCTTTGCATTGGTTACACCATAGGGGAATGATGAGAAATCCGATTATTGGTTAGCACGTTGTGTAAGAGGTAAAAAAAAACTTGCACAACCGATCACAGATGATGATGGATTCACATATCCTACTGGTTCAGTGATTTTTGCTGGAACATGGCTGCGGACATACATGCTTAGAAAGAATGGAATTCTTGCATTCAAAGACTATCAGAAGCACAAAGTAATTCTCATATATTTGCATCTTATTATAGCAACAAATGTAAAGTCATTGAAGCATCAAGGAAGACCAAAAGTAAAAGAACTTTTTACTATTGCTAATGCTGATCATGAAGCCCTATTGGAGACCCTAAAACAGAGAGAGGACCCTATTGGAACACTCGACTAAGTATATTTACTTCTTATGTTTTTATAATAATTTAATGAATTGATGATTATCTTGTTTAATACAATAAGTTACTAATTTTTTTATGATATTGGAATGTAGTTACATCATGAAGAGTTGGAGGGGGGGTGGTATTGGGGATAATTTCTAAAATTTATGATGTATTATGATGTAGAATGTGTACTTTTTTTGGTAGGTTCTTTGTAAGGAATTATAAGAGGAAGATATTGAACAAGTTTTTGCAAATCATATTTGCATGTGATACAAGGCTATAAGGACAATTTTAAGAGCATTTATAACTATATAAAAGATAATTGCTTGCGAATATCTTATTACAAGTTTGGCTTTTTCCTTATTTGACATAAAGCTGACATTATGATTATTAAAACTATTTTTATCAAACTAATCAAATAAAAAAAATCTAGATTCATTAATTTGAAAAAGATGTAATTCTTCCCAAATATAATTTGAAAAAGATTCATTATTTATCAAACTTAATTCAACACCAAATTAGTTTGAAACTTTGATACTCATTAATTCAAACTTAATTCAATACCAAATTAGTTTCAAACTTTGATACTCATTAACAATAAACCTTATCATTGTTCAAGTCATAAGTTTATCATTTATAACATGTCATTGTCATATGATTTAGGACCTTCTTGTTCATGTTTAAAGTCTGCCTTCTTTGTTATGCATCTAAACATTTATCATGTATTATTATTTCAAACATATAGCAAATCTGAAACTGAGAACAATACATTACATTTGCAAACTTTATCACTGTTCTTGTTTTGAAAAACCATTTTCATGACTCATAATTTTAGATTTTTTATAAATATAGAAGTATAATTTTTAAATAAGTTTGACATACCCAAGTACCTCCATCCCCTATTATGAAAAATACATTAATAATTTGACTTATGGCTCATATTTCCACTTCATCGTTTGTAATTCTTCTTTTTCATCTTCATCTTTGGGTTTGATCCTTGGAGCAATCCCTTGCATGCATTAACATCTTCCATGACATATTAAGTCCATTTCCTTGCACAACTTGATCATCATCAGGATCACTCCATCGATGGGAATCTTATCTTTGCATTATTTTGTGTCCTCAACCTCAAACTTTGTTATAAGCCTTGGCCATTAATTGGTCCAATAAAGTCTCTTTTTGGTAAATTCCATATTTTTTAGGTAAGTCTAGATGTTTAGAACATTATTAGGGTACCTAGGAGTTTTTAGAGTCCATTTGCAATCAAATTTGCGATAAAACTTGTCTTAGCACAAAAATTGCAAAAAGTTGCTCAGCAACTTTTGCAATTTCCTTGACAACTTTTCAAAATCTAACTTCTAACGGCTAGAACTATTCAAATCGTGAGTGCCATTAGCTCCGAGTGGGTGGGTGAACCCTAGTGACACCCTTGTTCTAGCCACGAAGACCATCCATCATCTGTAGCCACCGCGTACCGAGGAGTCCCCAAGGTTCTCTAAGTGCGTTTTGAGGTTGATCTTTCGAGGGTCATAACTCAGAGCTCGTGAGGGCTATCGATGAACAATCAAATGCTACAAGACTGTGATTTTGAGGTCTAAAATAACCTATCTCATTTTTGAGAGATCACATTCCATTTGGATTCGACACAATAATTTCGCTCGATGCTAAAACTCGCAGTGTGCCTCAGTTCATAGTTGCACCACAGTGCAACTTTGAAACTGCTGATCTTGGCATCGAATCGTCAGCACCATTAGCTTCGAGTGGGTGGATGAACCATATTCACACTCTTGTTCTAGCCATGGAGACCATCCATCATTCGCAGCCACCCCGTATCGAGGAGTTCCCAAGGTTCTCTAAGTGCATTTTGAGGTCGATCTTTCGAGGGTCATAACTTGAAGCTCGTGAGGGCTATCGTTGAACTGTCAAATGCTACAGGACGATGATGTTGAAGTCTAAAATAACCTATCTCATTTTTGAGAGATCACATTCCGTTTGGATTTGGCACAGCAATTTCACTCGATGCCAAAACTTGCAGTGTTCCTCAGTTCATAGTTGCACCACAGTGCAACTTTGAAGCTACTGATCTTGGCATCGAATCGTTAGTGCCATTAGATCTGGGTGGGTGGGTGAACCCTATTCACACTCTTATTCTAGCCATGGAGACCATCCATTGTTCGTAGCCACCCCGTACCGAGGAGTCCCCAAGGTGCTCTAAGTGCATTTTGAGGTTGATCTTCCGAGGGTCATAACTTGAAGCTCATGAGGGCTATCGATGAACTGTCAAATGCTACAGGACGATGATGTTGAAGTCTAAAATAACCTATCTCATTTTTGAGAGATCACATTCTGTTTGGATTCGGCACAACAATTTTGCTCGATGCCAAAACTCACAGTGTGCCTTAGTTCATAGTTGCACCACAGCGCAACTTTGAAACTGCTGATCTTGGCATCAAATCATCAGTGCCATTAGCTCTGGGTTGGTGGGTGAACCCTAGTCACACTCTTTATTCTAGCCATGAAGACCATCCATCTTTTGCAGCCACCCCATACCGAGGAGTCCCCAAGGTTCTCTAAGTGCATTTTGAGGTCGATCTTTCGAGGGTCATAACTTGAAGCTCATGAGGGTTATCGATGAACTATCAAATGCTATAGGACGATGATGTTGAAGTCTAAAATAACCTATCTCATTTTTGAGAGATCACATTCTGTTTGGATTCGGCACAACAATTTCGCTCGATGCCAAAACTCATAGTGTGCCTTAGTTCATAGTTGTACCACAACGCAACTTTGAAACTGCTGATCTTAGCATCGAATCGTCAATGCCATTAGCTTCGGGTGGGTGGGTGAACCCTAGTCACACTCTTGTTCTAGCCACAGAGACCATCCATCGTTTGCAGCCACCCCATACCGAGGAGTCCCCAAGGTTCTCTAAGTGCATTTTGAGGTCGATCTTCCAAGAGTCATAGCTTGAAACTCGTGAGGGCTATAAATGAACTATCAAATGCTCCAGGATGATGATGTTGAAGTCTAAAATAAACTATCTCATTTTTGAGAGATCACATTTCGTTTGGATTCAGCACAGCAATTTCGCTCGATGCCAAAACTTGCAGTGTGCCTCAATTCATAGTTGCACCACAACACAATTTTGAAATTGCTAATCTTGGCATCGAATCATCAGTGCCATTAGCTCCGAGTGGGTGGGTGAACCATAGTCACACTCTTGTTCTAGCCACGGAGACCATTCATCGTTTGCAACCACCCCGTACCGAGGAGTCCCCAAGGTTCTCTAAGTGCATTTTGAGGTCAATCTTCCAAGGGTCATAACTTGAAACTCGTGAGGGCTATCGATGAACTGTCGAATGCTACAGGACGATTATGTTGAAGTCTAAAATAACCTATCTCATTTTTGAGAGATCACATTCTGTTTGGATTCGGCACAACAATTTCGCTCGATGCCAAAACTCGCAGTGTGCCTCAGTTCATAGTTGCACCACAATGCAACTTTGAAACTACTGATCTTGCCATCGAATCATCAGTGCCATTAGCTTTGGGTGGGTGGGTGAACCCTAGTCACACTCTTGTTCCAGCCACAGAGACCATCCATCGTTCGCAGCCACCCTGTACCGAGGAGTCCCCAAGGTTCTCTAAGTGCATTTTGAGGTCGATCTTCCAAGGGTCATAACTTGAAACTCGTGAGGGCTATCAATGAACTATCAAATGCTACAAGACAATGATGTTGAAGTCTAAAATAACCTATCTCATTTTTGAGAGATCACATTTCATTTGGATTCGGCATAGCGATCTCGCTCGATGCCAAAACTTGTAGTGTGCCTCAGTTCATAGGTGCACCACAACGTAAATTTGAAACTGCTGATCTTGGCATCGAATCGTCAGCGCCATTAGCTCTAGGTGGGTGGGTGAACCCTAGTCACACCCTTGTTCCAGCCACAAAGACCATCCATCATTCACAACCACCCCGTACCAAGGAGTCTCCAAGGTGCTCTAAGTGCATTTCGATGTCGATCTTTCAAGGTACTTATTAATCTTTTGTTCCTATTATTATTTGTATAAGTCACAGATCTTTTTTATGTTATTACAGTTTATGTTTAAAAGACAAAATATATGTTAAAAGCATTTGGTTAGCTCAACCACTCAGAATAAGACTTTTCCAGTGCCAGGGACATTGAGAATAAATATTGAATTCATATGGAATGTGTTGTGTATAATTGAAAGTTATTTAATTCATTGTGTCATTGTTTTGGGTTACTTCTCATATGGTTATTTTTAGAAAGCTCTTAAATTAGCACTAATATGCATTGAAGAATGATTAAAGGAATATGAATTGAGGAATACCCACATTCATAGTGATGAAGATCTCTTGGGTTCAGGAATAAATGAACATTCATTCCTACTACTTTAGTTAATCTTAGGAGTTTTTTTTTTAATGTTCAACTAAATCGTCTTGTATATTCAAACTTTCAATTTCTCCACTTGCTAAGATTTTCAAATAAATCCTTGAAATATGGGCATCAATAATATGAATAATATAATATTTACAAACCATTACTCATATAATATGAATCAATAATAAAATTTTGAACTGTAATATACCATTTATTAAGAATGAACATATGAAAATAGACCAGCGTATCCATAGACAAAGAACTCAAATATATATCAAAATACATGGATCCATATACAAAGTGTGGCTGATCATGCCATCAAAATGTGTATAATATCAATATTTCTATATACAATGTGGCATATGCCATCTCAAAATGTCTCATGATGCATCCTATGATAACTATACTATCCTAGGGTGTTGGTGAATGATCAAAATGCAGCCTCTTCGCTGCACTAGGTGGATCAGATGCCTCCTACATAAACAAAAACAGAAAACCCAAAGTTAGACTACTAAATTTATATGATTCTTTGTATCTAACATTGAATTACTCAAATGCATAATGATATTTTTTGTAATGAAAATTTATACTATCAAAATTTCATAATAAATACCTCTCTCGTTGACGTCCTGCGTCGGTCAGGAGTCCTCTCATATGCCCTTGGCAATGCTTCTACCTCTCTGATTGTGGGCTGTATATGTTCAAATACGTTTGTCAAATGAATCTACAATTTAAACTACAACATTACAATTCATAGCATGCTAAATTTATAACATATTTAATCATGAATTCAAACTACAACTTGCTATTGTAGACTCCTCCTTAGGAAAGAGTGGCCACGTCATCAAATCTACATAACTCTCCTGTCGGACCTCATGTGCACTAGGAGTCTCCTATGAGATACAAAATAGTAGTTGTTCATATCATGTAAATCAGTTTTGAATTTATTTATGAAGATAAGGATAATAAAAAAAAATGATACTTATACATACAGTGGGGCTTTGAGTGCGAATGGAAATCCCTGATGGTCTACGATGCGAAATCTGTACATGGTCATCGCTACTAGCCACACCCTATATACAATAAAGAATGTAATTAAATGAGATTATCACAAACATGTTACAAGAACACATCGATATTTAACCAAATAGAAAGCACCTAATTACCTTTCCTTTGTCAATGCGCTCTGGCTCACCCTCCGCACTTTGTCCCCCCGGGATAGCTGCTACCTGCAAGATAAAATAAATTTTAGCAACCATATATGCTACAATATCAAATAAAAAGAAAATGCGAACAAAAAATAATGTACCATAGATGTCTCAAGGCCAAACGAAATGGCCGAGAGCATGGCATCGTCAATCTGTCTGAGCTCCTCCTTGGTCATCAACTAAACATGAATGAAGATCACATACATATAAAAGTCAATATGGCTTAAAAATTAAAATTACTCTATTATAAAAATTAACTTTAAATCGCATATATCATAACAAAAAAATGTATACATGTACTGACACTGAAGGAGTCCATGTAGAGGCATTCCCCTCCTCTCTCGCATTAGGGTCTGTAGCCTTTGCAGGTGTGTCTGGTGTATCCTCGCCTACTACAAAATGATACTCAGGAAGATCACCTATGGGACCCAGGCAAATATTCTTGCATGTAATGCAAGTGTGAGGCACACAAACGTGTGATGAGCTAGCCGATGATGAACTGGCACCAGCATCATCAACACAAGGAGGCATGACTGACCTAGCCTGAGATATCATTAGGCTACTTAGCCTATGAATGGCTCTAATGGTCTGAGAGCTAGCCTCTGTCATAATATCTGGATGCTGCACTCGAGGAGGAGGGGAGATATTAGTGGGAGGGACAAAAGTGCCAGCTTTCTTCCGCTGGGAAGAGGGTCTATCCTGAGGAGCTCCTAGTCCTAAGCCCATGTTGGGCTTCATGCTCCAATAGTTCACCTTAAGTTTCAACACAAATTCTGCATATAATTTTCTAAGGAAATAAAATGGTATGTCTAAATTGCCATGTGGATGGATATCAAAGACCATCCACCAACGATCCCAAAATTTTTCACGTATGGCATCCTTTGTGCACCATTTAATGGATAGTTTGAATTTTTTTGGGTCGACTGGTAAACCCGTTTTCGGCTTTGCAAAAAGGCTAGCCAAAACTTCTTTGGTTATGTTGAGGGCCGTAATCTCATCATAGTCCAAGCCATCATCAAACATCGCGTGCATTTCATCATGCCAACAAAGAGCGACATTTTGTTGGTTTGTAAGGGTTTCAATGTTATCCACTATGGTGTTTAATGTGGATAACATAGGAGCCAATGTAGGTACATTATTATATGTTCTCTGCAAACCTCTCAACTCGGTGAGATTCTCATTTATCAAATCCTCTATTTGAGGAGGGTTTTGAGGGGGTAGAGGATCATTTGGTGGACGATTTTGTGGGGGTGTTGGATCATTTGGAGGGAGGTTACGAAGAATATTATCTTGTGCCTCAATGTCATCGTTCTGATCAGCCATTCCTATTGAATTGCAAAACTGCAACTTATTCCTATAACTGCAACTTATTGGATAACTGTTCAATCATTTTCTAATGTCCTGTGAGTATCTTAGATTTGAGAATGGGATTCAAGGAGGGCTCAAGCAGGCCATCCCAATTGTTGATGGCCTGCATCTTTCTCCATCGATCACCAATATTAGCAACAACAAGAAAATATAGACATGGACGATGGGAAAACTTCTCCTTCCCTTGTAACAGAGAAAAATCTGTGTAAATACTAAAGAGAAAGTTAAGAAACAAAGAAAGATTCACAAACCAGTGAAACCAATTGAAAGTAAGACATCCATATTCGAAAACTGTGAGGAGAAGCTTCCAAAATGAAGCTATTTTGGGTTTTTTTAGCTCTATCTCTAGTGTTTTAATTTTCAACAATCCATAGTCTCCACAAATAAGATCTTGAAGATTTACTTGTTGACTCAAAAATGGCGTTGGATAAATGTTTGCAGTGGCATTTTCTTGGAATTGTAACATCTTTTGTTCATAACAAGCCACTCTGAGTTTTGTAAAATGGGTATTTGAATTACTTCGCAGTCCAATGAATCCCAACCCATTGCAAATCTGATACTAGTGAATGGAAGCATCAGACAGTTTTCTGAAGCCCTTAAATGTGGAGAGATTTTGATCGAACTTGAAGAAATTGGAGTGTGTGGTGACATAATCAGATATGGGTTTGCGTTATAAGGCCAGTTGTGCATTTAAACAGAAGAGAAATAGCTAGAGCCAAAAGCTGCACCCTTTGTTTGATGTACATTTGAATCTGAAGGAGGAATTTTGCAGGGCAGAGAAGAATTTTCTCATGTCTTCCAAGGCATCTGTTTGAGCTACCAACAAATCTAGGTTGTCTAAAAAAAACCAGTCATATCAGAAGTCTAGTATATGAATTCAGAATCAAAACAGGAGCCTAATATCAACCAATAATATTAGAGTTGCCATTTTGCAATATTTTCTGAGCGAAAACCAATGGAAAACCCTTATCCTAGGAAAAGCCAATATCTTCAAATAGAGAGCAAGGATTTCATTGTCTATTAAGAGGAAAAAATTTTAAACACCCATTAAAAAAATAAAACTGTGCATATATATTTCATTAAAATAAAAACCCACAAGTAGAGAATGGGTTCAGAAGGAGAGGAAAAGGGGAGTCGGGGCACAAAGACAACTCTCATGGAGCTTAGATAGGCCTAAGCTGATTCAGCCATACCATATATGGTCGTCTATAATTAGGCTACATCTTTGGAATTGATATAGATTGTCTGGTTCAAACTTCATATGGGTATTGAGCTAGCAAATTTAAATCACCATATATTTAATAAATTAGATGCATGAGAATCTTTAGGATGCATGTTGAAATAAGATAAATGTCTGTGATCCTTCCCTGAAAAGTATCATAGAATCTGGAAGCTAAAATCACCAAACAAGTATAGATAGTAAGATTTAACAATTTACAGTAGATTATTTTTCTCTTTTGGAATTAAATTTCAGAGGGAAAAGCTAAAATATCAAAAAATCTCCCATTTACATCTTCTTTTGTGTTTTTCCCCTTTTTTAAGTTGTTTTTTTTCTACGCAAACACATTCCTTCACCTTTATCTCAATCCCTACTTATTGTAGTACATCGCTTTGTCTAGAAACCTAAGCAAATGCTTATACCGCACTAGCCATATCCAAAATAGAGCTACAATTTAAAAACAACCTTAATATTGCTAATATCCACTAATCCGGCTAAAAAATAGACCCAATCCGGCTAAAAAATAGACCCCCTTTAATTTAGGGTTATCTGTCAATCCTTAGACATAGACTGAGATGAAGGGCTTTGTTGGCTCGGTAATGTAAGTGATTTCAATTTCATTTAATTGGAAATTTTCGCATTTTTCCTTGATGATAACTCCATCGTCATGGAAAGAAGCTTTTAGGGACCAAGAAAAACCCTAAGATGAGTAGTAATCATATGTAGAAACTAGAAATTCGGATCATAAATGATGAAGAAACTAGAAATTCAGATCATAAATGATGAGCGCTAGATTAAACTTATCTCAGGGAAGCACAGGATCAAACCCTAATGGCCTCATTTGGCCTGTAATGCACAAAATTTAATGATTTATAGATAGGTTAGAGAAGCCAAGAAAATGAACATGACACAAGGAAAACTATTGGCAAAAAGGAGCAAAGTTGAAAAGTGGCAAACCCTGTTGAGGAGCGAGGAAGTTGTGCCCACAAACCAGAGTGCTTCTGCAAGAACTCAAAAATCTACAAATCGTCTGCTTTGAAACAACAAAACACAACTAAATCCAATTCCATATTTAAGCCAGCCTTTAGAGACTACATCCAACAAAGAAATTTAATGCAACATTCAATACTATGTGTGATAATAGTAAATCTTGGAGCGTGCAAACGCCGACAAGTGTCTTATCAAACATTAATAAAAGGATGCAACTGTTAAAACAAGCAATACACGTATACATTCTTCCAGCTGTTAATTAATAATTTTTAATTTAGAAAATTAATCAAACCACTAGGAAAAACTAGCCGACCAATAGAAAAATTCAAAATTTTCAATAAAATTCAAAATTTGAGACACCAACTAGTATGAAGCATAGGATATATTATTGTTTGCAAAGTTTGAAAGCACAAATTAATTGTTCATAATTGATATGAAAACAATAGTCTCTGCCTTTTAAAAGGTAGGGACTAACAAAGTGGGGAATGACCATCCAACTCAAATTACACAGAATGATGTACAAAATAACATGTCAAACATTGCAAGCAATCCTTAAATTAAAACTACGGAGCACTGTACGAAGTATAGCCTTGGTAAGAGCACATAAATGAAGTGTTAAATAAACTTTAGTGGTAAAAGGCTAAAGTAATAAGGAGGACTGTAGGTAAGAGGAAATCAATAATTAATTTGTAAGTTGACTCACTAATATATAAAGGGGCATGAAGCTGTAAGGGAAGAGTACAACTTGATATGTTATTAGGATAGATTCCTAATTTCAAATATATTTTATCTTATATACAAAATCATTATTAATTATATATATGTATATTACAAAATCAATCATATATATATATATATATATATATATATATATATATATATATATGTATGTATGTATGTATGTATGTATGTATGTATGTATGTATGTATGTATGTATGTATAGATAGTTCAAGAAATTGGAATTGATTGAAAAATAAAATACAAATTCCATATATCTCTAAGTCTAGATCAGGTAATTGAATTTATTCACAAGACCTTAAATTGGAAACAAATAGTGATTTGAAGTACATTCAAAATGAGACATTACATGGAATGCCATTGAAAAATAATTTGTTGAAATTCTAGCCATTTGTTATCCGCAACACTAAATATGTAGAATAAATTAGGGGATCCTAGCTGGTTAATTATATTTGAATGTTGACAATGAATTTTTCTCCAATACGATCATGTTCTCAACAATTGATGACGTGTTTGGGAAGAACACCCAAAATGACTCCTAAAACATTCATTATATGAAGTTGGGCAGGTAGTGAAACTTGTTGAACTCGTTTGAATATTTCTTCTACTCCACCAAACCAAGCCCCAAATATTATATCACATTTATGAGATTTTGGAAAAACCAATGGAGAAGCCTTAATAAGAGGAGAAATTTATTTCTAGTTACTTCTCAACACCACACTTGCTTCATTACATAAGGAATGTGTAGCGAGGAGGAAAATGTCAAAGCTAAGTAGAAGTCTCCAAAATGAAATAAACCCTTCACATATGATGATAAAATAACCTAAAATCTCAACATTTTTCAATATAGTATTAAAAGTATATTTTCTAAAATATCTTATGTTCAATTAGCAATTCATGTTTTTTTTTATAGTAATGCAAAAATACTAATAAATAATTATTAGAAAAATATTTATAAATTATCTTTTAAGAATTTATTTATGATAATTGATATAAAAATAAAAATAAACATTTAAAATAAGTAATAAATGAGAATAGTAAAGAGATTAAAACCAAGAAATGATCAAAACTAGCACATAATTAAAACGTAGCACTTTACTTTTTAAAAAAATCTAGAGGATAACAAATCATAACCAAATAAGAAACAACTCATCAAAGCTCAAAGTAATGGTGATTATACTAAAAGCATTATAAAGAGTATCTAAAATAGACTTGACTAGAATCTTCTACAATGCCAAAGGATCTCATTCTTAGTAAGAATAATGTGAAACAACATTTCATTTAGTTTAGCTCTTGAGTTGTTTCCAAGTCAAGGAGGCATGCAACTAAGAATCTAGGATTATGAACTTATTCTCAAAATTGTTTCCAATTCAAGGATCATGACTAAGATTATAAACTTATTCTCACTATAAGAATACCAACTTTCCTACACATATATATGCCACAAAACCCCATATAATATGATATTTACATGATATAAATAATGACCCCACATGTTTAAAGTTCAAACATAGAATTGTTTTAGGCATTATGAGACCATATTATTCTGTTGCAAATTATTAGTGTGAAGTACTTAAGTAGTCGTGAGTTTGAAAAGCCAAACTGTGTGCACAATAGACAGATAAACCCCATCTTCTGATTCACATCCAAGCAAATTTGTGTGAATTGTGAAGTTGCCTCGATTTCTTTCTATGAAGGGGAATTTCACAATTGGAAAAGTTCACCAAATATAAATTGGTAGGGCACCTGTTGGTAGCATTCATATATCTCATATATGTTGCACTATACAAAATAAAATCCATTTGTTCAAATTTAAAATGAAAATGCCAAACTCTACACTTAGAAGAGTTGCTAATTCTTTTACTTGTGAACCTACTGATAGTAATCATATTTAGATGATAAAATTAAAAATCTTCAAATCTTCCAAAGGGATTACCAAATTCATAATTAATGACAAGCTAAGTAATAGTGGTAAATTTTTTTTGGTAACCTATTAAAGTTTTCCATAACATCCATAGAATAGGGTGGATTTTCCATAAATGACTAAAACATTCCATAATATATTTAAGTTTCTTAAATCTGTCTCCAACCTAATACAAGCTTGTTGAAACTACAAAAAAATGTATGAATAACACATAAACTAAGTAAAGAATGGAAAGTAACAACCAGTTTTTAAAGGTGAATAATCTAGCTATAGAGTGACAATCAGAGATCCACTTCATTTAATTGAATCACAATAATACAATTTTCTAATCACATTAAATATTATCCATCTCATATGTGAGCCTTGGAGCATATTCTCACATGATTATGGACTTCAGACTAGTACCTAAAATAAACGTATTTAGTCAATGAATGCTAGTAAATAACATACCATTTGATAAATTCCATAAGAAAGCCAATACAAATTGAAGAATCTATATTTTCTTATTAAACTTCTTGTATGCATTCACCTTCTACGATCTCATGAAACTGTTAGAAAAAGTTAGCATCCACATCATGAATTTGTTACAACTAAACTCATTCTAGGCATGCAGTTTGATTGCACCTAACTCCAAATCTCACTCATGTTTCCTATGAAATTGCATTCAGTTAGATTATTTGTCGGACTAGAGTAGATCTTCCATCCACATAAGTCAAAGTTGTTAAGATTACTTGCTATTGTGTCATATTTTACCTTCTCCACATTTGAAATCAGTTGAGCTTTTCTTGGTTCTAGAAAATGTGAACTTCTCTATATAGAGAGAGGTAATTGTAGTGCAAAAATTAAATCAATAAAAATTATCTTTCTCTTTCAAATTTTCTTTGTGCTACTATTTTTTCCTCTTAAGTTTGTTTATGTTTTTTTTTCATCATGGTATCAAAGCATTATTGATTCTTGGGCTATGACATTTTTTTTGTTGTGTGATTTTTTTTTTCTATTGTAGGTTATAATCTAATTGAGCAGCAACAAAGAAACCCTTGGGTGTTTAGAAAACCAAGATGAGCATTCCAATAGATTGTTTTGTTTATTGAAGTTGCTGCCTAAAGGAGAACAAAAAATGTTTGGTAAAAGATTACTCAAGAGAAGGGTTTTTGGTATTTTTTTCATTGATACCTTTAGCCAAGAATGAGATTGTTGAAGGTAAAATTATTTATTTTATCAATGTAGAGAAAAGGTTATAGAGTTTGGTGTGATATTGTTGATATGGTGATCATATTCAATAATCTTACACTTGAATTTTTAAGGAATAGATGAGGAAACATGAAATTGTCACTGTGATTGTGAAATGTGGTAAAAGTGCTACGTTAATTCAAAGAAAGAGTTATTTGTGGATTAATAGCAATGGGGAAGCAAGGTAAAAGAGTGCTAAAAGCAAATGCAAATTTAATTTCTGAGATAGACATTTTAGAAGAAGAATTAATAAATGTGAAGAAAGAAAATGGAGACTTAATTTGTGAGAAGAATTGTTTGCAAGAAGAACTTAGACAATTAATAAATTAAATGAATCTAGAAAGATGCAACTTTTTAAATCAGATGAATAACTATATAGATGCAAATGGAGAGCTAGAGAAAAAATTAAAGTTGTTGGATAATGTTGAGAAAAGAAATGATTAATTAGAGGAGGAAATGAAGAAAGTAAATAAAGAATATTACCTATTAAAGGATGAATTAGAGGAGAAAATGAAGAAAGTAAAAGAAGAAAATGACTTATTAAAGGATGAACTAAATCAATCCATCATTGAAAGAAATGCATGTATCAAAGTAAAATTAGTATGCAATGTTTCATGTAGTATAGATGATTTGAATTCACCACTAGAAAAGTGTGACTTTGTTGAGGTTGTTTGTGATAAAGAATATGCAAATGTGGCATCAAATCAGTTGTGATAATAAGAATGTTGGATGGAATATAATGAAGAAAAGGGATTATAAAGGTAAAGGATTGGGAAAACATCAACAAGGAATCATAGAGCCTATTGAGCCAATAATGAGACCAAAGTATGATGGACTAGGATATATGATAGATGAAAGAAATAATTATATGGATTCAATCAAATTTGTTCAATGTAAACAATACATGCAATATTCAAATTGTAACAGGAAAGGGCACATGAAAGACAAGTGTTGGGATCTACACCCATGTAGTCTTTGTGGATTAAAGAGTCATTATGAAAAGACATGTTGGAACAGAGAATGTAAAGACAATTCTATGGAGAAATGCTTCAAAATAGACGTCAGATGGAGTTATGGATCAAGTTGGAAAAATATCATAGGTATGATTAAAGGTTTTTTTAGATACAAATGTTCGAATGTGAGTGTGAACTCTCAAGAAGGATTGCAAATTGTTCATGCAAATTAGAATAATCATCTACCAAGACATCCATGAAAAGTAAGAGTTCATAAAAGAGAAAAGCTTAAAGATTGTATTTTTGTCATCATTGAAATGAAATTTTTTGCTAAGTCCTTGAAGGGTTTGTGGTAATCCAAAACCATTTGTTGAGGTGAAAAACCTAAAAATTTATTGAAGGGTTTGTGGTAATCCAAAACCATTTGTTTAGGTGAAAAACCTAAAAGTATTGAAGGGTTTGTGGTAATCCAAAACCACTTGTTCAGGTGAAAAACCTAAAAGTCTTGAAGGGTTTTTGGTAAACCAAAACCACTTGTTTGGGTGAAATACCCTAAAGCATTTTTCGAAGAGTTTTTGGTAAGCTAAAACCACTTGTTTGGGTGCAAAACCTAAATTTTTTTGAAAGGTTTGTGGTAAGCCAAAACCACTTGTTTGGGTGAGAAATCCAAAAGGAAAATCAATTTCATTAGTAAGGAAAATCAATTTCTTTATGTTGTAAATGGGTACCTAACAAGGCTCAATGCCAAGACCTATTCTATCTAAATTTCTTATTGTAATTTCTCCCACCGAAAGATTCTTTAGTGGTAGAAATTAAGGGAGGGTGTTAGAAAAATTCAGCATCCACATCATGAATTTGTTACAACTGAACTCATTCTAGGTGTACAATTTGATTGCACTTAACTCCAAATCTCACTCACGTTTCCTATGAAATTGCATTCAGTTAGATTATTTGTCACACTAGAGTAGATCTTACATCCACATAAGTCAAAGTTGTTAAGATTACTTGTTGTTGTGTCATATTTTACCTTCTCCACATTTGACATTAGTTGAGCTTTTCTTGGTTCTAGAAAATGTAAACTTCTCTATATATAGAGAGGTAATTGTAGTGCAAAAATTAAATCAATAAAAAATATCTTTCTCTTTCAAATTTTCTTTGTACTGCTATTTTTTCCTCTTAAATTTGTTTATGTTTTTTTTTCATTAGAAACTCCTTGATGCACATCAATTGATAGCATGGTTTCTTATTGACTTCAAAGAACAAAGAGGGTCCAAGCTATGAAGTAAACATTTTTTGCCTTCAGTATATTGAACAAAGTAGAACCATATTCACAGGTCTCCTTTATGATTATAATAATTTCAACTGGGTTTCAAGGTGGATTTGAACCGAGAAGCATATATGGTTAAGTTGGAGGAAGCTTATCATCACTAACCTACATAATTTAACATTATAGAAACATATGACTAACAGAGTAACAAGAATGTGGGGAAATTCCCACATTCTATTTTGTTCCTACCTTATGCTTGTCAGGCTTTTGGGTTAGGCTATACATTGAATTCAATTGCAAAAGCACCACATGGTAGATCCGTAATGACCCAACTACAACTCATCTCAAATAATTAACTTTATGGCCCAGATATACAACACCTCAAACTACAAGTCAAGTAGTTGTAACCAATCCTTATTTATTAAACATATTTGAGGTTTTCCTTTAGAGAAGTTTGTGCCTCTTTTGAAAGTGATCACTAATGAATGAGATAGATTTTTTTCTAGGTATAAGTCCAATGAATGCTTAAGAGTTTATATCACTGACCTCATGTCCTCATATAGTTGCTTAAGTGTATTTTGTGCTTAAATTTAAGTAGTTGGAGTGTTCCCATGCCATTTTCCAATCATGGTAAAAGGATAATTTGGAGTCTATTCCTACTTTTGTGGAGCAACCACAACTTAAAGCTTATAAATAAGAATTGAAAAAAGAGGGTGTTGGAATAAACAATCATTTCTTATTGAAAAATTTGACAGATAGCTCTACAAAATATTTTCCCTCTCATTTATCTCTCCTATTTTTTCTCATTACATTTTTCTACAACATTTATTATCAGAATTTTATTTAAAAATTCTATTTAAGTCTTTCAAAAAAATAAGCAGCATAAAAAATCAATAAGCATGGGGCTACCCGTTCCACAAATTATTGTTAGAAATGTTGAGTAGCGGCTACTAGCCAAAATAAGCTTAGGAGTCACGTGAGGACCTTCCCTAATGCAAAAAAGAGAGGTGGGAAGTCCACAGAGAATTGGTAGTATCCTTATATAGAAAATAAAAGAATATTGTAAATTGTAGAGTAGTGAATTATAAATATGGCCAATGTCAATTTACGAAATAATTTAAAGCCATACATTACAAAATATTGCTTACATTCTAGCTAAGTTAATGAAATTAAACAAATCTTCTATAAGCCCATAATATTTTGCCAGGTTTGCCACTTTCAACATATGCATCCATACCGGTGCTATAATTTATAGCTGACTTTTTCTTAATGATCAAAAGATGCTCTTAAAAAAATTCTCCTATAATAGAAGCAAGCAAAGAGGAAAGAAGACTGTCAAGATATCAGTTGTGTAACAAGAGCCAACATCTCATGGGTGAGACTAATTCGTAGGGAATAAAAATGGCTGCAATGAAGACCTTGCTCAAATTGCCTCAAAGGAATATTTGGGCCAAACCCACTTTGATATATAATCGTATAACAAGACCCAACTAGTAAATACAATCAGACATAGATGAGTCTTAGAGATGAGGGGATGAATGGAAGTATCTGTGTAGCTAAAAACAACCATTCTCAATACCAAAAATAAATTAAAAATGCTAGAAATTGAATAAATTAACATAAAAGAGTTTCAAAAATAATACACAATATAAAAAAGGAATGGCGATCTTGCCCTAGCACACAACTCTGCCTCCAGAGAATAATTTTATTATTATTATTGGTCAACAAAGCCTGGGAATTTCAGGTAAACGGAAATATATTACAACATAAATGGAAATATATTTCAACATAAGTGCATAAAATCCACAGATAAATGAAGGCTATTGTTACCTAATTAATAAGGACAACTCACAAATCATCTTTGCTATTCAAAATTTTAGCTACTATTAAAAATGGTTACTATTTAGGTTGTTCATGAAGATTATTTATAAAAGGTGTAGGTGGTTGGAAACATCTACTACGAATTAACTCTACTAAATATCCATCTAAAAGAAATCAATATATAGATTTCACTTATCATTAAAAAAAAATTGAGATACATAAAGATTTAGAGATCTAAAATATCGAAATAAATATGGTCATTCTTGAAAATTGATACAGATTCACATTGATTGCTCATTGAGCAGTTTTCACCTGGGAGTATCTAGACAAGTTTGGGTTGAAATACCCACTTATAATATTCTATCGGCTAATTAAATAATTTATTATTCATTATTTTTAATATATTTTAATTATATTTTAAATATTTATTAAATGATAAGTTAGATCACTTAATAAATATCATTAATATAAATGATATATATTTAATAAAAATAACAAATTATAGATTATGTAATAAATGTTAATATTCAACAAGAATAAAAAATATTGATTTTATAATATTTTAATAAATATTATTTAGATTAATTATATTATTAAAGTATTTTATAATCACTTAATAATAAATCATTAATACGTATTAATATTTATTAAAATATTTTTAAAAATTACAGTTTTATGTAATGAAAAATATAATATAAAGCTACATTTAGATATTATAAGGCAATACCAAAGTCTAAAACTTAACATACAAGTGAACGTTTGATTTGAAATGAAATAAGGTTTCCACAGACATAAGAAAAAAGATTTTGGAAAACAAAAAATCAATCCCACAAAATACTTATGGGAAAGAGAAGCTTCAAGGAGTATCATATGAATACCCTAAATCAAACCAAAGCCTTCTCATTTTACATTTGCAGAAGTGAATATGCAACTCGGTTGCCGCCATGAGAAACACAAGGGTTTGCTAGAGAATTATTTGATTTTGAAGTTGTTTCGAGCATTTTCCTCTTGTGCTTCTTTGTTAGAACTGGTTCTCAGCCACGACCAATGGTTTTTCAAATTTCTTGCAGCTCAAAACCTTGATATTTTGGATTTTTTAACTGCAATCATTGCATTTTCTTGGCACATTCTTGGTGTTATTTCATGCTCTCACATATTATCATTCATTCTTGCTATTTTTTCTTGTTGGACCATCATGATTGGAACAAAATGATGGTTGTCGAAGCTTTTTCCAAGCCATTTTCTGTGTTTTTATGTACGATTTTACTTGCTGAAACTTTTGGTGCATACTGGATACCATTTGGAAGGAGGAATGAAGCTTATGGAGCCCGAACTTGGCACTATCCGGAACTTTTTTGGCTAAAATCGTAGGTCATTCTCCACTCTTTGTGGCTGAAATTTACATTATTCTTTGGTCTTTTCTGAACATTTGCACTTATATTGTTGAACTCGCCATGAAATGGTCTAAAAAATACTCATTTATCTATTGTTTAGCAAGCACTCCTTCCATATTTTAATATCTTTTGTTGCCAACTTTCTAGATTTTGACGTAGAAAGTAAAATGAAAAAATAAAACTTTAACACTTCTAAAATCTGTAGCTTTGAGTTCCTTTCTTTTTAGTTGCAAAATATACTTGTGTTTTGAAGATGGTTCTCAATTTGTGAAATAGTGACCTTCAGTGTGTTTTTGTTGTTGACTAAAAATAAGGATTATATCTTGCATCTTTTTTACTGTGTCTTTTGGGTTCATCTTCATGGCAGCGTTGAAAATGCATTTTTATTACTGCGTCTTCTTTAAAGGCTTGCATCATGGATATCTTTCTTTTAAATTGAACATTCATTACACTACCTTGAGTAAATGGGTATGCTTTTCTCCATTGTTGTATCTGCTCTTGTAAACAGAAGTAACCATATCTATCAGAAAATAAACCTTCTTAAAAAATTGAGAACTACATTCAATGTCACGAAGGTTTTTTGAATTTTTCCTAAAAATCTGTTGTTCAAATTTGGGGTTGTTGGATGCATAACCTAATCTTCAAAGTTCTAAAAATGAAAATATAAAACCCTTTCGTGGTTGTGTGTATTTATTAAAACATATTGGAAGTGCTTTCTTATAATTTTTTAATTTTAAAGTCATAGATTTGTGAAAATCAAGGTATTATCCTTATTATTGCCTTACTGATGGTGCCTACTTTATCTTCACAATAATTGCATTTTAGAACAACAAACTGGTTTCCTTTCATCTATTTGTTGAGAGATTTCATTGTACTCTTTATGTGCTCTTTTCTTTTCACTTTAAGAGATCTCAAACTATACTTATCATCCTCTTGAAGTATAGTTGTTCAATGATGACTGCATGAATTTATTTGTTCATGTGAAACTGCTACTCTATTTTAGAAACATTTTGTTTCTCTACGTTATAGCTGAATATTATCTTCCTATAACATATGGTGTACTTGTTCACTACTTATGCATTGTATCATTTTTACTTTGGTTGTTGATTACATGTTGATTTATTTATTTATATTGATTTCATGTAATATTATCTATATATGTTGTTTCCAAGGCACAACTAAATACTTATACTATATGAATATAAAATGAATATGCTTAGTGTTGATTGATGTTAGCATACTTGATCATTTCAAATGCATGATTCTTTCTTATCAATAATATGAGCTCAAACCCTTGTAGGAGCCACATTTTCATCCACTTGTTAATTAGAGATATTTGTTGCCACAGATGAGACAAACTAGTTAGAAATAAACATAGGGTTTTGGTTTGGCAATGTAGATGCTTGTGTGGAGTGTAATGATGAGATACATTAGTCATTTCTTGGATCCATTAGATATAACCCCATTCCTTTCTTCATTTTTCAAGATCAGGCATTGTAATGCAGGAACAAAGGAGCCACAAGACAATAAGAGCGTACATGGTCGAAGTGAGCAACAACATCTTTATGTCCTATTCTTGTTTTCTGCATATGCATTTATGTTTTCAAATTTAATATATATTTAATTTCTTCTAGCATCACGACTTGTGTTACATTTTACTCAATAAAGTATATTACATTTTCAAAAAAGAATATTCAACATATGGTATATCTATGTTGCTTTCTTTTCTTTTCTTTATAAAATTTAATAACTATGCATGTGGATCACAATAAGATTTTTTTAAAGGCATGTAGTACATGATCAATTTATAATATTTTCTCTTTTAGCAAGCATGACTCTACCTAATTTGATCATGTAGGTGAAAAATAGGTAACATTTTTGGCAACATCTGCTACATGGTTTCCTACAAAACAATAGACCAACATCCTTAAAACAATTCATAGGGAATAGAGTAAGCTCATATATGATTAAAAAAGATTGAATATCACAAGTCTAGATGATGTTGTGTAACTAGTTCAATATTTTCTTATGATTTCTAGCAATGTAGTAAAATCTCAATGTTATGGATTGTAAGCCACTGTTGGATGAGACACATATGATTATCCAGCCTTATGATAACAAAAAAACAACCTTTAACTTCAATGAAACATGAAACATGAAACTTAAAATCCATCTTAACTTATCACTCACTTAAATATGCCTCTATATGTAGTGTATTGTTGGGAAACAAATTTCTCAACAATGTAGTATGTAGATGAGTCTCTTTGAGTGAAACATTGGTTAAGGGATCAACTTCTGTACTTGGCATATTGGAACAAACTCAAGACTGAAAAACCTTACTAAAAACAAAACACTAGGACAAAACCTAGGCAAACTATTTTTGAAACAACACTTAGGAAACACAAAACAACTAAATTGTAGTGCAACAAAACTTTATTGAAAATAGAAAATCTGCACTAATCTTATTCACAAAGAAGGTCAAACCTCAAAGAAGGGCTTGAGGCGTGTCCCATTGATTGAGACAGGTAATACATCTCCATTCTTTGTTGAAATTTGAAATTCATTTGTTCTTTGCACTCTATGATGATGAATGGACCACTCTAGAAGGCATCAAATTTAGAGTGTTTTCCTAGCCTACTCTTGAGCTCATCCCATTTGAGTACTAGATCTCCAACTTTGAAAAATCTTGACCTTGACTTCTTATTAAAAATCCTCTAAGTCTGCAATTTTTTGTACTCCATAGTTTGCATAACTTTATTGTTTACTTCTTCCAACTCCAAAATTTTGGTATACCTTATTGTCATAGGATCACTTGCTTCAAATAGGACCCGCTGACTTGTAAGATCTAATTTTGGTAGCTTGGTAGATATTGGTAACCGTGCTTCTCTCCAACATACTAACATGTAAGGGGAATTCTCAATCACCTTTTTAGGGGTAATTCTATTAGCCCATAAGGAAATTTTTAACTTTGAATGCTAGTCTTGTTGATTGTCCTGCAAGGTTCTTTTAATTATTCTTATTAGATTCTTATTGGTGGATTTTTTGAATCCATTCCCTTGTGGATAATAATTGGATGAAGTGTTTAGGTAGATACCATTTTTTACCATGCAATTACTTACTCTTGCCCCTATAAATGCAAGGGCATTATCTAATATAATAGAATTCAATACTCCAAATCTACTAATAATATCTTCATAAAAACTAAGAACATCTGATTCATTAGCCCCTTTTAAGGCTATTGTCTCTATCTGGTGGGTGAAATATTCTATAGTAGAGAGGACCCACTTGTGCCACACACTCGATGGTGGATTAATTTCTCCAATAAAATCTACGCAATACTTCATAAAGGGTTTTCGCATATGAATGGGTTGCAATGGTAAAGATGACAACCTTTCTTTCCTAACAAACATGACACATTTAACAAATTTTCTTACCCAAGTATGGACATCCTTAAACAGACTTGGCCAATAATAGCCAACTATCATAACTTTAAATATTATTGTTTCGAGTGAATAGTGACCTTATGAAGGCTCGTCATGAAACTCAAATAGAATTTTATCAAAATGATCATTATCTATGCACCTTAGCAACATACCATTGTGATCATTTCTAAACAAAATAATATTAATCAATACATAAAGAATAGATTGAAGTATGAAATACCTTCTCTTGGCCCTATCAAGAACAGGTGGGAACTCTTTCGTTTGTAGGAAATGAGTAACTTCTTTCAACTAGCTTGATGATTGATCATTTGTAGCTGCTCCATGGATAACTAGAGCTATTTATGTCACTTCTTTATCTTCTAGAATAGGTACATTAGCAATCTTCTCACAAAGATCCTTTCCCCAAAAAAGACTAGTAACTTGGATATCCATGTCATATTCCATCACCTTAGTAATCCACTCAATTTTTCATTCAAGTTTCTACTTAGTAAGAAGTCTTTGATGGTTGGGTGGGCCACCATTATATATACCATGCTATGAAGAAACATACATCCAAATTTCTTCAAGCTCCTCACAACAGACAATACATACTTCTCAAAAGAGTTTAAATTGAAGAAATGACATACTAGCTGCCATCAACATATAAAATGAAATTCTTCTTAAAGTTAGGATTTTCCAATGTTGGGGATGATGCTAAGGCTTCTTTGATCTCTTGAAAACTATTGTTTCCTTACTTAGTCTAGCTGAAAATTGTATTTTTATTCAACATTGGTGTCAATGGCTTCAAAAGAGTAGTTATATCAAGTAGAAAACATCCAACAAAATTTATTTTACCTATGAAACTTTGTAGGAACTTCCTATGATGTGGTAAGGGAAGCTCCAAGATAGATGCAACTCATTCTAGATCTACTATTATACCTTTCTTAGACACCACATATCCCAATAACTTGCCTTCATGCACAAAAAATACACATTTTTTAGGGTTTAGGGATACACCGAATGCTTTGTACCTCTGAAAAATTTGTGTTAGATGGCAAATATGATCTACAACATTTTTAGAGTAAACTATAATATCATCAAGATAAACCAACATAGATTTGTACATTAGATTATCAAAACCCATGTCCATGGATTTTTGAAATGTTGCCCCTACATTGGACAAACCAAAAGGCATCCTTCTATATGCCAAGGTACCCCACTTTATGGTAAATGCAGTCTTAAATTGATCTTCCTCTTTAACCAAGACTTGGTTATACCCTGAATAACCATCAAGAAGCAAAAAATACTTAGAACTAGAAACACTTTGGAGTATTTTCTCCATGGATGGTAAAGGGTGATGGTCCTTCAATGATGCTCTGTTGAGGTCTCTAAAATCAACACACAACCTTAGTTCCTCATTCTTTCTTCTAATGGGAATAATATTTGATACCCAATTGATATGTTTGATAGGAAAACTTATGCCCCCTCTCAATAATCTTGAACACTTCCTTTTGTGTTAAAGGTTTAAGCTTTGGATTTGTTCGTGTTTGCTTCTTCCTTATTGGCTTGTAGTTTGGCTCTAAATAAATGGTGTGTTTGGAAAGCTATGGATCAAATCCCTTAAGATCTGCATATTCCAAAGAAAAATTATTATTGAATTCTTCAAAAAGTTGTAAATAAGATTGTTTTTCTTTTGCAAACATTACCTTGCCAAATTAAAAAATAAATCCCTTTGCAATTTCAAGTTCTTCATACTGGTTTTGTTCTTTCTGGCTTGATTTTTAAAAAAAAATTAAAGATGGACTCGAGGGTAACCAATCCCTTGGGTATCTTATTGGACTTAAGTTGTATGACTTGATCACTATATTGTTGCTTTAGCCTATGCTGGTCGGATGCTAAAAACATATCCTCTTCAAGGAAAAAATTAGAATCTTCTCATCACTATGAAAAACTTGCCAATTAACATCATTATAAGATATAGAAGGTCTTACTAAAATTTTGATATGTTCTTGCAGGTTTTCTTTATTAATATTTTTAGTTATATCAAACTATGGTCCTATAGTAGCTAGCCTATTAGCATGTTGATTTAATTTTCTAGAGACAACAATCAGGTTGAAAGAATCAAACAATTGCATCCCAAAATCTATGCTTATATCTTTAGAGTGTGTCATATTTTGTCACATGCAACCCTCTTACTTGATTGACAATTAGTTCACTATCTCCAAATACTATTAAGTACTAGAAACTTCTCATTCTAGCCCATCCTAGCCTTTGAGTTAAACCCTCATATTGAGTCGTATTATTTGTGCATGCAAAATTGAAACAAAATGATGCATGGTACTTATCATGTTGAGGTTATACCAACATTTCTCCTCCATCTGAATCATTCTTACTTCTATAGCCATCAAATGACAAATCCCAAACCTTGTATTTCTTATCATCAAGTTCATTTTCACTCTTAAATTTTTTTGTTATAACTAACCCATCTTCTTGGAATATATAATTTCCTAAACCAACATCTGAAATAATGTGTTTTTGACTTCTCAATGCATCTTCTATTTCCCACTCATCAATGAGGATATCAAGAATGTTCTCAACTTGGGTGTTTGTTTCTAACATAGAAGGTTTTACATTTTGATCAAATGCAACACAATTTGCATTGATCACATTGGGTGTATATGGATCAATGTGATATTTCTCAAGTCCCTTAGATTTGATAGTTGCTTTGGTTCTATAATGAGTTCTAAACAACACATGGGACCAATCCAAGGAAACATATTCTCCTATTTTTATTGTGAACTCTCTTGATAAAAAAAGGTAAAAATATGGAGGAAGATCAATTTAAAATATCTTGAGGGATGAAGAAGTTGAGGCATACATGGAATGTCAAATTGGCATCCTTAATATCCCCTAAAGTGTTAACAATGGAACCATCTAACTGCACCATCCCTTTCTCTAAAGGTTGATAATCCAAAGCCAGTTGATCAACTATCAGCTTTGGCATTACAAAACTAGTAGCTCCATTATCTACCATGCAATTATGCACTAACATATCTCTAATAATTAAAGATACATATAATGGAGGTGGTTTCATATTCTTACCTTGAATTTTACTATTGTCTTGAGAAGCAACTTTTGGAACAACATTTGTCAAAGCCACCTTGGAGCTTGCATCAACAACTTCCATAGGGATGTCTCTTCAGATAGATTTTTTTCAACAAATCTTTTTGTCCCAGAATTGCCAATTAATTCCACATAGACATTGTGATAATCATTTTCTTTATATTGTTGACTATGTTGTATGGCATAGCTAGAAGTACCTTGTGATGTGCTTTGGCATCAGTCTAATTTGATTGTGACTATGGTTTTTCTTTAGTCAGGAGGGTGTGATTGATTTGTGTCATATTTTCTTGGTTGGATGGTGTCTTTTTGATTGCAAGTCCACACTTGTTTGTAGCTTGATATATTTCTAAAGCTCTTTAATTTTTTCTAGTATAGGTTGCAATTGGTGTGTCACAATTTAGCCTCCAAAACTCCTCTCTTTGCCAATCAACAAAAGGAGTGTTAGTTATAGTCGAATCATGTTGTTTAGTCACATCTCCAACTACTTTGGGTTGTGTACTAGAAACATCTTAAAACTTCAACATTTGATTGATGATCACATTAGAGTATGTTGCTTTATTATCTTGTTGATTACATGGATAGTACCATTCATATTCAATAGCTAATTTTTTTTGAGTTGGTACCATGTCCTTGAAAACATTTAAAGGTGTTTGTCCATTCATTTGAAAAGGCCTTGGGACTACATTCTTCTAGTTTCCTTAATAATTATTTTGATAGGGTGGCTTACTACTAGTAAGGTTGTTATCCTTGGTATTGTTGGCTCTTAATGCTAACTAACTCACTCCTTATAGTATACAATATACTTTCCATCTTTTGTTGACTACTTGTAATCTCTTGTAAATCATTCCCTATAGTCTTGCAACATGCAATGGTGCAAAAGAGTGAATTATTTGTGGCATATTTGGTTTAATATCATGAAAATAAGCATTGAGGGACTTGGTGCTATTATTCTAGCATGAACTAGGCAATTTTTTTTCCCTCACAAGAAAGTCATGCAATTGTGGCAGCAAGATTCATCCCATAGTCTGGATTAAAACTAATATGTCACTATTTAGGATCTTTAAATAGTACAAAAAAATGTTATGTTGATGAACTAACCTGAATAGTAATTATATTCCATGTCTTTTGGAGTCTCATTTGAAATCATTTGTTTTTTCTTGAGAGTCCCTTTTGATCATAGTCAACTTTTCTACCAAGGACGAGTAGTCTAACTTGTCTTCAAAATACCTAATAAAATCATTCCCTATGTCATCTCATGTGGTGATAGACCCCACATTCAATCCTTTGAAATATTGGAATTCTTTCCCCCTTAAAGAGACTACTAACAACCTCACAACAATGTTATCTTATGTAATATGATGGGCATAACATAGGGTTGCCACATCTCTAATATGCTCCAATGTTGTAGTCTATCCTTCCTCTATATCTTTTGGTAAAAATTTTAGTGTAGTAAGGGGAATATCATCATGTTGTGAAAAATTTAGGGGTTTTCCTTGGTTAAAAGAAACAAAGGAAAATTGTCTTGCCATTGTTGTTGGTGGTACATGTAGTTGCTGATTTGAAATTGTTGTAGCAATGCTTGCTGAATGTGTAGTACTTTGTACTACTAAAATTGATACAATAAATTGTAATAGGGGCCATGTTCCTAAAAGATGGTAAGGCTGAATTCCTCTTAGCCTATTTGTTTAAAGGCCTACTTATCCTTTTGTAAGACAATAAGGGTCTATTTTTTGTGCCAGGTGGTGTAGACTGAATTCTCTTTAAAGGAGGAGTTCTTTGAAGTGTTCTTCCCCTTCTTTTTGGTGGATAAAATTGTAAGTACTCAAAATACTTTGAACTTTTAGTCTCAATTTGTCTCATACAACACTACTCTTCATAACCATGAGACTTAGTCACAAAATATGCAACAAAATAACCTCTAAACAGGTCTAAAATATCAATAAAATTGTTGTAAAGATTAGTTTTAAAAGAACTTTGTCAAAAAAATTATCCCATCAGATGTACAAATATTGTTATCTCTAAAAGTCACACCTTTTTTGAGTTCTAAAACTCAATCAATCCAAGAAATGTGGAAATACTCTTGGATCTTCACCCAAAAATGTAGTGGATCTTCAGATTCTAGGTTAGTTCCCACATGGTACTTCATTTGAGATTGATGTAGGAATGTCAAATACTTGGTAGGAATATGGTATGAAGGATTTTTTTTGCATGAGATTCAAATACTGAAAGGAAAACTTAAATGAATCTTAAGTCGATGAACCAAAACATTAAGATGAGAAGATTATTGACTTGACACAATGAAGCCTTACTTAATAGTTTGATATTGGCACAATAATGATACACACATATAAACACTTTATAAGAAGGATAGACTTCAACCAAAATGCTAACAAGAATAATGATATTCATAGTTAACATCATGAAATGAAGCACAATTTCACAACTTACAACCTATATTTGTATTCCAAAATTCACTTGCAGATGCTAAAACTAAGACATTAACTCAAAGATTTGAAAAAAATCACAAAAATAACATTATTTTAGTGACTCACACACAAAAAAGTGAAAACAAAATAGCTTCCAAACTGTTCTTTATTTAAGCTTCAAAGGTGACACAATAACACTCTCATCAAACTGGTTACAAAGTAATATGCCCAAATATCATGAAGAACCCAAAATATCACTCCAAAAATTACTCTACATAAAAAATGGAACCTCTTCAGATAAGGCTCAAGCTCACACTTATGCATTTTTAACATCCAACTGCATCATAAATGAAAACTCCAACTCCTTGGGTGAGTTCAATCAATAAGGCCTTTCTTGAGCCCTTAAAAAGACTTCAAAAAGGGGTACAAGTGGCCCAAAAGGCATGGCCCAAACATATCATCATAAAAACTCAACAAAAATGCAACCATATCTCCAAAATAAGCACTCAAAAGTCTACAATGTATAATAACTCCTCATTCGACTTTCCATCCTATCACCTTGTTACTTTTGCCAAAAAAATCTAAGTTTGATTTTCAAAGGAAAGGAAAATATCTTAAATTTTCATCAAAGCTTCATTTATAATTCATTTATCTAGTCAATATTGGAAACATTAACGACATAAATGACTTATAGAAACTTTTATATCAAAAATGACAATAATATTACATAATTTATAAGAGGCTAAAGCCAAGATTAATTATTATGTGTAATCTTTTAATTATTATTATTTAGTAAGCATGAGTAGATTCGAACACAAGACCTCTTCGATAAGAGGATCACAATTTACCATTGTGTTGTAGGCTCTTGCCTTTATTTTTAATATATTTTAATTATTGTTATAATATTTATTAAATGATAAGTTAGATCACTAAATAAATATAAATAATATATATATTAAAAATAATTAACAAATTATAGATTATTTAATAAATGTTAATATTTTACAAGATTTTAAAATATTTATTTTATAATATTTTAATAAATATTTATTAGATTAATGATATTATTAAAGTGATCGATAAAAAATATATGATATTATTAAAGTGATTTTAAAATCACTTAAGAAAAAATCATAAATACCTATTAATAGTTATTAAATATAAAAAAATGTATTATAATAAATATCTTTGTAAGTAATGAAAAATATAAAATTTGTTTTACCTTTTAAAAGCTACATTTAGGTGCCAATAGTGGCATGTTGTGATGGTTAAGTTGTTGAGTTGTTATCCTTTCCATTAAGGTTCAAATCTAATGGAGATGAGGTCCTCAATTTGTGGCCTCACTAGTTCATAGCTCTAGGTCAAAAGCATTTACCCCTCTTAAAAAGAAAAAGAAGCTACATTTAGATATTCTAAGATAATACCAAAGTCTAAAACTTGGCATATTAGTAAATGTCACATTCTGCATGAAATAAGGTATCCACGGGCATTAGAAAAAAACTTTGTAAAATGAAAAATCAATCCTGCAATAATATTGATGGGAAAGAGAAGCTTCTAGGAGTATCATATGAAAGCCCTAAATCAAACCAAAGCCTTCCCATTTTTACATTTTACATTTGTAAAAGTGAATATGCAGCCTTGCAACCGCCACGAGAAAAACACGTGTTTGTTGGAGTTTTTTTTAACAGTTTAAAGTCATTCTAGGAATTTTTCTCTTGTGCTTCTTTGTAGATCTAGTTCTTAGCCATGACCAATGGTTTTTTTTAAATTCTTGTAGTTCAAAACCTTGGTATTTTTGGGCATTTTTAACTACAAAATTTGCATATTTTGGGCATATTCTTGGCGTTATTTCATTCTCTCACATATTATCATTCATTTCTACTATTTTTCCTTGCTAGGCTGCCATGACTAGAACAAAATGAGGCTTGTTGAGGCCTTTTTGAAGCTATTTTATGCTTTTTTCTTTGTGATTTGACTTGTTGCATGTTTTGGTGCTTATTGGCCACCATTTTGGAAGGAGGAATGAAGCGAATGAAGCCCAAAATTGTCACTTTCTGGGCACTATCTTTGGCTAAAATTGAAGGTCACTCTCCACTCTTTGTGGCTGAAATTTATATTATTTTTTGGTCTTTTTTGAACATCTGCACTTATATTGTTGAAGCCACTATGAAAGGGTCTCAAATATACTCATTTATCTATTGTTTAGTAAGCACTCCTTCCATATTTTAATGCCTTTTGGTGCCAACTTTCTAGATTTTGATGTAGAAAGTAAAAAGATAAAGATACAAATATAACACTTCTTCTAAAATGTCTAGCTTTGAATTCCTTTCTTTTCAGTTGCGAATATACCTTTGTTTAGAAGATGGCTCTCAATTTGTGAAATGATGACCTTCAATTTGTTTTCTTTGCTGACTAAAAAGAAGGCATATATCTTGCACCTTTTGTACTATGACTTATGGCTTCGTCTTCATGGTAGTGCTGAAAATGCATTTTTATGATTGTGTCTTCTTTAAAGACTTGCATCATGGATATCTTTGTTTTAAACTGAACATTCATGATTTCCTTGGCACTATAAAATGAGTAAATGTGTATGCTTTTCTTCATTGTTGTATCTGCTCTTGTAAACAGAAGTAACCATTTCAATGAGAAAATAAACCATCTTCAAAAACTGAAAACTACATTCAATGCCATGAGGGTTTTTCAACTTTTTCTAAAACAAATTGTTCATATTTGGGGTCATTGGATGCATGAAGCTATTCTTTATAGTTCTAGGACTGAAAAGATAAAAATATTTGATGGCTACGTGTATTTATAAAAACATATTGGCATTGCTTCCTTAAAATTTTCTGATTTTATAGCCATAGATTTGTGAAAATCTGGGTACTATCCTTACTATTTCCTTATTAATGGCACCCACTTTATTGACACAACAATTGCATTTTATAATAGCAAATTGGTTTCCTTTCTATCTATTTGTTGAGAGATTTCATGGTACTCTTTATATGCTCTTTTCTTTTCACTAGATCTCTGATTGTACTTAGCATACTCTTGAGGTATACTTGTTCAATGATGAGTGCATGCAGTTCTTTGCTCACATGAAACTGTTTCTCTGTAACAATTTTTTTTTTTACTCTATGTTATAGTTGAATAGTATCTTCCTGTAGAAATTGGTTTATTTGTTCACCACTCATGCATTGTATCATTTTCACTTTGGTTGTTGACTACATGTTAATCTAATTATTTCTATTGATTTCATGCAATGTTATTGACATATTTTGTTTCGAAGGTACCATTGAATACTTATACTATACGAATATAACATGAAAGTGCTTATTATTGATTGATGTTAGCATACTTGATTATTTCAAATGCATGATTCTTTCTCTTATTTATAAGTAGATCTTGAACCCTTGCAGGAGAAATATTTTCATTCACTTGTTAATTAGAGATATTTGTTGTTGCACATGAGATAAACTAGTTAGAAACAAAATTAGGGTTTGGGTTTGGAAATATAGATGCATGTGTGGGGCATAATGATGAGATACATTAGTCATTACTTGGATCCATTGGATCTAACCCCATTCCTTTCATCATTTTTAGGATTTGGTGGTGGAACATAGAAACAAAGGAGCAACATGGAAACAAGAACGCACATGATCAAAGTGAGTAGCAAGGTTGCCAGTCATTTAGGCAATGATTGGCCCCTATGACTCTTTATGACTTATTTCTTTTTTCTATGCATGCATTTATGTTTTCAAATTCAATATCTATTTACTTTTTGCTATCATCTTGGCTTATGTTAAGCATTTGAACATTTTACTCAATAAAGTATATTACATTTTCAGAAAAGAATATTCAACATATGGTATAGCTATGTTGCTTTCTTTTCTTTACTTCATCAAATGTAATAGTATTGCATATTGATTACAATAATAATTCTTTTCTTAAGACATGTATTACATGATTAATTTAGAATAGTCTCTCTCTGATCAAGGATGGTTCAACTGATTTGAGGCTGTAGGTGAAAAATAGGTAACATTTTTGGCGACATGTACTACATGTTTGTCTGCTAAACATCATACAAATGGCCTTAAAACTATTCATTGCGCATAGAGTCATCTCATATTTGATAAAAGAATTATTGAATATCATAAGTATGGATGATATTGTTTAGTTGTTTCAATATTTTCTTATGATTTATAGCAATGCAGTAAAACCTCAATGTTATGGATTATAGGCCAATGTTGGATAAGGTGCAGATGATTATCGAACCTTATGATACACACACACAACCTTGAAATTCAAAGAAAAATGAAACATGAAGTTCATCTTTTAACTTATCTCTCACTTAGGTATACTTGTGTATGTATTGTATTGTATTGTTGGCACACAAATATCTCAACAATGGAGTATGCAGATGAGTCCACCTAAGTGATAGGTTGGTCAAGGGATCAACTTCTCTACTTGGCATCTTTTGAGAAAACTCAAAACTAAAAAACCTAACTAAAAACAAAACACTAGGAGAAAACCTAGGGAAAATTGTGTTGAAAGAACACTCAGGGAACACAAAACAACTAAACTATAGTGCAATGACACTTTATTGAAAATAGAAAAAGTACACTAAGCTTATTCACAAAGAAGGTCAAACCTCAAAGTATGGATTGAGGTGTATCTCATTGACCAAGATAGGTGGTACATCTCTATGTATTGTTGAAAGTTGAAACCCATTATATTCTTTGCACTCTATGATGATGAATGCACCATTCTAGAAGGCATCAAATTTGGTGTATTTAGCTAACCTATGCTTGAACTCATTCCATTTGAGTAGTAGATCTTCAACTTTCAAAACTCTTGACCTTTTCTTGTTTTAAAAAGTCCTCTTAGTCTACAATTGTCGATACTTTGTAGTTTGCATAACTTTATTTTTAATTTCTTTCAACTCCAAAAGTTTGGTATACCTTATTGTCATAGGATCACTGGCTTCAAATAGGACCAGCTAACTAGCGTGATCTAATGTTGGCACCTCAGTAGATATTGGTAACCTTACTTCTCTCCCATATACCAACATCTAAGGAGAATTCTCAATCACCTTTTTAGGGGTAATTTTATCAGTTGATAAGGTAGTTTTCAACTTTGAATGTGAGTCTCGATGATTGTCCTGCAAGATTCTTTTAATAATGCTTATTAGATTCTTATTAGTGGATTTTTCCAATCCATTCCCTTGTGGATAATAGTTGGACATAGTGTTTAGGTAGATAATATTTTTGTGCAATTACTTTTTCTCAACCATATAAATGTAAGAGCATTATATGATATAATAGAATTAGGTATTCCAAATCTGCAAATAATATCTTCATAAAAACTAAGCACAACTAATTCATTAGCCTCTTTTAAGGCTATTTCCTCTATCCAATGGATAAAATACTATGTAGCAATAAGGACCCACTTGTTCCCCACACTCGAGGGTGGATTAATTGCTCTAATAAGATCTATGCCCCACTTCATAAAGGGCTCTTGTATTTGAATGGGATGCAACGGTAAAGCTGGCAACTTTTCTTTCCCAATAAAGATGGCACATTTAACACATTTTCTTAATCAAGCATGGGTATCATTAAAAAAACTTGGCCAATAATAGCCAACTCTCATAAATTTAAATGCTTTTGTTTTAGGTGAATAGTGACCTCATGAAGGCTTGCCATGAAACTCAAATATAATTTTACCAAAATGATCATTATCTATGCACCATAGCAACATCCCATTATGATCCTTTCTAAATAGAATATTATCATTGAATACATAAGAAATAGATTGAAATTCTAAATACCTTATCTTGGCTCTGTAAAGATCAGTGGGTTTTTAGGAAATGAGTGACTTCTTTCAACCAGTTTCTCCATGGATAATTAGGGCTCTTTATGTCACTTTTTTATCTTCTAGAATAGGTACATTAGCATTTTTCTCACAAGGACCCTTATACCTAACAATATTAGTAACTTGGATATCCATGTTGTATTCCATCACCTTAGTAATCCACCTAACCCTTTTTTCATTCAAGTCTCTACTTAGTAAGAACTCTTTGATGCTTGTGTGGGCCACCATTCTATGAGACAACATAAGCCTAAATTTCTTCAAGATATTCACAACAACCAATACATGCTTCTCAAAAAAATTGTATCTTTTCTCATAATAATTAAGGACTTTAAGAAAGAAGGTAATAGGTTATTCAAAGCCTTCTTCATTCTGTTATACTAAAATTGCATAAATGGCATCATAGCTTCCACAAGCATATAAAATGAAATCCTTCTTAAAGTTAGGATTTACCAATGTCAGTTTTGATGCTAAGGCCTCTTTGATCTCTTGAAAATTGTTCTTTCGTTCCTTAGTCCAGCTGAAAATTGCATTTTTCTTCAACATTGATGTTTGTGGCTTCAAAAGAGTAGCTATATTGGGTGGAAAGCATCTAACAAAATTTATTCTAGCTAAGAAACTTTGCAGGCCCTTCTTATGATGTGTTACGGGAAGTTCCAAGATAGCTAAAACTCATTTTGGATCTATTGTTATACCTTGGTTACAAACCACATATCCCAATAACTTTCCTTCATGTACAACAAATACACATTTCTTAGGGTTGAGGGATACGCTGAATTCTTTGCACCTTTGAAACATCTATGTGAGATGGCCAATATGATCAACACTATGTTCTAAATTGTGATATCATCAATATAAACAAGCACAAATTTGTACATTAGATTATCAAAATCCATGTTCATGTCTTTTTGTAATTTTCCCCTATATTGGACGAACCAGAAGGTACCATTTTGTATTCCATGGTACCCAACATTTTTGTAAATACAATCATAAACTAATCTTTATCTTTAGCCAAGACTTAGTTTTATCCTTAATAACCATCAAGAAGAAAAAAATGAGAATGAGAAACACATTGGAGCATTTCGTCAATGGATGGTTAAGGGTGGCGATCCTTCAATGATGCTTTGTTGAGGTCTCTAAAATTAACACACAACCTTAGTTCCCTATTCTTTTTTCTCACAAGGATAAGATTTTATACCCAACTAGTATGTTTGATAGGAAAAATTATACCACTCACAATAATCTTGAGCACTTCCTTTTGCATGAAAGGTTCAAGCTTTTGGTTGACTAGTCTTTGCTTTTGCCTAATAGGATTAGAGTTTGGCTCTAAATCAATGGTGTGTTGGGAAAGCTACGGATCAAATCCCTTAAGATCTTCTTACTCCCAAGCAAAAATATCATTGAATTATTGAAAACATTGAACATAAGACTATTTTTCTTCAGCATAAATTACCTTGCCAGATTTTAAGTTTTTTCCCTTTATAATTACAAGATGTTTATAATTATCTTGCTAGACCAACAAGCTATATTTGTTCTTTTGGCTTGATCATTTGTATTAAAGATTGACTCAAGGGTAACCAATCCCTTGGGAAGCTTATTGGACTTAAGTTGTATGATTTGATCATTGTATTATTGCTTTAGCTTATGCTGGTTGGATTCTAAAAACATATCCTCTACAAACTAAAAATTAAGAATCAACTCATCACTATCAAACACTTGTCACTTGACATCATTATCAGGTATAGAAGGTCTTACTACAATTTTGATATGTTTTTTTTCACATTTTTTTAATTAATATTTTTAGTTATATCAAATTGTGATCCTATAGTAACTAGCCTATCAATATGTTGATTTAATTTTCCAGGGACAAGAATCAGGTTAAAAATATCAAAAATTTCAATTGCATCCCAAAATCTATGCTTGTAGATTTTTAGTGTGTTATTTATTGTCACATGCAACCCTCTTACCTGGTTGACAATTGATTCATTGTCTCTAAATAATTTCAAGCACTTGACACCTCTCATTGCATTCCATTCTATCACTTGAATTAAACCTTAATATTTAGTTATATCATTCATGTAAGCAAATCTAAACTAAAATGTTGCATAGTACTTATCCTTTTGAGGAGATACCAACATTTCTCCTCCACCTAAAGAACTTGTACTTCTAGAGACATCAAAGTACAACTCCTAAACCTTATATTGCTTATCATCAAGATCATTTTCACTCTTAACAAGGTTTTGTATAACTGATCTAGCTTCTTAGAACATATAATTTCCTAAACCAACATCTAAAATAGTGTTGTTTTGACTTATCGATGAATCTTCGATTGCCCACTCTTCGAGGAGGATATCAAGAATGTTTTCAACTTGGGTTTTTTTTCTAAGATAGAAGGGTTTTCATTTTGATCAAATGCAACACAATTTGCATTGAGTACATTGGGTATATAAGGCTCAATTTGATCTTTTGCAAGTCCCTCAAATTTGATGGTCACTTTGGTTTCCTGACAAGTTCTTAACAACATATGGAACTAATTTGAGGAAAGATATCCTCCTATTTTTGATGTGAAATCTCTTGATAAACAAAGGGGAAAATATGGGGGAGGATCAATTATAAAAATATCTTGAGGGATGGAGAATTTGGGGCATGTATGGAGTGTCAAATCAGTATCCTTAATAACCCATAGAGTGTTAATAGTGGAACCATCTAACCACACTACCCCTTCTCTAAAGGCTAATAAATCAAATGATCAACTATCTTCTTTGGCATTATAGAACAATTTTAGTTTCACTACCTACCATGCAATTATGCACTAACTTATCTCCAATAATCAAAGATAGATATAATGGCTCGATGTTTTCACATTCTTACCTTGAATTTTATCATTGTCTTGAGAAGTAACTTTTGAAATGAAAATTTTCAAAACCACTTTGGGGTTCTCATCAACCACTTGCATATGAATTTTCTCTTTAGATAGAGATTTTTTTTCAAAAAATTCTTGTCCCAGAGTTGCCAAGTAATTGCACATAGATATTGTGACATTCATTTTCTTCATATCTTTGACTATGTTGTAAGGCATAGCTAGAAGTACCATGTGATATCAATTCTTTGACATCATCCTAATTTGATTGTAACCATGGTTTCTCTTTAGTTAGGAAGATGGGATTTCTTTGTGCCATATGTACTTGGGTTGATGGTGACTCATTTATTGCAAGTCCCTTACCCTTGTTTGCAACTTTATATATTTCTAAAGTTCTCTTCTTTGTCCTAGTATAGGTTGCAATTGGTGTTTCATGATTGAGCCTAAAAAACTCCCCTCTTTACCAATTAACAAAAGAAGTGTCAATTGGAGTTGAGTCATGTTGTTGTTCAACCACATATCTAGTGACTTCTTCTTATGTACTTGCAACATTTTGAGCCATCAATATTTGATTGGTGATCCCATTAGAGCATGTTTCCTGATTATTATGTTGATTACATGGATAACACCATTCATATTTGATAGCTAATTTTTATTGAGCTGGTACCATGTCTTTGAAAACATTTAAAGGTGTTGGTGCATACATTTGAAAAGTCCTTGGGTTTACATTCTTCATGTTTCCTTGATAATTATTTTGATAGGGTAATCTAACACATTTAGTTTGATGATTTTATCCTCCTACCTACTATTGATAATATGGCTTTTCACCTTGATTCTATTGTTGGAAAGGTTTTTGTCCTTAATATTATTACCTCTTGATTCTCACTGACTCATTATATATAGTCTTTAATATATTTTTCATCTTTTTTTTACTACTTGTAATCTCCTATAACTCTTGGGATGGCCCCATAGTAGCTAAAACACTTGTTGCAACAACCTGTAATGTTGAAACAATAGGTAATAGTGAAAAAGGAGGAATTATTAGTGTCATATTTGGATCAATAAAAGGAAAAATAGACATTGGGGACCTTGGTGCTATTTTTCCAGCCCAAATTAGGCAATTTTCTACCCTCACTATCAAGTCATATGATTGTGGTAATGAGATTCCTCCCACAGACTAGATTAAAACTGATATGTTGCTATTTAAGCTCTTTAAAAAGTACAAAAAAACATGTTAAACTAATGGCCTAACTTGAATAGGAATTCTATTCCATGTCCTTTAGAATTTGGCATTGAAATCAATCATTTATTCTTGAGGAGTCGTTTTGATAGTAGTCAACTTCTCTACCAAGGACAAGTAGTTTGACTTGTCTTCAAAATAATTGAACAAAGAATCCCCTAAGTCATCCCACATGGTGATAGATCTTGAATTTAATCCTTTGAACCATTTGAATTCTTTCCCCCTTAAATAGGTTTCTAAAAACCTCACAGCTACATTATCTTGTGTAATATAATGGGCATAACATTGGGTTGTGACATCTCTAAGATGCTCCAATGTTGTAGTGTGTCCTTCCCCTATATATTTTGATAAACCTTTTAGTGTGGAAAAGGGAGTATCATCATGTTGAGCAAGATTTAAGGGGTTGTCATGGTTAAAAGACACAAAAGAAAATTGTCTTTCCATTGATGCTAGTGGTACATATACTTGCTAATTTGAAACTACTACAATAGAACTTGTTGAAAGTATAGTATTTCGTGCTATTGAAATTGATGCAAAAAATTGTAATAGGGACCCTATTTTGAAAGATGGTGAGGTTGAATGCTCTCAAAAAATACTAACATGAATAATGATATTCACATTTAACAACCTGAAATAAAGCACAATTTCACAACTTACAACCTATATGGGCATAGTGAAATTCACTTGCAGCTACTAAAACTTAGACATTAACTCAAGGATTTTAAAAAAATCAGAAAAATAATATTAGATCAATGACTTACACAAAGAAAAGTGAAAATAAAATGGCTTTCAAACTATTTTTTATTCAAGCTCCAAAGGTGATATAGTAACACTCATCAAACTAGTTACAAAGTAATCTACAAAAATATCATGAAGGACCCAAAAGATCACTCAAAAACTCCCTTTGCATAAAAAATGGAACCTCTTCAAACAAGCCTCAAGCTCATACTTATGCAATTTTTTTACATCCAAGTGCATCATAAATTCAAGCACCACCTCCTTGGGCAAGTTTATTCGTAAGGCCTATTTTTCATCCCCTAAAAAGACTTCAAAAGGGGTACAAGCGGCCCAAAAGGTATGGCCCCAACACATGATCAAAAAAAATCAAATAAATGTAGTCATATCTCCAAAATAAGCACTCACAAGTCTTTGCAATGTAACAACTCCTCATTTTACTTTTCATCCTATCACCTCATCACTTTTGGCAAAAACATCTAAGATTGATTTTTCGAGGTAAAGTAAATATCTTAAATTTCCATCACAACTTCATTTATAATTCATTTATCCAACCAATGTTGAAAACATTAACAACATAAATACTTATAAAAGCTTTTATATCAAATTGACCATAATATTATATAATTTATAAATCTTCATTTTAAATATATTTTAGTTGTATTTATAATATCTATTAAATGATAAGTTAGATCACTTAATAAATATCATTAATTTAAATGATATATATTTAAAATAAATGAAAAATTATAGATTATGTAATAAATGTTAATATTCGATTAGAATAAAAATATTTATTAGATTAATGATATTGTTAAGTGATTTTAAAATTAATTAGGAACAAATCATTAATACCTATTAACATTCATTAAAATATTAATTTTTTAATAATATATATCTTTTCAAGTAATGAAAAATGTAATATTTGTTTTACCCTTTAACAGCTACATTTAGGTATTGTAAGGCAATACCAAAGTCTAAAACTTGTCATACAAGTAAATGCCATATTTGGCATGAAATAAGGTATCCACGGGCATTAGAAAAAAGACTTTGGACAGTGAAAAATCAATCCCACAAAAATAGCTATGGGAAAGAGAAGCTTCTAGGAGTATCGTATGTATACCCTAAATTAAACCAAAGCCTTCTCATTTTTACATTTTCAAAAGTGAATATGCAGCTCTATTGCCCTTATGAGAAAAACAAGGGTTTGCTAGAGAATTACTTGCAATTTGAAGTCGTTCTAGGAATTTCCCTCTTGCACTTCTTTGGTAGAAATGGTTCTTAGCCACGACCAATAGATTTTTCAAATTACTTGCAGCTCAAAACATTGATATTTTAGGACATTTTTAACTGTATCTATTGTATTTTCTAGCCACATTCTTGGTGTCATTTCATAATGTCACTATGCTTGTTTTTCTTGCTGGGTAGTTATGAAGGGGACAAAATGAGGGTTGTTGAAGCTTTTCTGAAGCCATTTTATACATTTTTCTCTATGAATTTACTTGATTGAACTTTTGGTGCATATTGGCCACCATTTTGGAAGGAGGAATGAAGCTTATGGACCCTGAACTTGGGACTTTTTGGGCACTTGTTTGGCTAAAATTGTTGATCATTCTCTACTCTTTGTGGCTAAAATTTAAATTATTTTATGGTATTCTCTGAACATTTGAACTTATATTTCTGAAGCCACCATGCAAGGGTCTAAACAATGCTCATTTATATGTTGTTTAGTAAGCACTCCTTCCATATTCTGATGTCTTTTTGTGCCAATTTTCTAGACTTTGATGTAGAAAGTAAAAAGATAAAGATAAAAATTTAAGACTTCTTCTAAAGAGCTTTGAATTCCTTTCTTTTAGTTGCAAAATATACTCATGTTTTGAAGATGGATCTCAATTTATGAAACAATGACCTTCAGTGTGTTTTTGTTGTTGATTAAAAAGGAGGTATATAACTTGCACGTTGTTTACTTTTTCTTCTAGCTTCATCTTCATGGCAATGTTGAAAATACATTTTTATGGCTGCATCTTCTTTAAAGACTTGCATCATGGATATCTTTCTTTTAAATTAAAAATTCATGGTACTACCCTTGCATTATAAAATGAGTAAATGTGTATGCTTTTCTTCACTATCGTATCTACTCTTGTAAATAGAAATAACCATTTCTATGAGAAAATAAACCATCTTCAAAAACTTAAAAATGCATTCAATGTCATGAGGGCTTTTGAACTTTTTCTAGAATCTATTGTTCATATTTGGGGTTGTTGGATGCATGAACCTGTTCTTTATGGTTTTGAAAATGAAAGGATAAATACCTTTCATGGGTACATGTATTTATGAAAACATATTGGAATTGGTTCCCTGAGATTTTTTGATTTTACAGTCATAGATTTGTGAAAATCTAGGGATTATCCTTAATATTGCCTTACTGATGGTACCCACTTTATTGACACAATAATCATATTTTAGAACAACAACTTCATTTCCTTTCTATCTGTTTGTTGAGATATTTCATGATACTCTTTATGTTATCTTTTCTTTTCACTTTAAGAGATCTCCAACTGTACTTAGCATCCTCTTGAAGTATAGTTCTTCAATAATGAGTGCATGCATTTCTTTTCTCATGTGAAATTGTTGTGCTATTTCAAAAACATTTTTTTACTCTATGTTATAGTTGAATAGCATCTTCTTGTAGTAACTAGTGTACTTGTTCACTAGTCATTCATTGTATCATTTTCACTTTGTTTGTTGACTACATGTTGATCCATTTATCTCTATTGATTTCATTTTATCCATATATGTTATTTCCAAGGCACCATTGAATACTTATACTATATGGATATAACATGAATATGCTTACTTCTAATTGGAGTTATCATACTTGATCATTTCAAATGCATGATTCTTTCTCTTATTAACAAGTTGAGTTCAAACCCTTGTGGGAGACATATTTTCATCCAACTGTTAATTAGAGATATATGTTGTTGTACATGACACAAACTAGTTAGAAAAAAATTAGGGTTTGGGTTTAGAAATGTAGATGCACATGTGGGGAATAATGATGAGATAGGTTAGTCATTTCTTAGATCCATTAGATCTAATCCCATTCCTATCTTCATTTTTAGGACTTGGTGTTGGAACTCAGGAACAAAGAAGCGGCAAGGCATCAAGAGCGTACATGGTCAAAGCGAGAAACAACCTTGCTGATCATTTATTCAATGACTGACCCCTAAGACTCTTTAATTCCTCTTTTCCACACATGAATTTATGTTGTCAAATTCTAGCTCTAATTTATTTTTTCTAACATTATGGCTTGTATGAAGTATTCAAACATTTTAGTCAATAATGTATATTACATTTTTAGAAAAGAATATTCAACGTATGGTATATCTATGTTTCTTTATTTCTTTACTTCATCAAATGAAATAACTATGCATGTGGATCACAATAAGATTTTTTTTCTTCTGAAGGCATGTGTTACATGATCAATTTAGAATATTTTCTCTCTTAGCAAGCATAGCTTTACTTTCTTCTATCTAGTAGGTAAAAAATAGGTAACACTTTTATCTTTCCTTCACCATGCACTTATTATAATAGTGTTTAATTTAATTTATAGACATAGCAAGGTAAATAGTTTCATTTGTTCTCCATGACATTTTTTTTGGAGTTGTGTCAATAATCTAAGTTTAGTTGTCATTGTCTCTGATTATCCTTTAGTATGGAGGCCTCTAGGAACACTCTCTGAATAAAAAATTGAGCAAATGTAGGAGGGAGATCCTACTCTCATCAAGTTTTACTTGAACCTTCTATTTTCCCATTGATTAACCTTTCTCACTCACTTAGTGATCACCTTGGCCTTGTAAAAGGGACATAGTTATAGACCCACCTAGGAATAATTTGACTTAATTGCTAATCAAATAAAATCATAAAATATTATTTGAGTTGGCTTTATGCAGTTGACCATTCCACCACATTTGTAAGAAATAATATTTATAAAAATAGCAATGAATATTGTGTCATTTCCTTCATGCACTTATCATGACAGTATTTAATTGTCTTTATAGAAGTAGTTGGGTAAGTAGTTTCTTTTGTGTTCAATGACTTTTTTGGAGGTGTATACAAAATCTAAGTTTAGTTACTTCTTTGATTATCATTTGTTTACATTGATTATATTTTTCTAACAAAAATACTTTGGGAACACCCACTCAAATTTAAACCAAATGTAAAGCATAGGAGAGAGAACCCATTTCTTAAAGGTGACCTTGAACCCTCCTTTGTTCCATTATTGAAACTTTTTCACTCACTTGATGACAAACTTGGCCTTGTGAGAGGGATTTAGTTCTAAGAAGAGGTGTAGTGGTTTTGGGACCTAATAAATAGGTTGCAAGTGGCCCAAATCCGTGTTATGTTTTTTTCTTTGTGAGAAATTATTCTTCCTATTGTTTGAGAAAGCCAAAACAAGATGACCTATGTTATGACATTTTTTTTGGATAAATAATTCATAATTGATTTTTTCTCTCATTCCCTAAATTTAGAGGACAATATGATTGTAGGAAGCACCCTATCTACTTTAGCCATTATATAAAAGCTAGGAAATATGTAGCTCTTTGATTTGGTCTTCACATCAATGATTATGAGTTGGTTTATTTTGTAATACGCTTCAACATTTTTTCCTCCCAATATTCCAACAATAAGATCAAAACCCTATATTATGTGAAGATGCATTGAAACATTCCTTGTCAAGATCAAAACTTGGATTCTATTTTTTTCCATTTTTATAAGATCTTGATTCCCCATAACCATAACTTCCATGAGAGAGAAAAATTTTCATGGTTATAAAAGACATTAAAGACATTCCTTGTAGTCATAATCCCAATATTGTCTAGACTAAGTCCACAAAACTTCCCTTTGGAAGAAGCATAACTTCCCTATGAAAGAAAGCTCTAGCTTGAAGGAAACGATATCGGTAATAGAATATAGAATCATCATGAAAAAAATTATTACAACCTAGATTGGATTTAATGGAGATGGTAGAGAAGAAATGGTAGAAAACTTATCCCTAACAACTTTTAGCCATCAATTTTGTAGAAACAACCAAAGAGTTCCTAGATAACCCTTAGAAAATTGACACGCCTTATAATGTTGAATGTAAAAAACCATCTCAACCATTAGACAATGTTTATTAGAGATACCAAGACTTGCACCACAAGTTATGATAAAATGGGAAGCATGACACATTCTACCAAGGGATACCATTCTCTAAAGTGTGTGTGTGAGAGAAAGGAGAAAAAAATTCATTTCAATCCTTCTTGTGAATAATTGTTGTGCCACAGATGGATCAAACATAGATCCATCAAATTAACCTTCAATCTATTCCTCATCCTTATTATTTGAATCTACCACAAATGTGCCAAAGTAAAAAACCCTCTCACTATAGTCCCACCAAAAAAAATATTAAAAAAAATAATGTAAATTTGTGAATAATTGTTGTGCCACAAATTGATCAAACATATATGCATCAAATTAACCTTCAATTTATGTTGATATCTTACTTTTTTCTATCCAAAAGATTCTTAAAGAAAAAAAAAAGTATTAATAGAAAATATTCATGAATTTTTTCTTCAGTATATTAAATTATATAATTTAACTTTTGTTATAAATTTATGATTGTAAATTTAAATTTTGGAAAAAAAAATGAAATGTGAATTTTTGAATAATTGTTTGCCACAAATTGATCAAACATATATCCATTAGAATAACCTTCAATCAATTCCTCATCCTTATTATTTGAATCTCCCACAAATGCGCCAAACTCGAAAACCCTCTCACTATAGACCCACCAAGGATAAATATTGGGAAAAAAAAATGAATTGTAAATTTGTGGGAGCCTTTCCTACACATGAATGTTTGAATAGAGGCACAAACTATAGTTTAGTAAATTCACTCACAATTGAAGATATCATTTATCTAAGAACACCATCAAACATTACTCAACTTTTTTTGTTCATATAGGATCCTCTACATTTTATAGTTCATTGCATAATCATGAGGGTAGTGGCTAAATAGACAACTAAAATGGAATAATATATAAGGAGAGTTTTGAAGATTTTTTTTAAAGTGTCAACCCTTGGTAAGATGCATTTTAGTTTGTTGTTTAGATGTTGTCTAATAGGAGAACCTTGTGCACAATCCCAAACAACCGATTTGAAACAATGTATGGTAGTTTTTTGAACTACATTCCTTTTTATCTCTTAAATAGAAAATCTATAGTACAAAGTGTGATGTAAAATACTAAATATTAAATCTTATATCTAAAGTATAAAATATAGAATACAGTAAAAATAATTACAAAAAATTACAAAACAAAACGTTGATATCTTAAAGAAAAAAGAAAAAAGTACTAATAGAAAATATTCTTCTTTAGTATATTGAATTATAAAATTTATTTTTTGTTAAAAAGTTATGATTTTTTAAAATTATATTATATATTTCATAAAGACATTGAATAAATGAATTTTGCAATAAAAAAAAAAAAAAAAAAAATATATATATATATATATATATATATATATATACACGAACTAAATATCAAAGGATTATGTTGTTAAACTTATTATTTAATAGTGAGCTTTATTTATACTTAGTTTTGCTTTTAATATTTTACATTAAATTTTTTAGGATTTTTAAAGCAACCATTAATTGTAAAAATTAATATGGTGAAATAATATTATATTATTTTTATTTTTTATTATATTATACTTCATTAATATTATGCATAATATTTAAAATTCAATTGTGTATTTTAAATTAATTTAAATATTTTGAATTGATGGTAAATCATTTATCTTATATTTATATTTTGTATTCTATTAATAAATATGAGAAAAATGTATAATCAATAGTTGTAGATAAGGGGTGGGGGCCCTAGTCCAGTTGGCTAAATCTTTCCTATTGTAGGGGTTTGGTCATGGGTTCTAGTCTCCCCCATTCTTGTGGTACCAGTGGGCATGTCACATTAGCGCTACCGGTCACATTAAAAAGTTTACCCAACGCACTGCAGTTTATAGGGGGGGTCGTGCTGCACCCAATTCCTGTAGTTTCATTTAAAAATAAAATAAAATTGCAAAGAATTAATAAACCTTCAATATATAAAAACAAATAGTTGCAAAGAATAAATCTTCCTTCAATATATTTTGAAAAAATTAATATTAGTATACGAAAGAGGAGCCAAAATGTGTGCATCCTAACTTCAAGGGTCTATGTGGGTCAACATGTAGACCTTGAAACCAATTATTTTATTTAGTTACTTAGATCATTGAGTTGGAAACCCTAAATCAACATTTATCTCTCTGGCTCAATGATTTTCCATTTTCTTTGGTCCCATTTGTCCAACATGTTTGCTTACCAATATTTCAATGAGTCAACTTAAACATACACAAGCTCATACCTTACATCTTCCCACCATACAATCTTAATTGGACAAGGTGGTTCTGTAACATTCTACCCCATGACCACCCAATCTACCACCCATATTGTCATTACTTCTCATTGACACCTTACATTCTAAGATGCAATAACATTTACTACCCATCAACTCTCCTTATAATTTAGATTAGACCATGTATTATTCGAACAAAAATTTATTCAATACATCTAACTCCTCATGGATTGAGCAATCATTCATTCATCTATGTCATTTCCATTATGGAGTCTTCTTTTGTTTTGTAAGCAGACTACATTCGGCCAAATGCTACGAATTGCACACCTAATGAGAACATTTTCTTATGTTTACGAGAAACACCTTCTTATCTATAGGTATTCCTTTAGGTTTTTATTTTTATTTTTTGTATTCGATGGTATAGATTGTATTGAATTGTTTGTATTAAACTATATTTCATGTATTTCCTCTTATTTTTGTTTTATACATATGGATTTGAGATGCACTGAAAAGGAGGAATTGCAACTTTGCATGTTAACCATTGATGAAAATCACAAGGAAGAGTTATATTTCACATTCTCTAGGATTGGTTTTTATTTCTAGGTGATGATTTTACCTGTAGAAAGGCCACCAAATAACTTTCAAGGATTTGAATACATATTTTTCCCTTTTCTTTTGTTATCTTCTAATGCTAATGTAGAATATTGTAGTTTTTAGTGCTACTTGCAATGTTTTTAGAGAGTTTATGTTTCTGAATACAAGTTACTTTGTTCATAAAAACCTATAAGTTGATAAGAGATTTATAATTTCATGTTATAGCTTCACAGACATGTTCTTAGTCCTATGAATTCAATAATTTAGTCTTTTCAATTATTGTTGTTGGTATTCAGGTTATGGGTTGATTTGTATTATTTAAGACTTTAAAATAAACTATCATTATTGGGTTTGAGGCATCCAATTTTGTTGATTTTTGGTTCAATTGGAGTGTTAACAATTTCATTGTTACCATAAAATGGTTTTTAGTTTTTTTATTTCTATAGGGTATAAGGGTTTTGATTTTACTATGGGAATGTTTGAGTTTCACTATTTAAGAGTTAATAATTTTACTAAGAAAGTATAAAGGTTAAAGAGCAATAATTCATTTTTTTCAATTTAGTTAAGGGTTCAAAAATTTAGTTGTTAAAGGACATCAATTTATATCTTTCAATTAAGTTTAAGGGTTTCAATTTCAATATTCCAAGCTTTCAATTTAAGTAATTTTGGGATTCAATTTCACTATTCAACGGATTCTATTTCACTTTTTAATGGTTTCCAATTCAATGTACTTCATATATCTATTTTAGGGATTCAATTTTATTGTCAAGGGTTTCCAAATGTTGTTTTAATTTAGGGATTAAGGGTTCCAATCTCATTGTTGATGGGTTTACCATGTCACTATTATTGTCAAAGAGTTTCTATTTTATTATTCCTATAGGGTTTAAGGGTTTTGAGTTCATTGTGGGAGTGGTTCAACTTCATTGTTGATGGGTTTACCTTTTCACTATTATTGTCAAAGAATGTATATTTAATTATTCCTATAGGGTTTAAGGGTTTTGAGTTCACTGTGTGAGTGGTTCAATTTCATTGTTTAAGGGCTCACCAATTCACGAAAAATATATAAGGGTTTAATGTCATTAATTTATACATTTCAAATCAATTTGAGTGTTTCAATTTGATTGATTTGGGGGTTCAATTTCACATTTTAAGGCATTTGATATCACTTTTTAATGGTTTTCATTTTTATGTACATCATTTTTCATTTCTCTATTCTTGGGATTCAGTTTTACTATTCCAATGTTACATCAAGGTGGCAGCAAAGAGAATATATAAGTGAAAATGATTTGAACATCAATGTGAGCATAAGGTTTAAGGGTGTTCAATTCAATATTAGACTATTTTAATTTCTCTATGGGATTCAAATATCACTAAAATTACATATTGCAATTGTTTAAGTGTTGACAATATATAATAAAAAGGCTTATACTATCAATCAATTAGATTCAATTAATAACTAACACCTCATACAAGATAAATGGAAAAAATATTTGCTATCATACAATCCTTTTCTCAACCTTATTTAGGATTCTAAGAACTCAAATCTTGTATTGATCCCAATTTATCATTGTGAAAAATTGTCATGGCTACCCAATCCACCACCCTCATTATCATTCACTACATTATTACATACAATTAGCATCTAAAATAGTGTTACATTTTAGTGGATTTTTGTGTCTGAAATAACCTTTTCTATTAGTGCAAAATTTGACATCCAACTGCATGTTGTTTTTGGCAACATATTTATAGCCATATTTAGCCTCGAGCATAGCGTCATAGTTGTGATAACATCACTTTTAGAATTGGAAAAGGAAGTGAGAAATAACATCCCTTGACATAGGATATTGTGCCCAATCTAAGTTCTAATATTTCTTCTTTTGTTGCTTCCATCTTTACTTCTATTTTTTCTTTCAATTTTTCTTTTAGTTCTACTTATGTTTTTTCTTCCACTTTTTCTTTTTGTGTTGCTTCCATTATAATCTCCTTTGTTTCTTGTATTTATTTTTCCTTGTTTTTCTTTTGGTTTTGCTTCCACATTTGCTTATGGTTTTGATTCCAAACTTTCTTCCTTTTTTCCTTCTATTTTTGTTTCTAGTTTCTCTTCCATTATAATTTTTTTGTTTCTTTCATGTTTCTTCTAGTTATGCTTATGTTTTTTCTTCCACTTTTTTTTTTTGTGTTGCTTCCATTAAATGTCCTTTATTTCTTGTATTTATTTCTTCTTATTTTACTTTTGTTTTTTCCTCCATGTTTTCTTATGGTCTTGCTTCCAATTTTTCTCCCTTGTTTACTTCTAGTTTTGTTTCCATTTTCTCTTCCATTATAATATTTTTTGTTTCTTTTGGTGTGGCTTCCAATTTTACTTCTTGTTTTCCTTCCAAGTTTTCTTATGATTTTCCTTCTAGGTTTACTTTAGTTTTTCTTCCAATGTCGCTTCTAATTTAGCTTTGGGAATCATTTTATCATCCAACTTTACTTTGGAAGCATCTACGCATCAGACTAAATTACATTTTCATTAAATTTAATAATTAATTTCAAATTTATTTTACCAAGCTTTTTAGTTTTTGATTTGATTAAAAATTGACAATAATGGCAATTGGGTTGGCTGGTTAGCCATGGGCCTTTGCTTTACTCTTTACTTCTAATTTTTCTTCTAGTTTGGAATTTGATTTTGCTTCTAGTTTTGATTTTTGTGTTTCTTCCAATTTTATTTCTAATTTTGCTTCTATTATTTCGTTCGCTTTAACTTCTAATTTTTCTCTTAATATAGTGTTGCTTATTTAATCTAGTTTTGCTTCCATTTGCATCTTTTTCTACTTCTAAAATTGTTTCTATTATTACTCCTTTATTTTTTACGTAAATTAATTTTATTTTTGTTTCCTAGAGAACAAGTTTTCTATACAATATTTCTTTTTGGTTTTCTTCTAGTTTGGCTTTCATTGTTGCTTCTCTTTTTTACTTCAAAATTTTCTTTATTTTTTCATCTCTTTTAAATTTAATATGTTTTATTTTAATTTAATTAGTTAAATAATTAGAAATAAAGTTTCTATTTGGTTGGTCAAATAAAGTATTCACTACCCTACTAAAGTAAGTTTATATTAATTCAATTGGTGTATATAATTTGCAAACACTGATCATCTTTGTTTATATTTATTTTTTGATATTGTAAAAACCTTATATTATATAAAAAAAAATCCTAGTATATATTCAATATCAATCCTGTTCATCATAAGTCAAACATTCAATTAATTTAATCTTTGGCTATCTTATAGGACACTAAAAACTAAAGTATTCCCTAAAGATAATGTGTTTACATCAAGTTGCAGAGAGGCATTCATGTTGTTGGTTGAGTTGGGAATTAAATATATATATATATATATATATATATATATATATATATATATATATATATATATATATGATTTGACTTTATAGCTAGTAAAAATTCCCCATATGCAAAGAGGATGCATTATGTAAATGAACGAGGTCTTCTATTCAAGAGAGAGTTTCAGATCACATGCTCATTATACCTAGATTTCAATGAATATTTTATTGCAAGTCACTTGTGTAATTGATGTAATGGCATGCAAAGGATAGGAGTAAATGTCGATTTATGCAAAAAAAATCCAACTCAAAGTAATGAAATGCATACAATATTACATTGTTTGGCCTATTGGATTATAGTGTTTGGCTTACTGGATTACAGAGTTTGGCCTATTGGATTAATAGTATACAATATTCCATAATGGGTGTTAGAAAGGAATGGATGAGGGTTAGAAATGAATGTTTTATGTTGACTCTCATTGTTCAAAGAAAATATGAACTTAAAAGCATGGATGTTTATATTGTGTCTTTTAAATGATATGTGATGACAAAAGAATGTTTGAAATATCATATCATCCATCAAATAGCTTCTCCATATTGTATCATGTACTATGTTGGACTATTCATGACTTCCTCAGACTTGATGTTTGTTCTAGTATTATAAAATATTTGCAATCATAATGTATTCCCATACTTAGTTTTATACTTTTTAATGTTATTAACATCACTCACTGAATTGTGGGACTTTAAAAAAGAGGATATTCACATGTCAAGATGTCATGTAGAATAATTTCCATAGTGATATCCTAAATATTTACATAAATTTATTTACACAAACAATAATATTTTTCTACTACAAGATTGTCAGGTTAGAAATCGCTTGCAGAACCAATTTGATGGAAAAATTGAAAGTAGAGGTCCTGCCATGATTATGGGTATAGGTGATTGGATTAAAATATGAAGATGATAAATTGAAAACTTGAGAGAATGTTTTCACTGGGGTGATTCAATTGAAGAATTAGAACAAATTAAATAGTTAATAAGCCAAAAGGAATGAAAAGGAATTCCATGTTTTATAAGCTTCCTTATTAGATAGAACTATTAATATCTCACTATTAGATCCTATGCACATTTCAAAAATGTCCTAGGTCCTATATTTCCACATATATTAGATAAAGAAAAGGAAACTTGTCTTCAAAAAAATCATTGCTCTTTAATGTAACAAACTTAATAAAGATATGCAAAGACTCCATGAAATATGGAAAACAAGAGCTAGACCAACTAAAAGAATTCATTTGGTCAATAAGGACACCTATTGGTTGTGGTTCATCATTGCCAAAGATTTTATAGTTGATGGACATATCATAGGATTTAGAACACATATTTTTCACTATTTTATGGAGGAATTATGTATCATCATTTAACATTTATTAGTAACATTAATTAAGTACTCAATCTTCTTTTATATTTTTTTGTGTGAGAAAAATTACTAATGACCTTTTCATCACCATGTTTAATAGAATATCATGGTACTAGCAATTAGGGGGGATTCATAGCTTATGTTTGACTTAGGAATTCCATAAGTCAATTGTCAACATTTATAATGTATGCAATTATATAAAATGTTCATATGTGAGAGACATTGAGATATAATATTTGAATTATTTTTTGACAAAATTTCCATACTAATTTACTATTCTTATATTAGGTGGGTGACTTCTGAGGAGATCCATAAATGTGAAGTGTCTAAATGGAAGAATTAAATTGTATGAGTTTCATGGACTAACAAGTCCATTTACTTAGACACCTAGTTGATGACATTGAATTGGAAAGTGTTGTATGAACAAGGTAGATGTTTTTCTTTAAGAGGTAAATGAAAAATCTAAAAATATATGTCTAGAAAAGGGATATCTAGAGAGTTAAATGGTTGAAAGGTAATGTATTTAATAAAGTATTTTTAGTCATGTTTGACTTCCTTGGTAAGGATGTTGAAGATGGAATGTACTTCTAGGATGAAGAATGAGTGTCAAATATTATTGATGGAGAAAATTTGAAATATAAGCATGTTCAAATAGGAATTAGTAAGTAAATTCATGATTAATGTGGTTTATTTTCTTGCAATCATTGATTCAATTTGAAATTTATCTATCAAATCAATAGCATGACATTTTGAGTTTGAAATAAACATGTTGATAGGTAATAGGTGTAGAAAAAAGTGCTATACTAAAATTTTATTTGAACCACATGGACTTTATGAATAAATGGACGGATATGTATGATAAAAAGGGAGAAGTTTTAGAAGCAAGAAGACAATTTAAGAGATCAAACCTAAGGAATACACCACTTCCCACTTATTTTCTTGGGAAATGGGGAAAATATTGCACACTAGATTTAGATGCTAACCAAATTCAAAATCAAATAGATGATGCACACATTTTTTTTTTGAAAAGAGATGAAATCAACATGTTTAGAGGGTTAGATTTAGAAAGGTATAGTTTAATTTTATAAAATCTTGTTTCTTTACTGTGATTATATTTATTTTCACTAAAATAAATGGTTCTTTCACATGTGAGGAAATATCATATAATATGGGAATATGGTTAACATTATCATGTAAAAGAAGTAGATTTAAAGGGAGTATTCTTTAATTGTGGCATCATGGTTAACTTCAAACAATAATTGAAGAGAATATATAATATCTTGGGAAAATATAAGAAATAATTGAGCTAGATTACCACCCTCTTAGGAATTGTATTAGTGTAGATGGTGAGAACTATTTGCAACGACACGAAGATATGATACCCATAGTGGGTTATTTTCTATAGATTCCTCAAGATCCCTATCAAAGGATAAGGATCCTTATGTTCTAACAATTCATTATGAGAAAGTACTTATTTAGCTTGAATAACAAGTAATAAAGACCATTTATATATATTCATATATTATAATGGATGTAATTATTGGAAATGTAATGTAAGTTAGGTAACTAGGGTGGGGGTGGGGGTGGGGGGTGGTGGGGTGAATTGTGAACCACTTGAACTTCTTGAGCTAAACTACTTTTTTAAGTTGTCTAATCTACTTGCATGCATGAAACATAAAATAGTAAATTAACAACACCATAACACAATATTGGTAACCCAGAAAACCCTCCAAGTAGAAGGTAAAATTGGGATGGAGATGACATACACAATGCTTCACTACTACAGTAATAAAGTTGGTATGTTAAGTCTTACAAATGATCACTTCTGATGATATTACTCAATTAAGTATTAGGTCCACCTTATGAAAGGATTTATACAGTATAGTTAAGTATGTACTATGTTTAGGAGTTTTTACAAAGGACTGTTAGGTCCACCAGGTTAAAGCATTTGGGGCTGATGCACCTGTTAGGATGAATCAGTGGATTGATCTTTGATTTGAAACTATGATTATTGGTTAAGATCCTTTGAAGTAAATTGATCACCTAAATTTGATATATGATTCTCTTCCTTTCCTTGGAATGCTTAAATAGCCTTCAAACAATATTCTCTTCCATATCACTAAAGTTCTTCAATTACGATTCTTGCATCTTATTATGTTTAGATAAGAAAAACATTCATACTTATATCCATCCAAATGATTTCATCAAAGGTCATCTACAACATAACTAATTCCAAAAATAATTAAAAAGTTGATTTAGTGTAGTAAATCAAGTCCAATGGCTTACTCGGGCAATATTGAAGATACTCGGGCAACACTATCACCTTGGCTAACTCTAGCACTTGGTTGATACTAGATGCTTTGTTTACATTGATTACTCGGTAGAAACTATACACCCAAAAGTATCCCACTGTAAACCCTTCTATCCAAACAATTTCATGAGTTTTGAATGCTTGGATGCCAGCTTAGAGCTCCCTATCCACAGAGTGTAAGAGAGTGTATTTCAAGTTCAAGGGCTCTCAGTTGAGCCTTAGAAACACTCTTCTTGCTAGTAAACCATGCAATGGGAGGTTCCAAAGACAAGATGCAAAAATACAAATGTCCCAAGGAGTTGCTCAAAGATGCAATGAAAATGAAGATTAAGCTAGAATGAATATGTAAAGTGAAACTATTCTAAGCATGGATGAGAGTGTTACAATCCAACTATTAGACTATATGATTTAAGCTACATGTAAAAATGAAATCTAAGCTAGGCTAGAATGCCATGGATGAGAGAATGTAGACAAGAAAGAGAAGTTCTCCTCAAAGCTTCCAAGAACCTATAAGAAAACCTATAGCATAACAATATTCAAGACTGGATGGATCCTTTGAGGGGGAAAGCTCTCTCCCTTTTAAAGTTGTATGGATAGTAGAGATCAAGATGAAGATGGTGGATGATCAATGGTGGAATTCAAAAAGAGGAGTGATCCATGTGGACACACAAGTCAACCAATAGAATATAAGTTGACTTGTCATATAACAAAAAAGTCACAAAGCCTTTTCTTTTAATTACAAAATAGAAAAAGGACTTTATGTGTCCACTTTAAGTGGGTTAGAAGAATGGGGTCTTTTATTTAATTAAAAGGGGACATGTTCTTTTAATCAAATAATGAACTTAGGATAGCATAGTCAAACTATAGGTTATAACCAAATTAATTGATTATTAGTAATTTGGTCTAGGTAAATGATTAATTAATTTAGCCAAAATGCTGAGAAGGGGGCTTATAGTCTAGATGACCATTTTTAGGTGATTATATTTACCCCTCTTTGACTAATGTGTGATTAGTCTAGGAACACATTATGTCAAAGAAAATAGAAGCCAAGCAGGCCAAAATAGATATAGATATCTAATTCTAAAGAATGAAATGCCGAAAGAGATAGCAAATCCTAATAATAGAAGTACTAAAAATTAGGAAAAGGATGATGTCAGAATTCAAGAAAGATGCTAGATAGATCAAGAGAAAATGAAAAATCAAACATATGCTCCTGGGAAATAGATAGTTGTAGCAAGTAGTGCTAGAGTATTTCTGTCCCCTCAAGATCAAAATTGAAATGAGGTAAGGCGATGTAGAAACATGCTAGATATAAGAAAATTAGAATATAGCAATGTCCAAGATGATACATAGATTATTAGAACCCAAGAATGACTATTAAAGAGTGACATAATGCCCCAGTTTGACTAGAGTTGACCCTGAAGGATATAGCATAAAAATTAGGTCAAAATGAGTAGAAAGATGATTTTAGACATGAAAAGGTGAATTTGAGTAGATATGAAGCATGGAAATGATGAAGACATGAAGAAATGAAGATGCCCCAGTGATGATTCATAGATTAGACCAAAGAGGTAGAATTTTAAAATGTGATTTTGATTACCAAGATGAACTTAGATTTTTATTTTGATCTCAAAAATGAATCGAAGACATCAAAATTATTTAAGAGGTCAAAATTTTATATAATGTGATGATTGGATAGAAAAGAGATGAAGCGAAAGATTAAGAAGGTGAAAAGACATGAACAAGAAGAAAGTAAAAAAATATATGAAAGGAGTTAGCTGATATGTCCACAAAAAGATGAAGAGAGAGCTCTCCCCATATGCAAGAATACAAGATTAAGCTAAAAAATGAACCTAAAATGCAAGCTAATATGCAAATTGGTTTACCAGCAAGAAGCGCATAACATTTAGACTCTTAACTTCATCATTGAGTGTTTATTAGGGACATCATGATATCATACAACCATCACTAGTATAAGTATGAGGATATGAATATGATTGATATCAGATAGGTATGTGGAAATCCAATCTAAGAATCAAAGAGATGTAAGTCAAGATAACTATATGATTAGATTCCCTAAGTTTGATTTAGCAAGATTAAACCTCTATCAAGGCATAAGCGCTAGGATAATGCCCAAGTGTGGTCATGCGAAATAGTCAAGTATGATACATTTGTAAGTCAAAGTGTCAAATAGGATAAGCATGAATGCTTAAAAAACTATAGACAAATAAAGTATACACACAACAAGAAATCAAGAAAACATGCCCCATGCTCCCAATCTTCTAGTTAATGACATCCTCAAAAGACTGTTAGGGAGGGAACATATGTTAGCTTAGAGATCCCTATCCACAGAGTGCAAGAGAGTGTATTTCAAGTTTAAGGGCTCTCAGTTGAGCCTTATGAATACTCTTCTTGCTAGTAAACCATGCAATGGGAGGTTCCAAAGACAAGATGCAAGAATGCAAAATGTCCCAAGGAGTTCCTTAGGGATGCAATGCAAATGAAGATTAAGCTAGAATGAATATGCAAAGTACAACTATTCTAAGCATGGATGAGAGTGTTACAATCCAACTATTATACTATATGATTTAAGTTACATGTAAAAATGAAAGCTAAGATAAGCTAGAATGCCATGGATGAGAGAATGTAGACAAGAAAGAGAAGTTCTCCTCAAATCTTCCAAGAATCTGTAAGAAAACCTACAACATAACAATATTCAAGAGTGGATGGATCATTTGAGGGGGAAATATCTCTCCCTTTTAAAGTTGTACGGATGGTAGAGATCAAGATGAAGATGGTGGATGATCAACAGTGGAATTCAAAAAGAGGAGTGATCCATGTGCACACACAAGCCAACCAATAGAATATAAGTTGACTTGTCATATAAGACAAAAGACAGAAAGCCTTTTCTTTTAGTTGCAAAATAGAAAAAGGACTTTAGGTGTGCACTTTAAGTGGGTTAGAAGTAAGGGGTCTTTTATTTAATTAAAAAGGGGACATGTTCTTTTAATCAATTAATGAACTTAGGATAGCATAGTCAAACTATAGGTTATAATCAAATTAATTGATTATTAGCAATTTGGTCTAGGTAAATGATTAATTAATTTAGTTAAAATGTTGAGAAGGGGGCTAATAGTCTAGATAACCATTTATAGGTTATTACAGAAACTAATAACTTGGTTCCTACTATTCTTCTAGCTTGATTATCACCTTGGAACAAAACTACTTTGCTAACTCAGTTTACACTGGAGCATGGTACACTCGGTCAATTTGATTGATACTATAGGTCAATGTGAACTGTCAACTTGGTTCACACTACTTACTTCTTGCACATTTAATAGTGTTTGCATGGTTCAATTTGTGAGCTCGGTTAGCACTACAGACTAGCAACTAGGTTACTACTATCTGTCCATTATGACTAAGTGTTTTGACACTAACTGACAATATATCTTACAATGAGATTAACAATATACACATATTTAGTAACTAATAAAATTGTTGACACGCATCTAATATGTGCATGTTGTTAATGTGAAAGTATTTATCTATAAATATATTTTGAACTTAAAATGGATATTTATCATATATTATGATCCAGGATTAAGACATTTATTTGATGATGCATTAGTGGAAACTAAGAGAAACAATTATGAGCTTCAAAATTATAGAGGCAAATTAGAGAAGATCAAATAAATTGACATGCATGTTGATTTTAAAGATTACCATGTTCCTGCACAAGAAGAAAAAATCCATAGTTATGATGTTAAGGAAGAGAAAATTGAGTGCTATAGAAAATGATGATCCAAATAAATCTAGTAGTAATATAGATGGTTTGCAGTTAAATTTTGATTATGATGAGGATGATGCAGTTCAAGATGAGGATGATGATAATATTAATTACTTGAAAGAGAATATGAAGATTGATAATGATATACTAATGAAGTTGTAAAATATGATAATGTTAATGACCAAGACTTTTTTTCTTGAATTATTTACAATCCATGTGCAAAATTTGATGATTCTTATGACCTAAACTTTGAAATCCTTAAGCAATATTATTTGCATCGATACAAATTACCTATCGCAAAAGGGAGGCTAATCACATTACCTATTTGCAAGTGATGGATTAATTAACTTAATTATTTGCATGTTGATTTTTTATGGTTATGTAATGTACTTATGTAAATTATGTTTATTCCATGTTCAATTTGTTTGTTAAGTGTATATTTAACCTCTTTGTTTCAAGGTTTCCTTGGCGGGGTATTACATTTGGTATTATATCCCATGTTCATCTATAAAGATCTCTTGGTATATGTTCCCCACATACTTGATGTTGTTGGGGTGTCGGCGAGTATGTGTAATGGCATGAGATTGTGATATGTTTTTGATTGGGTTCCTAGGTGTAGTACACCTAAATGTTCAAAAAGAAGCAACTCAAGTAGCATGTAGAAAAGTAATATTACCTTCTAGATCTTTGCACCTATTAAGGATGAATGTTACATTTTTTTATAGGAAATATTAAGAGAACCTTAAACCATATAGTTTTTATTTTTCTCTTGGTCTTTGGTGTGTTTGTGAACCTTGTGTAGTCTAAGTACATTACATAACCATAAAAAATCACATGCAAAACATGCACAAAAGGGAGGCTAACAAGAATTTCCAAAGGTTAAAATTTAATCCAATCACATACTAAGAATAGAGAACACATGTTCACAAGATTTCCCTACAAGAATTTAGATAAAATTAACAAATCATGAGAGGTTGATATGGAAAGAACCCAAAATAAAATAAAAGGGAGATTAATTTGTTCTCAAAATCCTTCTAGCTAATGTTGATTTTAAACCCAAAGTAAATATTCCTAATATAGTTAAGCATATAGGTTAACTATCGACCAACCATAATAAAGCAACTCTGAGAACATAAAAAACCCAGTTAGATTCCAAAACTGATTGGAAGGACAAAATTGGGCACAAATGTGAAATGATGTAGAGGTGTTGATTGAGGTACAATAGATGATTCATTGAGACTTTGATCTTGCACTATTAAATATGAGACACAAAGTTTCAGTTCAATGGATTTTATGTGTTGATATAGTAGTAAGAGGAGCTGTCCATGTATGTGTTTAATAATGCAACATAACTTATATGGGAATTCGGCCAAAAATTGATGGAACACAAGCCAAAAACTTAATCTTGCATCAACATCAACTAGTATACAACTAGCTCCACACTGGGGAGTACTAGATAACATAGATCAAGGACATAATCACTTGATTGCATTGAAAAAGTATAATCATAAAGAAAAATAAGCTAAATATTATAACATTATTGCATAAACATATACATATGTCAATGATACAAAATATAGGGAATGCATTTAGCACTCAAAGCTTACAATTTCTATCACTGAGAGAGTTCTCTATTTGTTCACCTATCCCCGACATCAGTAAAGTTAATCATAGCCCTACCATATGGAACCCTTAAGCCCACCTTTCCATGTTCATAGAGATGTTAACCCAATCACAAACACAAGGTATACTCTCAAGCAAGGAGTGCCTAACATGTGTGCTAAGAAATTATGTAATCTCATAAGAAGGTGTAGTGATTTGGTGCAATACACATATATGTATAATGTATTCATATATGGAGAACACTCAAAATGTGATCAAATATCCAAATACAACCAAATAAACATATCATCCAAGTATAACTAGGGTACTACTCATAGATATTAAGATTAAAATGCAAGGACTTAAATAAGAGTGTAATTACTCAGTTCAATATAGCCCAATTTCCATCAACTCTTTGATCAACAACTACATATAGTCAATCTTAGTATGTATCTTTTATCAACATCCTTGGGTGGCTGCATACAATGCATTCTATCACATCCTTGGATGGCCAAATCTTGGCTTAACTTCAATCAACACCCATGGGTAGCTATGTCATTAATCAATTTTATTAATTTGTTTTCAAGAAAATTTATTTATAAAGTACTCATTTGTGTAGTTAGTTCCAACCACTCACAATTTGGGACTTACATTGAGGATACACTCCCCTCCACTACCCAAACACCAAAAAAGTTCATCTTGTGATAATGGCAAGCATAAAGCATAAAGAAAAAAAAGAACAATAAATGGAAATAATCTCAATGTCATAAAGCCAAAATGGAATGTGGTAAACTAAATTCATCTCAAACCAAGTGTGTGAGTCATTTTTGACCTTAGCATAGGAGCATAGCTCAACTAAATGCTCAGATGTGGCTGCAATACCCTATATCCACATATCATATACGAGATAAAACTCAAACATGAAGTGTTTTAACAAAAGTTAAATTTGTCTCATTTTAATGGTGAGTCATAAATCATAAAGAAGAAAAAGTAAAATAAAATGCAAGACTCTCAAAGTTATAAAGCCATAATGAACATGGTAAAATCAAATGTCCTAAGACAAAAACTATGGGTCATTGTTGACATTGGCATAGGATGATAGCTCAACTACATGCTTGGATATGATCTCAATACCCTAATCTAAAAATAACATGTCACATAAAACTCAAACATGGAGTGTTCCAACACAAGACAAGGAACAATAACAATAAAATAAATTACATAAGATATCTCAACTCCCAAAACAATTAAACTAAGAAAAAAAAAAAAAAAAAAAAAACCATGACAAAAATTAAGTTAATTAATCCATCACTTTTCCAAAAGAGAAAATTCACATGAAATCCCTCAATCATCTTGTTAAAAGATAAGGATGACTCAAAATGACCAAAATCAATAAGATACCCAAATTCTAACAAAATTTAGCAAAGTTCCATTTCGAGAAAATGTGGACCTCCCACCCTGACCTTCTAGAGAGAATAAAGGGCTGGTGGAGCATAGATGTGGAAGGCACTGCTATGTTTAGGGTGGCAAGGAAACTTAGTAATGTTAAAAGGATGTTAAAAGCTTGGAATAAGTCAGATTTTGGTCATTTATTCTCTATGAAAGAGGATCTTTCTTCTAATCTCTCTTCCATCCCAGCCTCCATTCAGGAAAATGGGTATGATGCCTCGAGTAGAGATGTAGAGCTGTTCATCCTGTCTAATTTACATGACATCATTAGTAAAGAGGAAAAGTTCTAGAGGCAGAGATCTAGAATCAACTGGATTAAGGAAGGAGATTAGAACACAAAGTTCTTCCATTTATCCACACTCAAACATAGAGTTAACAATAGGATTTCTGGCCTAAAAAAAGACCAGGGTGTGTTGACTAAGGAAGATGATATTTCACTTGAAGCTGTCTCTTTCTTCTCCTCCCTTCTTTCTTGGGATCCTTCTCTCTCTAAGGTGGACCAGGATGATATTGTCTCTTGTATCCCTCAGATCCTCCAATTGCACCATAATAATATGATCATGGCCATTCCTTGTGATTTTGAAGTGAGAGAAGCTCTTTTTTCTCTTCTGATGGATAAATCACCTGGACTTGATGGTTTTCCTACCTTCTTTTTCCAAATGTACTGGCCTATCATTATGAAGGATGTTGTTAAGGTAGTTTAGGAGTTCTTTAGAGCTAGATGCATCTTGAAGGAAATCAACTCCACTTTCTTAGTTCTTATTCCCAAAGTGCCAGGGGATGACACTCTGGATAAGTTTAGACCCATCAGCTTATGCAACTCATTTTATAAGATCATCTCGAAGGTGCTCACTTTGAGGCTACTTAAGCTCCTCCCCTTGATCATCTCTCAATAACAATCTGGTTTTGTCCCAGGCAGATAAATTTTAGATACAATTATCATGGTGCATAAAGTGATTCACTCTATGGAAGTTGGTAAGAGAGAAGGGATGTTACTCAAACTTGACATGTCTAAAGCTTACGACCGGGTAGATTGGTCCTTTTTGGAGTTGGTGTTGAAGGCTTTTGGCTTTGATGTCAAATCTTGCAAGCTAATTTCCTAGCTGGTCACCACCCCCTCGCTAGCTGTTTTAGTGAATGGATCCCCCTTTGATTTCTTCAAACCTACTAGAGGCCTTTTTCAGGGAGATCCTCTATCACCAATTCTCTTCATCATCCTGGTGGAATGTATCAGCAAACTCATGGAGAAGAAAAATAAAGATGGGAGGATCAAAGGCTTTAAACCTTCTTCCAAATGCACTCCCTTCATGCATCAACAATTTGTTGATGATACCATTATGGGAGGAGAGGCTTCGGTTAGGGAGGCCAAGGCTTTGAAAGACACTTTGGACACCTATTCCAAAGGGTCAGGGCAGCTTATAAATTGGGATAAAAGTTATGTTTTCTTTATCAACACTCCGGAGGGAAGACAGAAGAGAATTTCCAGAATCTTGGGTTGTCAGGTGGGGAAGCTTCCTTCTTGCTACCTTGGTCTCCCCTTGGGCATGACCCCTTCTGATTCCTTCTGGAATGACATCTTGGATAGGTTCAGTAAGAAGCTAGCTGGTTGGAAAGGAGCCTCTCTCAGCCAAGCTGGAAAATGTCAACTGGTTAAATCTATCCTTCAAAACCTACCTATATATGCCCTGAGCCTTTTCACCATACCTAGAAAATATGCCGAGAGAATGGAGAAAATCCAAAGGGATTTTTTATGGATGAGAACTGATAGGAATAAAAGGTACCCCCTTGTTGCTTGGGACAAAGTTTGTCTCCCTAAAAAGAATGGGGGCCTGGGGATCAGGAAGCTCACTCATATCAACAAGGCCCTCCTGGCAAAGAAAATCTGGCCCATCTTTAGTAGCATGGGGTAATGGAGAGACACTGTGGTGAACAAGTATATAAAAATGCCCTCTTTTTAGTTTACTCTTTTCAGTGAGGATTTACCTAGAGGCTCAATTGTTTGGAATGGCTTCTTAAAAGCTAGGGATTTGGCTAACTTTAAGGTCTCCTGGAAGTTGGGAAATGGGGAGAACATTCTTTTCTGGTTGAACAGTTGGCTTTCTTAGGGCCCACTCATTAATAACCCTACCTATGGTGTTTGGGCTAATGATTGCATCAACCTTTTTGGGTACAAAGTCAGTAACTACAGGACTGATCAGGGATGGAAGGACCTTTCTATTATCTTAGAGGAACTCAAGCCAATTATGATCTTTCTTAATTCCTTGTCCCTCAGCACCAACAAGGATGAACTGGTTTGGAGGGATAATGCCAATGGGCTCTATTCGATTGCCTCTAGGTACTCTGCTTTATGGAGCACAAATGCGTCCCCTCCTTGGTCGAGGGCTTGGCTCTCGAGCCTAATGCCAAAAGTCAACATGTTTTTTTGGTTGGCACTTTAGGACAAAATCCTCACCTAGGAAAATCTCATTAAAAGAGATCATATCATGCCCAACAGATGTGTTTTATGCAAAGACAAGTCTGAGACACGTAATCATTTATTCATTCTTTGCTCTTACTTAAGAACAGTCTAGGACTTCCTCACCCAAGACCTTAACCATAGCTGGTGCATTCCTTCCAACCTCCTAGACTTCTTCTTCCAATGGCAAGGTATGTTCAATGGGTTTGCCTTGAAGGAAATCAGCTCCTGGCTCCTGCCCCATTTTTGTTGGAGCATATGGAAGGAGAGAAACAACTGGATTTTCAAAGACACGAAGGAGCTAGCTTTGGTTGTTGGAAGGAAGATCTTTAGTAACATAAAGGAAAATATTTCTGTGAGGAAGGAGGGAGCTTTTGAGACAGGAGGTAGGAAGAAGGAGAAGGTTAAAGACAAAATGATAAAAAGACAGGAAGCCAAGTGGCACCTCCCCCCTAAAGGCTGGCACAAAGCCAACTTCGATGGAGCCTCCAAGGGCAACCTTGGTTCCTCGGGTAGTGGAGGTGTGGTTAGAAATGAAAATGGAGACAATATTGCAACTTTCGCTCTCCCGTTGGGTTTCCAAACAAATCATTTTGTGAAAGCCAATGCCGCGTGCAATGCAGTTAAACTGGCTTTTGAAATTGGGTTTACCAATTTATGGCTAGAGGGGGACTTGAATAACATTATTAAGTGCATTAATGGAAATTCATATCCTTCTTGGATGATTGCAAATCTTATCAATGAGACAAGAGAGACACTTGCCAAATTCAAAAAATTCCATGTCACCCATAGTTTCCAAGAAGCAAACCCAGTTGCTGACAGTTTGGCAAATATAGGGGTCAGCACAAACCAAAAAATGACATGGCTTCCCAGAACTTCTTTGCCAGTAGATGTCAAGTGTTTGATCGACTTGGAGAAAATCCAAGGAAGTACAAACAATATCAAGTTGTAATTATGAATATGAAAGGGTTAAGATATAGGGGTACTTTTCATAATAGAAAAATGGAAATTCGTAAATTGCCACGCTTTGTGGGTTGTTTATTGCATTCATTTCAGGGGCAACAACAAAGTTATTTTTCTCTACTCCTTGCTTAATCTCGGTGATCCTTTCCAGTCTCACAATGAAGAGCTTATGAGTAAAGTGGGTGTGCAGAGTGAGGAGATGGTTGGCGAGAGATGCAGAAAGGAGCCAGCGGGGGACTTTGAGAAATGGAGAAGTAGGCCGAAAGTTTGGGAAAAGCTAGAAGAGAGTGGGGTAACCAAGTATCTCATGAAGCTGCATGGTTATGATTAGGAGGTGACTAACAGTATGGTGGGGTCCTAGAAAGAGGGCAGGGTTAAGGTGAACAACATCAATGTCCAAATAACAAAGGAGGTAATTGTGACTGTCACCGAGATCCTTATTGAGGGTTTCAAATTCTTCATGGATAAGAAGCTCTCAGCTAATGTGGTAAGGGATTTTGTGGAGAGTGAGAAGGAATTGAAGGCATTAAAAAAAATTGACACCTACTATGTCCCCGATTCCATGAAGAAGCAGTGGAGGTATGTATTGAAAGCTGTTATTGAGTATATCACTTTGGACCCAAGGTTTGATAGAGCCCGCATCCACCACTTTGTTATTTTAAATCATTTCCGGAAGAAAGCCAAAATTTCTTTTCCTTTTTATCTGTTAACCTCTATGAGTAAGGTGATGGACAGCTTCAAAAAGAAGCCCATTGCAAACTCGGCATTGCATGAAAGGCTGCTACTTCTTATCCATGAGCACTTCAAAGCTCAGGCTATTAGTAATGCCCCCCCTTAGACCAAGATTGTGGATTCTAGAAGTTCTAGTTACTCCTTTGACTCGGATGACATTCAGAGCCTTAGTTCTAAGAAAGGCTGAGTTTCCTCCTCAGGAAAAGTTGTGACTGTTAAAAAATCCCCCTCCCCAATAACCCCAAGTAGAAAAAGCCCTAGGGATCTTGGGAAGAAGTAGGAAAAGAAGGCTAAGGAGGGAAGCAGCGATGATGAGGAGGATTCAGAGTCTGAGGAGGTGGTGAAGGAGACGCAGGAGGAAACAAATGTCGATAGTGGAAGGAAGAAGCCTAAGAGGGAGAGTTTGGAGGATGTGCACTCTCATTATGAGGAGACGTCTACGCTGCCCCTTTCTCTTGTCCATCTCCACCCTGAGGAACAGAAAGAGGAGAAATTTGGGTATGCAGAAGGGGAAGTGCAGACCAATGACAGGAGGAAAGCGTGGATTAATTTCAATGTCAAGACTGCCAAAATGGGAATCTTTAGAGAGGCCATGAATTCCCAAATCCTAGTGGATAATCAAGAAGAGTAGCAGCTGGAAGAATTAATTGATCCGGTGATTGTGGCTATTTTAGACAAGGCTAGGGAGACAGGGATGAATCTTTTAAATAATGCTTGCAATAGCATGATTCATAATTTTAGATCAATCAAATGGATTTTCCATGAGCTCGAGGAGGTTAAAGACCAGGTGAAACACATTGAGGCAACAAGGGAAGGAATGGAAGACAACAAGAGGACAGATTTAGCTGATAGGCTCACTCTGGTGGAACAGAGGATACACAATCTGGAAAACTACAATCACAAATTTTCCAATCAGATGTTTTCCTTGTTAAGCTCCATCAACAACAACATCATCTCTCTCATGGGCTGGATCAAAGACAGAGAAACACATGATGATGAGGATGGAGAAGACAGAGACGAGGCCAGAACAGAGGATGACCTTGTAAAGGATAAGGATAACTCCACTCCTGCATAGAACTAGGGGAGTCCAAGAGGGAAACATATGGAAATGGAGGAGAATCAATATGCCTTTGAGGCTACGCAGGTGATGTAGGATCTAGAGTGAAAGAACGAGGAATAACTCTTGCCTGTTCTTTTGTTTATCACTGTCTTTTGGCTTTTTGTGCTGGCTTTTGGCTGTGGCTTTGTCCATTTCCTTTTCCTAGTCTTTTCTCAGTACTTTTTCCTTTGGCTAGGCTTAATGCTTATTATTAGCCTTTGAACTTTTACTTTTTTGGCTGGGCTATCACGCTTATTATCAGCCTTCTTATGTACTAACTTTCAGGTTTCAGGTTCCTTGTAAAGCCTGTTTATCTAATCAAAAACAAAATTTAGCAAAGTGTGAAAACTAGTACTTTTAGCATAAAATAGGTATCTTATAATTGTGATATCAATTATTTGGATGTCCTCAAGGAAATATAATTCCACAATCCTATTACAAAGTTGGAGTACTGCAAACTGTGGTAGATTAATCAAGCCAAACATGGCATCATGCAAATTTTGGATGACACTCAGAACTAAACAATATCAAAAAGCTCAAAAATCAAACATAATATAAATCCTCTTAATGAAAACCCATTTACCTTTAGGAAAATATCACATTTAGATAATTAAATCCAAAATTTGGGCACTCGTAGAGAATTGGGTAGCATGACACTTATTAAACTCCAAATTCTTGAACTACAAACATAAATTTACTCATATAAACCAAAGTGAGTAACAAATTTATGCAAGATCATGGGAGAATACTAATTCCCAACACACTCAACTATAACAATAAATTTAATTCAAAAATATGAAGTAAATCACAAATGGTGAGATGACAAAACTCACACTAATTGGAAAACAATTGGAAGTGCAAGAAGAAAGTGAAGTTATCATGAAAACATGGATGAATCTATGGAAGGTTGAGGAATAATGGCACAAATCCAACAAGCCACCACCCACAAAGGTATGATGCATGAATTGAGCACACAAAGAAAAAATTGGTTATCTCCAATGCAAATTTGTAGCAAAACCCTAAATTCCTCAACAATAAAAAAAAAGAGGAAATAACTCTTTTTCCTCAATATAAAGTTACATTTGGCTAAAAGAGACTTTATAATTATCACTTAAATAAATTAAATTCAACTAAAGAGTTCATGGAAATCCCATGGGAATAAATAAATTAGTTTCAATTAAAATGAAATTCGACTATGACAAATCAAGCAACAAGATAAAAATAAATGCCAAATAATAAAAATTGGTTTTTAATTTAAACCTATTCTACAATAATTGTTGAGCTCTAAACGCACATACATGTTCATGGGTTTAGCACAATATGCATTTGAAATGCAGATTTACCAATACATACCATAGAAAATAGTATATCAAGTATGGGTACATCGACCATATAAGGATGATGTTGACTCAAATAAGAAAGGTCGGTGAAACTATCTGATGTGCTCCTATCAAAGATATGGAGACACTAAAATCATGTAGCTCGAGTAGAATATGGTTGATGCCCATTCATTGGAACATATAAACACCAAGTGTAGTACTCGCAGTATAAATACTTAAAGCACATGAACATACATAATAGAAAACAATGAAGGATAACGATACATCATGTAGATCTCATGAATGAGTGACTATGACATCGTCTCACTTTGTACAAATACATAGTCATAACACGCAATAATTTTGTGAGCATAATAGTGAATATCATCTTATTTAAAGTAACATTGTATTGAGTTAAATATTTCTTTTAAATATAAAACATTAACTAATCATTTCTATTCATATGAGCATATATTAGTATAGATCTCCACAAAAATACCGAACAACACATAAGACATGATATAACAAGGAATCCAATAAAATCATACTATCATATTAATCCAATATTCTAGAAAGAAAAATACCCTAGATACTTTCATAAAGAATCATCATGCAAATATCATCACAATAGTAATAACAACATAATACAATATTTAAATCAACAATGGTATTGTTAACCAATATAATACCCAAAAAAAAAATACAACCCATGGTGCAACCACTTGAATAGTCATGAAATATCAATATCATGGTACAATCATAACCCAATAGCCATTATGATGTAGGAGAATCCTAGGAAAGACAAGAATCCTATGTACAAGGGCTTCGTGCTTGAGTTTGTGTGGTTCTAATTTGCGTAGTTTGGGATCTCTTCAAGGAATATTGGGGAACCTTTCCTTAAGTGTGCATGACATTTGGAGTCATCATCTTGGAGTTAGAGCCATTTTAGTGATTGTTGGTAATGTATTCCTATTTTCTGTTTGAGCTTTAGAGATTACATTTGTGAGCGTTGATCCAAGGAAGTTGGTGTGTGCACTCTTGGATTTGGATAGTTGGTTGGTACGTGGACCTATGTCTTAGTGCACATATTCTTATGTGGTCTTATGAGTTAAATTTATTCATTGTAAACTTGGGGCACATCCTAAGTATTTAATTTATATTATGTATTTAATGTTTGTTGCCAAGCCGACTTATGGCTTGAAAGAAGTCGTTAATGTAGGTACATTTAATTAATGTAATTAACTAGGCTGACTTGTGGCTTGGTTTAGTATAATAGAGGGTCTTCTAGAGCCTAGAGTCATTATCATTCAGCATGGGGAAGAAGGAATAGCTGAAAGGAGCGAAGTTTGAGCAGAGCTAGTAGCTAAGTGTGGCTTGGGAAAAATAATGTAGCTTGGTGGCTTGTGAGCACGAGAATAGATTCTTCTTGGAGTTCTCTACCAAGTTGCAAATCTGGGATAGCTAGTGGTTTGGATCTTGTGAGATCTTGTTGAAATTTTATTATAATTATTGATGTATTTGGCTGTACCCTGGAAGGCCTTATAGCTAGGCATGTTGGGTGAAAATCTTATTATGAGAATTTGCATTGTGTGGATCTAAATCTCTATGTTAATTTTTATATTCCATTCTATAATTTTTTTGAGGGGCTAGGACATCTCCTTTGGGAATTCTCTTGCCTTGCACTATGCTAGATTAACACATACATCAATGGAAAAATCACTCACATCCTAAGCCACATAAAAAAAATGTCTTATAAGTGAAATACCATCATGCCACAACAATAATCTTGAAATGAGCAGATGAACAGATTAAACTAGATGCATCTCACAATGTGTCTATAAAATCATAACATAAGAATAGTCACCAAATCACATTAATTAGTCAAAGATCAAATCAAAATATCACGAACACAATGAGTCCTCAAAACTCATAATAAAGGCCATAAAAGCTTTAGCCTTACAATTTGGTATACAACCAACCACAACATAATGGTTCTTTCCAAGGATAACTTTAGTGGTGTATATTAACCAATTTGGAAAATTTCAATCATTAGGGATAAAAAAATTAGTGAATAAATATGCACTTTTAGGGTGCCCATGTCACCCATACTTTACAAAATTTGGGTTCCATGCATAGGCTGATCACCAATAGTTCTATATAATTATTTGTATTTCAATGATGAATTTTCCAATAGAATCTGATCTTTCTACATGGCAAATTAAATATTTTTTCTATCAATGACCATATTCACCAATATATGGTCAAGATTTAAGGTTAGGAAAAAAGTAAAGTATACATATTTTACATGTGTCTCTATTCCAAAGACTTTATATAGAACCTTTTGTCTTTTTAAACTTTGGCCTAAAACACATTTAACAATGGAGATTTGTCTCTTTTTTGGAGACTTTATGTAAAACCTTGTGTCCTTTTAAATTTTGGCCCAAAATAGAATTATAACCATTGATACAAGATCATCCAAAAACTACAAAAAATTAGGTTAGTCTATGTTAAATAATATAAAATTAAGTAAGACATGTGTCTTTATTTCAAGGACTTTCTCTTAAAATTGGTGTCCTTTAATAGTTATGCCCAAAATAGGATTTATGTCATTGATTTAGGACCATCCAATGGTTATATAAAATAGGGTTTCTATAAGTTAGATGATACAAAATTAACTTAGGGGGCTTAGTAAAATATTAAAAGTTTTTTGAGTAGTAAAAGTGAGAAAAATTTAAGCTTTAATTTTGATAATTAAATTTTAAAAAATTGATAAGGAGTGAAGGCAAAGGCCAGGGTTTCATGATGAAATTTTTAGGTGATGATGGTAGGATGTATGAATGGAATGGCCTAAGGAAGCCTTGGTTTCCTCTACGCCATCAGACTACAACAAGAGGAGGACTTTTGGATCGAGATGGGGGAGGTGAGAAGTGAAGGAAGGAAGAGTTATTATAGGCTTGTTGGGATGATAAAATCACTAGCCCAAGGCACACATGAGGAATCAACAGAATATGGGTAAATAGACAAAAATCCCACCTATCTTCCTTTGTCATGATAACGAAGGACATACCGATGATGACTGAAAAAAAAATGATTGAATTTGTATTTATACAGATGGATGGAAATCAACAGTCAAAATGTTGAGGGAAAAGGATTTCTTCATGAAGAGGGGCAGAGGCTGGCATGGTCTTCCTAAGATGAGAAAGTGGGTAAATGATTGCTGGGGGCCAAATGTTTCAATCAAAACACTAACAAATGGGTTTTTTTAATCATTATGTTGGTGTAAATAAGTATTTACTATTTACACTTTACTTAAGTTAATGCATTATTTAATTATTTATTAGTTAGTCACCTTGGAGTATGCATACTTTTGTGAGTTGTCATGTTGACAACACAAGAGTTACCACTCTAATTATGCACATGGTGTCTACAACATAGGAGTTAGCACTTTATTTGAGCACATGGTGTCTACAACATCTCTACACATGGGACACCTTGTCATACTTATCCTTGCATTGATGCATGTATATTCATGCACAATGGAGGATGTGTGCTTAATTGTCATGCTTATCTCCTAGTTCTTTCTAGAACCATTCTAGACTCATCTTAGAGGCCTTTATATACAGGCACTCCTAGTGTGTATGTACATGTTTTGAGGTATTCATTCTCTTATTGATCATACTCTTTTGGTCTATTATTGTGCTTGTGCTTGAGTTCCTTGATCTTGGGTGATTTTTCCCTAAGAAAAATTCTTACATGGTATCAGAGCTTTGGGACATTCTCTTCACAGAGTCATTCGAGACCATTCTTGCTCCAGCATCTCAACCTAGATCCAAAGAATCCACAGATATTGGAAGTGTCTAGGGCCAAAGTGGACCTTTGCATTGCATCTGGAATGTCGATTCGGTGAAATTTGACTATAAATTTGCCTACCTTAAGCCATAGTCAAATTTGAGGCAATTTTTTTTTGTAAACTAGCAACCCAAAGGCCCAATTTGCAAAATTGGTATGATCATTTCAGATCTATACATTCAATTTTTAGATCTACATTTTTTTCATCTGCATCTCTACAAATGTTTTTAGATTTGCATTATTTTTCTAGAAAAATTGGCCATTAGGCCTGTAGGAGATATTTTTTGCAAATGAAGATTGAAGCTTGCTGGTGCAAATCAGATATTTGCATCACATTTAGAAGCTCAAAAAGCCCCCAAATTGACTTTTATTTCACCAATTGTCATTTGATTTTTGGAGGCGTGACGACAGTGATAATAATTATAACAATGATATTCAAACAACAATATCTTCCTCATATGGACTCCTTTTTGCGAGCAATTTTTTGTTTTGGGGTAGAATTTCATGATCTACACATTGGTTCAGGTGCAACTCACAAATCCCAATTTTTGCCACTTCAAATCCTTAGTATGGGTTCATCTTGACTCATAATCAAGTTCCTTTTTTTTTTGAAAGTGCATTTTTTTGTCCACCTTCTAGATTTGCAATTAGATTATAGGATTCAATGGACAGAAATATTGCTTTCAGAAATAGGCCCTAAATTGGCAAGTGGTTCATTATAATTGCACTAAGCATAAAGTGCCAAATCATAAATTAGGAGGTTTATTGATTATTTCTTCATTTGGGGGGGTGCATAGACATCGATCTCATGGAGTCTTGTCACATATGCCATTCTAGTTTAACACCAAGGTTGACATCAAGGAATGATCAGAAATGAAGTGCTTTGATGCTTGATCATCTAAGAGAACATCAAGAAGTGTTTCCTTATCTTTCCTCAAAGATATTTCCACCTAATCCTAATTGGACAAATCATCTTCATCTTATTATTCACTTTATGTATAATAGTATGAGTAAGGAATCTCTTGCTCTTCTTTGTATGGAAATTTTTCCTCATGATGTTTGGATGGCTGTTTGAGAAGCATATGAAGATCCACAAGTTCCTCCATTTCCAGAGGACATTCTATCTTTAGTCACTTCAGCTATGGTTCCTTCAACTCCAATTGAGATTCCACCTCCTGATACTCTTGTTGCTACTACTAATTTAGTTCTAGCCTCATATGCTTCTGATTTAGTGCAACAGGAAACATTATGTCTTCCTAGTTCATCTTCATGGGATGACTTCCTTCTAGATATTGTAGGTTTGTTCGTGGAGTCTCACATTGAAGATATGGGAGATATCATCGATGATATTCATCTTCTCTTTATTGAGGTAAATACTTCATCCATTTCCACAATGACAGGTTTAGCACTGTAGGGTACACCTTGTCTTCTAGCTCCAGCATCAGTGGATGACTTTTTGATAGATATTTTAGGTTTTTTCATGGAGTCACACATAGAAAATTTGGGAGACATCATTGATGATCTATATCTTCTCTTTGTTGAAGAAGACTTGTCTCTAGTTGTTATGAGGGATCCCTCTGACCCTCTTGTCCATTCTCTACATGATCAGTATTTACAGATTGAGGTAAATGTGGATCCTTATGTACAACAATTGCAAAATGTCTCTTTATCATTTGAGGAGATAGATGATTCTTTGGGACAAGTTCTCCATCCACCCTTGCTTGATTTATACATGTTCTTTTCTGTAGTATTGAAAGGAGAAACCATCAATATAAACATAGGGACAATTGAGCAAGTTTCAAAGACATCATTCATCTTTGGAATTCTTTCTACACATAGGGGAAGCATCTCAGCTATACCTCTGCCATTGTTTCTTCAAAAGGGGAGGAATATTATTCAGTGCTCATGGATTAGCTTCTACATTGAAGTAGTTATCACTGATCAAAACACTACATTTAGGAGGGGAACTACCTTGTCTCCTTCTTCTTCTCTTTTATGGGGGGGCCTTTTCCCTTTTATCGGGTTTTTTCCTTCTCCTAATTCTCTATTGTATATACTTGATGTATGTTGTAATGGGGGGGTCTTGATTACTCCATCCATCCATGCATCTTGACTTTTCATCTCTCTTTTTCGGGGAGGGTTTTTCCCATGAGGTTTTCCCTCTTTTTCCACTTTATGAGAGGTTGCGTTTCATTATGTACATGGGTACCTAACATGGCCTAGTAGCCGAGACCCATTATGCATTTCATCCTAGCTTTCGAAAGCTTAAATGCATTTCCCTAAGCTGTACTTAAGGGGGGTTGTTGGTGTAAATAAATATTTACTATTTAAATTTTACTTAAGTTTACTTAGGTTAATGGATTATTTAATTATTTATTAGCTAGTCACCTAGGAGTATGTGTACTCTTGTGCATTGTCATGTTAATAACACAAGATTTACCACTCTAATTATGCACATGGTGTCTACAACATAAGAGTCATCACTTTATTTGAGCACATATTTATTCATGCACAATGAAGGATGTGTGCTTAGTTGTCATGCTTATCTCCTAGTTCTTTCTAGAACCATTCTAGATGCATCTTAGAGGCCTTTATATATAGGCACTATTAGTGTGTATGTACATGTTTTGAGATATTCATTCTCATAATGATCATACTCTTTTGGTCTACTATTGTGCTTGTGCTTGAGTTCCTTGATCTTGGGTGATTTTTCCCTAAGGAAAATTCTTACACATTATGGAGTCAGATAGGGATAAAACTAGGCTAATGTTTAATGGACCCTTTTTTATGGATTGAGTTAGCTTTTGTATCAAAGATTGGGTCCCCAAATTTTACCCTAAATAGGCCAAAGTTGAGGAGGTACCAATATGGATCAAGTTATAGAATCTCCCACACGAATACTTGAATATGGATTTTTTTTAGATGATCAGGGATAAATAAAGAAAGTTTGTAAAGGTAGATGAAGCAATAGAAAAGTAATATTTTAGCCTATATATGAGGATTTGAATAATGTGGAAACCACATCCACTACTTCCTCATGTAATAGAACTACGCACTTTGGAAGGATGGTGGTGGTAGGAAATAGAGATTAAGGAAGCAATAAGTTGTTGCAAGGCTTTCAAGGAATGGGGACAATCCTCTAAGGAATGTATAGCGAAGATCAAGTGGAAGGAAAACTTACTTTCTACTTAATTCAAAGATGATGTGGGAAAGAGTGATTCAGGCCCATCTAATGTTCCTCTAGTTGGTGGTGATTTGGGTTGTGGGAAGGATGATGGGAGAAGTAAGGAACAAAAAATAGGGGACATGGTGTCCAATAATTCTATAGATGTTGAAGGGGTGAGGATGGGAATCCCTATGGAAATAATTCCAGAAGGAAACTAGATGATTGGTGTGCTTTATGACCACCAAAAGGGGAATATCATTAAGGTGAGAGCTAAGGAATAGAGATCAGAATTGGAGGTTGGGGAAGCTAAACTTGTGGATGAGGAAGAAGACTTGACCTCAATAGATCATATTAAGTGTATGGAGGAAACACAATCTGTGGCTACAACTTCAAGTGAGGAAACTTGCAAAGAAATTTTTGAGTCTCCACTAAGGTTGATGTATTGTATTTTGGGGAAATCCTAGAGGTAGATGATCTTTTAGAAGAGGATACAACAATAGAGAAGGATGGGATTGAGATGACTGAAAAGTGTATAGCTTCACAATTGGAAACAGAGGAGTCAAAAATGCAAGGTGATTCCCAAAAATTTAGAGGAAAGAAGTCAATCAAAAAGTTACAAGAATATGTTGGCAATATGAAGCATCATACAAGATTGAGATCTAGGAGGGATGTGTTCTCTCTCAAGAAGCCATGAAGTTCCTTATATTGAATGTCAGGGGTTGCAATGCCCCTGGCAAGAGGTGTCTGATCAAGAGATCTTTTGATCAGGTAAAAGCATAAGTGATATGTATTTAGGAGATTAAAATATAATTAGATGAAGTAGCTAGGGTTTTAGGAGTTAGGATGAGATGGTCTATTTTTATGTGGAGGCAATGGGTGCTTTTGGAGGCTTAGGGATTTTTTAAAACCTTAGAATTTTAAAAGGGAATCCACTAACCAAAAAGAGGAAATAGCAAGCAATTCATTTCTCTTCACATATAGTGAATTATTTTGGGAGTTTTGGTGAATGTTTATAGACCCAAAAATTCATAAGAGAAGAAAAGGGTATGTGATCAGATAACACACTGTATTAGTAACTAAGGAAATGATATAATTGTTGTAGCAGGGGGCTTTAATGCCACTATGTGCTCCATGGATAAAAGAGGGGGTGCTCGATTGGTTGGATTAGTTCAGTTTGATTATTAATAGTTTGTTTAGGAGAATAATTTCTAGGAAGTGCCAAAAAGTGGGTCAATACACTTGGACAAACCATAGAAAGGGTTTCTCTCATATTGTAGAGAACTTGGATAGAATTTTCTTGGTAGGGACTTGGCATAATCTACTGATTATATTTAAGGGGAGAATCTTGGACTCTTGGGATCGAATCACTACCCAATGTCTCCAGTGGTATAGAAAGATGAAATCCCCCTTAGATTGCCTTTCAAATTTGAGATAATGTGGTTCTGGGAGAAATTTGTTTAGGAAATAGTGGATGAATGGTGGTCTAATGCACCTGAAATAGATGACAATTTTTCTTTTTACTTCTTCTCAAAGTTGAAATACCTCAAGAAAAAGCTCAAGGAGTGAAATAAATTTCACTTTGGTAAAATCTTCAAAATTAAAGAAGAGATAGAAGTAAATTTAGCATCACTCAATAGTAGAGTGTTGGATCAAGGTATGGACGTAGTGGATTTAGAAACAGAACAAGTTTTAATGGCTAAGTACTCAAAAATTATTATGATGGAGGAAGTTCACCTCAAACAAAAATTGAGAGAAGATTGGCTGAAGGCAATGGACATGAATAATTTTTTTTTCACATTTCAATGAAAGCAAGGCATAATGTGAACCACAGTCTTTGAATTGGAGATAGAGATGGGGTATTCTTGGAGGAACCTAGCACTATCAATCATGCTATGGCTCTTTTTTTTTTTTTTGATTTGTGGAATGTGGAGTAGGTGGAAAGGAGTGTGGCCTAGGAAAGAGTTTTGGGGGTTATCTTATGCATTTTCTTGGAACAAGATAATCAAATGTTAATGGAATCAAAAAATACGAGCGTATTGAAGACTACAATTTTTAGATTGGGAGGAGAAAAAGGCTCTTGGGTTAGATGGATTTTAGGCCTTCTTCTACCAAAATTTTTGGAACCACCTCAAGGAGGAGCTCTGGGAAGTGATGGAGGAATCTAGGAGGGAAGGCTTCATCTTGAAAGATTTCAATATTACACTAGTTGCACTCATTACAAAGAAGACAAATTGTCTAGGTATGATGATTTCAGGCCCATTTCTCTTTGTAATATAATATATAAAACTATTACCAAGGTATTTGCAAATAGACTGAAATTGCTTCTATACTCCATTATCTCCTTAGACAAAAGTAGATTTATGCCCAGTCATAATATTGTTCATGGCATCATTGTGACACATGAGGCTACACATTCAACAAGGAAAATAAATGATTGAAAGATGTTAAAACTTGATATTCACAAAGCCTTTGATTGTGTTGACAATGGATTTTTATTGGTTGTTATGTGAAAAATTTTCTTTGGTAAAGGATGGTTGAAATGGATTGCAAGTATGATATCGGATTATAGGGCCTCATTTTTAGTGAATGATATCCCTCAGGGGTTCTTTGGGACTACCCTAGGGATCAGATAGGGGGATCCAATGTCTCCATTTTTTAAGCATCTTGTTGGATAAGGATTTAGGAAGGCTCATCACTAAGAAGAGAGAGTTCATTTAATGGAAAGGAATAATGATAACACAAGGAATTGAATTCACCACCCATTCCTAGTTTGTAGATGACACTTTTTTTTTTGGGTGACCTCAATGGACGAGGAAAGGGTTATGAAAAAGGTTTTAGAAGAATATGGTTTGTCTTCAGGTCAGTCAGTGAACTCCAAAAAATAAAAAATCTACTTCTTTAACACTAAACTGAGGTCATAGAAGATTATTGCCAGATACTTTGGTATAAGAATCGGGAAGCTCGTAGGAATTTTTTTAGGTACACCTATGTTTGAAGGGGTAGGTAAGGAAACCATTTGGAAGGACCTAGTGTATGGCTACTTGAAGAGGATGGGTAGTTGGAAAGGTCAGTGGTTGACTTTGGTAGGTAGAATCATGATGTTGTGTACTGTCATCTTGACCATGCCAATCTATTCAAAGGCATGTTTCAAGATTCCAAAGAAAGACATCACCCTAATCCAACTTAGTATGATAATTATTTTGTGGAATAGGATGAAGGATGGGGAAAAGATTCCTCTTATGGCTTGGTCGAAGGTGTGTCATCTGAAAGGGAGAGTCAGGGTGGGCATAAGGGACTGGATGTTGTTAAACATGGCATTGGGTGCCAAATTAGTTTGGTAGATGTATACTAAAAGAAATCAACATTGGGTAAATATCCTCAAAGAAAAGTACTTGGACAAAATGGAGGATGAGATAATATTGACAATTGCAAACCCTCCTCATGGATCATTGATTTGGAATTTTTTGTTAAGTTGTAGGGAGTTAGTAACTAATCATCTAACCTTGAAGATTGAAAATGGAGGTAAGGCTGATTTTTGGAAGGATTCATGGGATGGAGCATAGAAGTTAGATAGTACTGGAGTTTTTCAAGGTTTGGTTGAGGCAACACAACAACAATGGGGCACAAAAGTTAGTGATTTCATAGATTGGCATGGTATAATGAATGGTATACCTAGGAGATGGAAACATGCCTTCTCCCTCACTTTAAACAATGACGATGTGGAACAACTCAAGAAAATATTGGTAGAAAGGGTTTTAGTTTCCTTAAACTCCTAGGATTAGCTAGTTTGGTGTGGTTCAAAAGTGGTTTGTACTTAGTAAAAATTAGTTACAAGTTTTTGGAAGGATTGCATAATTATGTGGCCTAGGAATAACATCTGTGTTGGGACTGGGCTTGTCTACCTAAAGTGGGTGCCTTCACCTGGCTAGCATAGAATGGGAAAATTTTAATAGGGGAAAGGTTAATAAAGATGGGGTTCTAGGGACCATTTAGATGCCCCTTGTGGAGAGATGTCAAAGAGAGTGTTGATCACCTTATTTAATGTTATAATTTCTCCTCAAGGTATGGGATCTTGTGAGGACCAAGTTGGAATGGGCATGCCTGTTGTCAAAAACTCTGAAAGGATGGATGAAATCATGGCCAGTGAAGAAGAAAGGTACTACTTTTGGAGTGGCTTGGAAGATCATACCTTCAATAATGCTCTAGGAACTTTGGAAGGAACATAATGGAAGGATCTTCCAGTTTAAGGATGAAGATTGCTTCAAATTAGGTAAATGATTGGAGAGGGCTATTTTAGAATTTATTTGTATAGTGGCCTTGATAGTAAACCATTATGGAAAACCTTATACAAGGGAGGGTACTCTGATGAAAAAGAGCTTCTTGACTATTAAATTCCACCTCATTAATTAGCTTCCAAGGGTTGATCCTTGTCATCAAAGAGAAATTGTATTTGGCTCCTACCATAGAAGGGGTGGATTAAGATAAATTTTGATGGCGGTGCAAGAGGAAATCCTAGGTTATCAAGATGTGGGTGCATTACATGGAACCATGAGGGAAAAATCTTAGCCCTTGGTGACAAATGCCTGAGGGATGACACCAATAATGTGGCAGAATGTGAATTAGCAATAGAGGCTCTTGTTTTAGGGACCAAAATTGGTATTAAAAAGTCCATTTGGAGGGAGACTCTAAGATTATTATCAATGGAATTAAGGAAGGGAAATTGGAGGCATGGCATCTTGACAAGTATAAATAAGATAAAGAGTCTACTACAGGAGTTTGAAGATTTCCAAAATTTTCACACATATTGGGAGGTTAGTAAACTGGTAGAGAAGTTGGCAAATATTGGAGTGGAAGGTTCCTTAGAGAGAAAATATGAAATGTTTGAGTACCTTAGACTTTTACAATAAGGTTGGAAGATTAGGAATTCAGAATTGGACACTCAAATTTCCCACCCCATGAGTGATAACCATATTCAATTATGAATCAATTTGTTTGAGTTGGATGAGCATTCATAAATTTGTACCTCTTTGTGTGTGGTAGAGGCATTAGAATCATAAGCTGGCACTCTTTAGATTTAGTGTTTCTAGCAGCTTTGAGGGAGAGTTTAAGGAAATGGCCAGATTTTATTATGTAAGAAGTGGGCTGCATGTGGATTTTGAGATGGAGGAAAACTTTGCATTGGAATAAGACAGCCAAACACAGTCTTATAAGGAAAATATTTTGGTGAGAAGGATGATGAACATCTTTCTATTTGAGGAGAAGTTTATGACTAGTATTTTTGAGATACTTGGATCGGAATACCTCGATACATACTGGAGGAAAAGGTCTCATTTGGATATTGCATCTTTATTTGTGGCATATGCTTTAGTGGTAAGAAAATATGAGGAAGTAAGGAAGGTTGTGGTGGCTTGTATGTACCCTCAGTGGTTACTTGGGATCAACAAAATTATTGATAGATCCATTTTGGGTGTTGGATTGGACATGGGTCATGGCCCTTTGTGGTTGATTGGTGGTAGTGATTCTTAGGTTCAACCTTTAGTCATATGGTCCTCAACCTCTTATAAGGCATGCATATTCTGAAAGTTGCAAAGGGGTGGAGGAAGGTAACCACTTTCCTAGAAGATATAGTGTGGTATAAGGAGAGCGCTAGGAAAAGTTTTATGAAATTGATACCATGCAAGAGTGTGAGGATGCCAATAGAACCTCTAATTCATCAAACTTCTCAAGTGACCTCAGGGGAAGAGATGGTGTCAAGAGCATGGGTCAATGTTTTAGAAGTAGGTGTAGACATTGCTACCATAAAAGGAAGGACACCCTCTCAATGACCTGTAAGCAAAGGTAAGAAGTCAGTGAAGGATGTTGATCGAGGCATCCCAAACTTTAACAAAGAAGACTCAGATAAGTGGTTTAAGTGATGTTGGGATGTGTTTGTGTCTCTTTCAGTCTTTGGTATTGTTATGTTACTTATGTATTGTGTGTGGTCACTAAGAATGAAAGGGTGCATGGTTTTTTGGTCGGGTGTTCATGCTGATTTTTTCTAATGTAATATGGGGTTATGGGTAGAAGTCATTTAAGCTTTGTGCCAAGATACTTAGAATAGTGGCAAGCTTTTAATAGCTAATACACTGTAAATTTTATCATCTACTTTAATACAAATAAAAGTTACCTATAAAAAAAGTTGAGATAATTAATTAGGCTCGATAATGAAAGATTTGTCGATATTTTATAGTATTTTTATATGATTGAAAAAAAAATGCTAATACAAATAGTATTTTTTGCTTTCAAATTAAAAAAATTATGAGTACAAATTAATTTTTTTCACACAAAATATTGTAGGATTTGGTAGGATTTTATACTTTTTCCAAGGATGCAATTCTTAAAGTTTTATCTGGTTCTCACAACTAGGCATAAGCGCATAAGAAATATGTTGATGTAATGACATGAACAAGATCACCATGAAGGTAATAAACTCTCACGGGTCTAAAATTCTCACATAATACAAGCATATAACCATCAAAGCATAATATCAACAAATGATGTCAGTTGTCGTGGGAATTTTTTGGTTGTTTCCCATCTTTGTTTGGTGATTATCACTGTTGTATTTGGGCCTTTTATTGTTATATCTTTACTATTGTTGTACAAGGTGTCGGGTAATTTCAAAACTTGTTTTTACTTAATCAAAACACATGCAGTCACATAGGAACAAGCATGAAGTCGAAACCACATCCATCATGATATCATGCAAAATAAAAATAAGAGGCATTACATTTTCAAAGATAATTTTAGGACCAAAAAATTAAGGTTTAGTTAATGATTAAAATATTAGGGGATAAATGTCTCTTCCAATAGATGCATCTTACTTCAAGATATAAATGTAGGTAATATACATGATATTATAATTCTCCTGATGGGGAATAATAATAAAGGATGCTAGGGACATTTTAAGAATTTTGGTACTTTCTTGGGATATAGAGGAATAGTAATGAAGTAGACTAGGGAATTATTAGGAGGTTTGGCTACTATCTAAAACAATAAAGGTCTCATTTTAATAAATATACATTAAAAATAATGATCTATCTGACTTCTTCTTTATCAATATTCTTTATAATCCACAATCTAAATAGATAAAAGACAATTTTGATTCCAAATTAATGCATTCATGAAAGTAGTGTTGGAATCATCTATTACACCAAAATATTGAGCCATCAGTGAATGCCACTAGGTATAGAGACAGAGATCCACTGGAAGTTGTTAAGAACATGTCATAAATCATTTGTTCAACATTGAATCATATCTTCACATAGAGGGGAAAGGAAAAACCTCTTATCAATACCCCTTCATCTTGACCTAAGGTATTTGAACCCATAACACACCACTCTAATAGCACTTATTGGAATCACATATGTCATTATTCAAAAATATTGAGCTCTCAATGAATGCCAAAACAACTATACAATAGGATCTATGCGAGGTGGTTAAAAACATGCCATCAATTTGTCAACCAATGTTGAATGGTACCTTCACCTTGAGAGGATAGAGAAACCAACATCCCAACAAGTAGATGATGAATATTTCCAATAGAAATTATATCTTGGGATTTGAATGGTAGGAATACACCCACCAAGAAGGATGAAGATTTTGAAACTTGAATGATAATTGTAGGGTGTTGAACCTTGGTATGGCTAGTCCATATTAAGACAACATGAGAGTAGGGAAAACCAATATAATATCATCATATTTTATTCCAAGATTATTTCATAAGCTAAAAGTTCCCTTTTATTTTGAAATAAATGGAATAGCCTTGAATAGTTACACACCCAACTCTTTTGGCCCATCTTAAATATAAATTCAATTGTTTCTCCATTATATCCATGCACCTCACAATTCCTTGTAAGAAAAATGAAATTTTAGTGTCATAGTAATTGAAAAATAGTCTGAAATGCTTCCATTCCAAAGGAATTGGTGGGAAAGAGCATCAAAATCCTTAAGAAACTACACAGGGATTGTGTGAAAAAACCACATCTAGATGGGAAGAGTTTGGATCATGGATTAAAATTTAATTACCTTCGTATTTGTCGAAAACCACCTATGAGTCTAGTGAGAAACCTTTTGACCTAGCTTGTTTAGTGAATCTTATTAGTAATGTCTAGGAAAGTGACCAAGAGAAACAAGGACAATTAGATCTAGAAAGGAAAGATATCCAATTTAAAACCTCAAAATATTGGAAATTCTCCTTTGAATAACCTTAAGAGTATTGAAAGAGTAAATAGAAGATTTTTGCTTAGTGAATTTGTAGCCTAAAGAAGCCAAACATATATATAAATTCCCTTTAAAATATTCAACCTTAGGAAGATGAGTAAATCTCATAAGATAATCATCATCCATAAAATGAAGGTGAGAAATCTAAATGAACTCATTTACTAATCTTTGAAATCCCTAAATCAATCCCTGTCAGACCCAAAGCTTAATAAATATGCCTAATCCCTTTAACATATGAATAAAACAATAGGGAGAAAGAGAATTCCCTTGATGAGGGCTCCTAGATGCTCCAAAAAACTCTGAAAACTCACCATTGATAATAATAGACAAGAGTGAAGAAGTAATACAACTCATTGTTATGGCTCACTCCTAACTAAAACCAAAGTCGATGAATTTTATTTTTTAGAAAAAAATGACACTTAACTCTATCATAATATTTGGTCATATAAAACTTTATTAACATATATTTCTCCTTAGATACTATTATAGAGTGAATGGCTTCATAAGAAACCACCATCCCATCTATAAATTTATCTTTTTGCTACAAATCCCACTTGCTCATTTGAGATCAAAGTTGTGAGCTAGGTATTGAGTCACTCAACAATCAATTTATTAATAACTTTGTAGACCATATTACATAGATAAATTGACCTTAATAATCCAATTTATCAACATCTTCCTTTTTAGAAGTAATAACAAGGATAGTGGAATTCAAAGCCCATAGCATTTTATTTTTTCCATAAGTTTTTTATGCATCTCAAAAATAACCTCATATAATTTAGAAACTCATCTAGATGTAAAGACATATAAATGGATATATCAAACACATGATAGCCTCATTCATCACATTGGTGACTAGATAGGAGATATGAGACCATGTCATATTCTCTTCATGCTTGGCAAGATGTGAGTCATTACAAAATAGATAAATAGCATTGATTAGCCTCACAAGATAAATCTCATAGAGATGTCAACTAAATGCCTTGTGAATTCCCCAAAGAGGTTATATAACTTCTATTTTGACAAGCTTGTAATTATTTATGAAATGACTTATGTTCCTATGCCAATTAATTAGGACATGTTTCTTCGAAAATATCTTCTACCTAAGTTCAATAATTTCAAGAATCAGAACCCCTCCCATCAAGAATTTAAAAATTACTCAAGCTACCACCAATGCAAAAGCATGAAGTTACAAGAAACCTATCCAATTATTTACTTGTAGCATATACTCTGCACCTTATATTATTCTAAGTAAAGATTGTACTAGAATATTTGACGTCAATTAATTTCAAGAGGTTTTTTGATACCTAAGATACTTGTATCTAAATAAGGGAAATCTTGAAGTTTTACTAGAGTGGGACAAATTGTACCTTGTGAAGCAACCTTTGATATTTTAGAAGTCAACTCTTCATGATGGGGTTTGAAGGAGAGACAACAACCTTTCACAAGAAAACTAAGCTAAGAGAGGCAATTTTCATATATAAAAATAATAATGGCATAATTAGGAAAATGTGAGATGACATTCATAAATATTGACCGTTTCGTAGATAGAGATTGAAATATTTACGTAAAGGACATGATGCACTACAAACCCTTCATTTTTTGTTTGGATAAAAAACATATAAAGTCTACATGACATATAATGTAATATTCAAATATCAATATTGGGAGGCACCTACATGGTTCCAAGTAAAGATTCAATACTCCTAAGGAGCATGTAATTCTCTAGACAGATACATATGATACAAGAACAATATGCCTAAGGAGGAGGAAGAAGAAGAAGAAGAAGAGGCATCAAGAATTGGCTCTTTCTTCTAAACAAAATAGTTCTTGTAAAATTTGAGTGGAGAAATAACCACCCCCAAGATGAATCTTCCTAACGTGAAACTTGTAAATGGTATAATTTATCCTTTGTTTCTAATGCATTATGAGGAGAAAGACACATTCTTGATCACAAATGAGCCTAAATAAACAAATAATAATTATATCAATATAAGAAAAATAAATTAAACATGTAAAGGATCAATACAAGACACATTGATTTTTTTTTTAAAAGAGGCAACATAAGCACAATCCTCATGTTTCATTAAGAGAAAATATTCTAGGGCTAGAGAGTAAGCTCCATAATATAAATTCCACAACGCACATCTCTGGCTGAAAAAGTCATGGAGTCCTTCTGACAAGAATTAAAATCACTATGAATTTACAATTATTTCTTAAGAAGTTCTTTGTCTTCTCAGAGTTGCATAAATGTTATTCTAACAATAACAACATAAATTTAAATAGTTAAATTTTTTTTACAATGCATGAATTTTGGTTATATAGAAACAACCTTGTAAAGAAGATGAATGTGTAAATTTGAACTTAACTATTATAGAGATTTTAAGAGTCACATAAGTGCATGAATGAAATAATAATGAACACGAGACAAAGTTATTATCATGGAAAAATCCTTATGGGCTTATGGGAGAAAATAAAAAACACTTTAAAACTTGCATAATGTATAATCAAATCAATAAGAGATTATAACACACTTGTAACATGAAAGTTCTTACAAGAGTATCACCTCAAAACAATCTTGAAGGAACTTCACTAGCATCCTTCTAGTACCCAATCTTGCAAACAAAGCTCAATGATCAAACTCCTCCTCAATCCCTCATTATATAGGCTTCTCACAATTTGGACCACTTGTGGCTTTACAATATCATGTACAAAATCTCCATAATACATTTTGCATGTCATTAACATATGTTACCCAAGATAAGCACAAACCAGGTTAAAAAATTATCTCATCTCCAAAGTCTCAACCCCTATTTTTGACCTTATAGGTATCATGAAATGTGTCATATAATCTCTAAAATTGGCCCTTGTATAATATGGATATGACATCTATTAATAACTAATTTTACCTTTTTTGAGGCACCGACATGTAGGCAACTATCAACAACATTTTTAGAATTATCTAGAAAAAATACAAGGTTAAGATACATTTTTCTCAACAAACCTTAGGTCACTTTGATTAAAGAAATGATTATGTTTTCTATTAAAGATTGTATTTCTCTAATTGGATGCTAGTAACATGCTTTTTAGTTGTAGATGAAAGGTTATTGTTATGGGCACTTACAAAAAAGATTGTGATTTTATCAATTAATAGGTTGATTAGTTTTGTCACACTTGCTCAAATTGTCATTAGCAATAGAAGTCATAGGACAAGCCATATTCCTAGATGGTATAGAAGAACCTAATGATCCTTAGAGAACTAAGAAGGAAAAATGGCAAGGAAAGTGTGTTCCAAGGTCCAGGGGACCTAAAATGATGTAAACAAGCCTTAAATGGCCTAAAGATGTAATAAGTTTTATAGTTGAGTTAGAGGACCTAATGTCCTAATATATGTGATAATGTTCAATTTTGACCAAATGATAAAAATGTGTGTTTGTTTGGGTCTATGAGTCCTTGATAGGGTTCCTTTAGTCAAATTGGTAAATAACAAGGCTTTTTGTTGCTTTGGAAGTCATTAAATTAAGTTTGTGTTTGGAGAGAAATTGTCAAGTTTGAATTTGAATATCAACATCTAGTTGGCCTAACTGAAGTTTTAATCATTTGTTAATGTGATGGGTAGTTATAGTCAATTTTCTAAACTCTACAAGGTCTTATAAACTATAGAAAATGTACAGTAGAGGATTGGGATGAAGTAACCATTTAATGACTTCAAGATTGCCCTTAATAGATTATATCCTAATTTTGAATAAAATGAAGGTTTTTACTGATTATTCATGGTGTGTTGTTTAACTATTGCCAAATTCATAAGGATTATATTGTTTGCAATTAAAAAATGTTATTGCATACCTTTGCATTGATTTAAGTATATTTTTAAATCCTTTTCAATGTAATTTGTTGATTGATTTAAGGAACCATAGGAAGGGTAACCTCATTTTAAAGTTTTGAATGGAATAATGGTCATCCCACTATATGTCACCACTATCTATTGAAAAATATGCCTACAATCAATGTAATATAACCATACTCACATGGTGCAAAAAGAATAAAGGTTGAGTGGTGATCACCAAGGGAGAAGAGAAAAATGTTCAAGAAAGGTAAATGGAATGTGTGAGAAGCTATTGGATTGGTCAAGTTGTCTACACAAAGGTATTGTTTTATGATAGATTTTTTTTATGTTAAGGACATGGTGAGGATTTTTCAGGTGGGTTTGAAGGTGAGTGGAGGCTTATTTTGTTGATGCCCTAGTTTTAGAAGCTTAATAGTGAGGGTTTGGGAGTTAATGCATAAAATGAGTATGGCTAAGTAAACCAATGCAAGAATATGTGGTTTGGAAATAAATTGAGAAACTATGCAAAATTGAAGAATTTGGTTACAAGTTGAAAGGACACTTTCTTTGTAAAAGTGGCCTAATTAGGACTCTTGAAAGGGGTAGCAGGGTTTGGTCTAAGGTATTGGTCCAAAAAAAATGTTGTTAAATTTGACATATGTTGTATAAATTTTTAAAGGGTATCTAAAACCCTAATGTGTTTGGAGAGTTGTTTTGAAGAATTTGAAACTAAGTTGAAAAAACTAGTTTTGCAGAGCTAGTAGAATAGTTTCTCCATTTCACAACCAGTCAATTTGCACCTTTGCAAAATAGTGATTTGATTCAAATTTTGGATGAATGAAGTTGTGTATTAGGAATTAAGGAGCTGGGAAGAACTTAGACTATGGGATCCATGGTTGAGAAGTCTAAAGCAAAGTTTTTACATTTTGAGAGTATATAGAATTGAGTGAGAGTGAATAATCTTGTGCATTTGAAACTTATTTGAAAATAAGACCATACTATTATGCATCACTATAATATCTTGTTGCTGGCCCATTGATTAGTGAGATCAGCCATGGGATACATGTTGCACTAGTGGGCACTATGGAGGAAGAGCTTCAAGCGAAGGAACTAGAGATTATGATTGGTTGGCACATGACAAACTAGTTGGAGAGTTTGAAGATTGCAAAATGGTGTCTTCTTTGAATGGGCCCATGGTTATATTATGTAGTTTTTTTGTCCATGATGAAAATAGTTGAATCGATCTGTGTATATGGAATCTACAAGGTCCACACTATCACAAAAGAGATTAGAGGAAGGACCCAATTGATCCAACCCTCCCCTCTACGCCTCCAATCGTAACACTAAATTGAAATCAACAACAAAAAACTAGAGAAGGAAAGACATAGATGATCTAACATACCTTATATAAGACCAATGTAAGGTTTTGCCAAGAAAATCAATTCTGTAAACTCATTAGTAATCAAAATAGTATTTACAAATTCTGAACTAGAGACAACCATAAAAGATAAGAGTGGCTAGAGATCCATCAAAGTGGAAAAATATTTCCCTAGTCCCAAAATAGAGCCAACCCTCCAAAAAAGATGAGAGAACCAATGTACAAACATTTTCCAAAATGCCAAATATGAGAGGCACACTAAAGCATTGAATCAACTAAAATTTTAATCTCCTAAAATCAAAAGGTAGTTGGAGAATGAATTGCAACAATGTCATGAATAGCCTTTTATTGAGGGGTGTTATTCAAACCCTAGATTTTCAAGGGAAGTTAAATCATTGAAGAGATCAGGAGAAGTGAGCCTCAATGGGTTTAATAGACCCATATTCCACTCACAAATCCCTAGATAATTTAATCTTATCTTACTCCTTTTTGCAACCACCTTTCAAAGGATTATAAAACAAAACTTTCTTAAGGGGTCCTTCTCACTAAACCAAAGCCAGAGATGACCTTCTACCTTTATTGGATTTTAACACCTCCTTAACCAAATTTGCCAATACAATATCATCCTACAAACTTGCATGATCATTAGGATCTCTTGAATCAAGATCGCTAGAGGATGCCCTCAATGTAGCATGACATTTTAATGGTATTATCCTACTCCCACATGATATCCATACTCATACTCACAATCTCAAAAGAGACTTAAAGTGTCTAACACCTCAAATTAGTTGAAGCCCTCAACATTCTATTTACCCCAATATGACCTATTCTTTGTCCTACCCTTGCACTAGTCTTATCAGGTGTAAAATCATCATTATTGAGGTCACCATCTCTTAAAGGGGTTCTTCTTTACACCTTTTATCCACTTTCAAAGTTGGGGAAAAAGTACTACTAGGCAACGTCTAAATCACACACACACAACACTCTATGGCTCAAAAAGGGTCATAGGATACTCTATGACCCCTTTCTATCCATTGAAACACAAGATGCATGTCTCTAGGCATCTGAGGACCCCTAGGAACATATGTTGTGGTATAATGGGTTGAAATAGGATATAAAGTATCCCATGACCCCTTTCGACCCATTCAACATGTGTATCCCTAAGGAACCCCTAGGAACATGCATTGTCATATAGTTTATTAACTTAAGTTACTAATATATATAATAAGTAGTAACTATGTATAAAATAATTATATAATACTAAATAATTATAATCATTTAATTCTATATAATAAATTTTAGTAACTATATATATAACTATAACTATATTATACTAGAACTATATAACTTAAAAATTGGTCCACCTTTGATTTTGGAAAATAACAATCAATATTTGACTTAAATTGGTACCCACTCCCTTTACATTTGAATTTGGTGCCATGATTTGGGCACATAGATTGGGTACCTGTTTCGAAATCATGTATCCAATAAGATGGGGTGTTACTTTTTTGGTTTGGTATTAGGATGGGTGGGATTTTGAAATGCTTTCATATGTTTCGAAACTACATATTTTTCATATCACCACTTTTAGACACACCATGATCCTACATAGGTCATGTGTATGTGTGTGTATGCACATGCACTTATATATATATACACACACACACACACATACATATATATACATATATACATATATACATATATGTATGTATATATGTATATATACATATATATATATATGTGTGTGTGTATATACATATATACATACATATATATGTATATATACATATATTCATTACATATATATACATATATATATGTATATATGTATATATATATGTATGTATATATATACATATGTATATATACATATATAGATATATGTATATATACATACATATATATACATATATACATATATATATATATAGATATACATATATATATACATATATATATATATATGTATGTATATATGTATATATATATATATATATATATACATATATATATATATATATATATACATATATATATATATATATATACATATATATATATATATATATATATATATATATATATATATATATATATATATATATATATATATAACTAACAAGGGGGACTCTCTATTTTATTCAAACTACTCTCAACTCTTATATATTCTAAGTTGTTATTTAACCACTACTCTAGAACCACCTACACCTTTATTAACTTAGGACATTGATAGTCAAGGTGTCCATACTAATGAGAAATCTTACAACAAAAGGAAGAGATTCATAACTATTGAACCATGATAAAAAGCTGACTAGATTTCTAAAGAGTTTGGCAATGGATCATGTCAACACAAATATAGGTAAAAATGTTACCTCTTTGTCACTAGCTTTTTGACCTATGGTCAAACAAGCAAGGCATCAATTCTTTGCAAAATATCTTCCTACCAAAACTCCAAAGCAAACCACAAGAAACAAACCTGGAATGAAAATTCATTTGTTGAATTGAAAACATGATCCTCCATGAAAAACATGATTCCAATCCAGCATTCAAGTGAGCCATAATGGCTTAAACATCACACGCTAAGCTTAATTCCTAAACCAAAAAGTATTAAATAGTCAAAATTAGGAGAACACAACCATGGAATAATTGTTTGTAGCCAACATAAGCATGAGATCATTGAAAACTTTGTGAAAACTTGAAAATCTACTTCAATTTGTTTAGAAATGCATTTTTTAGCAAAATTCAATGAGATGCCTCCAATGAGTCAATAAACAAGTGGATAAAAGAAACAAGCTAAGTTTAGATATATTTATTTGATTTAAAATTTAGTACAAAAAGGATCCTCACATAGGGATGGATGTGGATATGGATCGAACCCACCCACATTCCCTATGTGATACAGATCTAGAGGTCCGTAAACTTGGAATCTTGATGGTAACCTAATAATTGGAAGCAAAAATAAATTAGAAAAATAGTTTTCGTAAACATAAAGTAAATTTGACACCAAAACATTTTACATCTTACTCTTCCCAAATCTAGTAAAAAGTAGAGGAGAGGTAGGACTAGAGCATCTAATCATAGGACTTTTCTATGCATGTACCTTCTCGCTTGACATGATAGGATGTGACTCAAGCTCCATCCTCGATGCAAAATGCTTTTGGAATTTGTAATGAATCCTCAACCTCTTCATCCTGCTCATCCTTCTTAGTGTTATCCAATGTGAATTTGAATCCAAATCCAATCACCACCTCTATAGCCTACCTCAACAAATAATAGATGCAATCCTTAACAAACAATGGAGTTTGTTCTTGCACTATCTAATTACTGTAAGCTATATCATCTAAATCTATTGGACCACCTAATATTTCCTCTACCTTTCTTGTGTGCAACCAAAAATTATATTGGACAAAGGCAAGCTTGTTGAGGCATTTCCAAGCTAAACAAAAATTATATTGCATAGACAAGGTTATTGAGGCATTTCTAAACTAATGTATTTTTTGAGGCATTTCACTCAAATTATAAGTTCGACGGCTATCTCTACATAAATGTGTTTCACTGTAGTAATTATTTAACTAATTTTAATGGATTGCTATACTAATTTTGAAAGGGGTTGTTGAAACTCATTTTGACTCCAATATACTTGATATACTTGTGTTGAGAAGGCTTGTGAAGTCTTGTGAAGCATGGTAATAAACCCTAATTTGAGCATATGGAGGCAATATTGCATTACAAAGGAAACAAACATTACAAGAATAATACTTTACTGTGGTACTTGGTGGGATCATGTTAACTGTTGAAATTTTGAGCATGTTGCAGTTTAGGAGATTTCCACAATCTATGAATTATGCAACTGTCTTTCTAGGGAAAGATTGTGTATAAAAAATAAAAATAACCATCAATGTTTCAAATCATACTCCGTGATCCATCTATCATGATATGATGACCTACCATATAGAGGACTTGTTTTGGTAAGTGATTTGATATGATGACATTGACCAAAAAAAATAGGAAGATTGTGAAACAACATTCTTCAAATTAGGCAATGATGACCACTCCATTTGTCGACTCTTGGAGAGTTGTATTCTTCAATGAGTTGTATTTATAGTGAATGCCTAAGATGTGATGTAAGTTGATCAGGTTGTATTGATACTTTATGATTATCTTTAAATAATAGTGTGTAATAGAGTGAGACCTTGTAGAATCTTGTCTATTGTTTGAAAATGAATTAGGGTATGTTTCCTTAAATACAAGACTACAAAACATAAGCTAACAAATTTTTTCTTAAATCAACACAAAAGAAACTAGGTCATGGGTTATGAAGACCAAAATTTAGGCCCAAAATCATTTTAATAATTCATATGGTTCCACTAGGTTAGGTAACTTGCAAACTATAGATTTGGTTCATTAAAGGAATGGAAAAACTAAGAATTGCAAAAGGTCACTTGGAATGTGTGTAAATGGAATATATTAGGATTTGGGCAATTTACCAAGTTTTTCCTACGATGGACCACTTGTGCTTGTCATTTCATAAAGCGCTATGTTCTCAAATTGGACCAAAATAAGAGGGTAAAATGTGTTTGTTCTAAACCCTCTCGTTTTCATTTTCAATGTGATCATAGAATTTTGTATATACCATATAGTCGTTACTTGCTTTAGATAGTATGTTTGGTGTGTATTCTTCATCACATTGAAAAACAACTTTAAATCCTATTTACATATTTGAGTTTGGGCATAGAATAAATACTTGTGTTTCCATCCCCAAAGTCTACTTTTTTATGCTTCATCTCATTCTCTATTGACAAATTTGAGTGTGGTTTTCTTTTGAAAGTCAAGGTTTTTTGTAAATGTGATCAGTTTAGGGGATGAACTTGACTATTGTATTTGAACAAAGTACAAAGAGTGTTAGTTAAAATAAGACTTGCCTCTTAGAAGTGGAATCTTGTCAACATTGGACAAGACTATAAGAAATTTTGACCATAACGAAGTATAGTTGGAGAGTGGATTGCCCTCTCCTCCCAAGCTATATTATATTATTCTTTTTAATGTGTGAATTCAAGCCTCACTAGAGCCTTTGTGGTATATGGAGAATACCCTTAGTTGAGCTTGTAAACCCTATAATTTCAAATAAAATGGCCATAATCTCTTGTGCATGCATAGATCAATATACCCACTTTATTAGGCTCATTTATGGGTTGGTTTTCTTGAATGTTTAGAGCTCCTTCTCCACTTGAAACAAAAAGGGGATAAAAACCCAAATTCAACCATAGGAAAGAGTCATCATCTTCAAATTTTGATTGTCAAATTTAAAAAATTAAATCAAATAAAGATTAAAAATTGTATTCATGAATTTAAAGGTTATTAATGTGCCTCGTTCCCTTAAATGCTCATTGCTTATGTCTCTTTCCAAACCAATCACACCTTGGGAAAATTAAAATTTTGTAAAATCAAAATATATTCATGTTAACCACAAAATCAAAGCATTGGGAAAATTTGATGACAAGGGAAGAGATTTCATTTATAATTGAATGATTCCACAAGTACTTTCAAGAAGAAACTCAAAACATTCATGTATCATCTTCAAATGTGGTGATATAAGATCTTCATAGAACTCTCACTTAAAAAAGATGGTTTGAACAAGATCCTAAAGGTACATATTTAAATCCAATTTACATATTTGAGTTTGGGTGTAGAATAAATACTTGTGTTTCCATCCCCAAAGTCTACTTTTTTATGCTTCATCTCATTCTCTATTGACAAATTTGAGTGTGGTTTGCGTTTGAAAGTCAAGGTTTTTTGTAAATGTGATCAGTTTAAGGGATGAACTTGACTATTGCATTTTAACAAAGTACAAAGAGTGTTAGTTAAAATAAGACTTGCCTCTTAGAAGTGCAATCTTGTCAACATTGGACAAGACTATAAGAAATTTTGACCATAACAAAGTATAGTTGGAGAGTGGATTGCCCTCTCCTCCCAAACTATATTATATTATTCTTTTTAATGTGTGAATTTAGGCCTCACTAGAGCCTTTGTGGTATATGGAGAATAACCTTAGTTGAGCTTGTAAACCCTATAATTTCAAATAAAATGGCAATAATCTCTTGTGCATTCATAGATCAATATACCCACTTTATTAGGCTCATTTATGAGCTCCTTCTCCACTTGAAACAAAAAGGGGATAAAAACCCAAATTCAACCATAGGAAACTGTCATCATCTTCAATTTCTCATTGTCAAATTAAAAAAATTAAATCAAATAAATATTAAAAATTATATTCATGAATTTAAAGGTCATTAATGTGCCTCATTCCCTTAAATGCGCATTTCTTTTGTCTCTTTCCAAAACAATCACACCTTGGGAAAGTTAAAATCTTGTAAAATCAAAATATATTCATGTTAACCAAAAAATCAAAGCATTGGGAAAATTTGATGACAAGGGAAGAGATTTCATTTATAATTGAATGCTTTCACAAGTACTTTCAAGAATAAACTCAAAACATTCACCTATCATCTTCAAATGTGGTGATATAAGATCTTCATAGAACTCTCACTTCGAAAAGATGGTTTGAACAAGATCCTAAAGGTACATATTTAAATCCAATTTACATATTTGAGTTTGGGCATAGAATATATACTTGTGTTTCCATCCCCAAAGTCTACTTTTTTATGCTTCATCTCTTTCTCTATTGACAAATTTGAGTGTGGTTTGCTTTTGAAAGTCGAGGTTTTTTGTAAATGTCATCAGTTTAGGGGATGAACTTGACTATTGTATTTTAACAGAGTACAAAGAGTGTTAGTTAAAATAAGACTTGCCTCTTAGAAGTGGAATCTTGTCAAAATTGGACAAGACTATAAGAAATTTTGACCATAATGAAGTATAGTTGGAGAGTGGATTGCCCTCTCCTCCCAAACTATATTGTATTATTCTTTTTAATGTGTGAATTCAGGCCTCACTAGAGCCTTTGTGGTATATGGAGAATACCCTTAGTTGAGCTTTTAAACCCTATAATTTTAAATAAAATGGCCATAATATCTTGTGCATTCATAGATCAATATACCCACTTTATTAGGCTCATTTATGGGTTCGTTCTCTTGAATGTTTAGAGGTCCTTCTCCACATGAAACAAAAAGGGGATAAGAACCCAAATTCAACCATAGGAAAGTGTCATCATCTTCAATTTCTCATTGTCAAATTTAAAAAATTAAATCAAATAAAGATTAAAAATTATATTCGTGAATTTAAAGGTCATTAATGTGCCTCGTTCCCTTAAATGCTCATTGCTTATGTCTCTTTCCAAAAAAATCACACCTTGGGAAAATTAAAATCTTGTAAAATCAAAATATATTCATGTTAACCACAAAATCAAAGCATTGGGAAGATTTGATGACAAGGGAAGAGATTTCATTTGTAATTGAATTCTTCCATAAGTACTTTCAAGAAGAAACTCAAAACATTCGCCTGTCATCTTCAAATGTGGTGATATAAGATCTTCATAGAATTGTCACTTCAGAAAGATGGTTTGAACAAGATCCTAAAGGTACATGTATGTAATAGAAATGGCCCTGGAATTGAATATTGGTTATTAACTTTAATTTGTACTTGCCAACAATGTTAATTATTTTACCTTCATGTCCCTAGTCGCAAGGAATAAGATCTTATATATTTCACTACTTCTATCCAAACAAATATAGTTAGTGTGTCCATCCCTATCACAACACTAGCCAACATCTTGACTCAACCATACAATGCCTTCAAGTTTAAATGCCATGACTAGTTTACACTTGATTCATCTTGTCCCATTGCAACTTATATCTCACCACTAGCATTCCAATTCCAAAAAAGTCTCCTTTATCAAGTCCTTACATAGGATTTGTGGCATCCTTAGTCTAACCCTTATCCATTCCACAAGAAATATCATCTCTCATCATTTCTAATAACCAAAAAAGTCACCCAATAGAATCTCATGCCTATACATATTGATAAACCTTGCCGATCATTCCATGTGAGCATACCTATCCAAAATAAATGTTGCCTAGTCAATCCCTTGGCTGAACTTATACTCTAAAAAGTCAACATTTATTTTGCATGTGACATAGTGAACCACTTATATCCTTTATCCATTTTTAATGGTAGCATTACATTATTTGAAAATTAAAATTCAAATGGGCCACTCTCTCAATGGTCATTGTGTTAGCCATGCCAAGTTCTCCCCTAAACATTTTTTAATTGAGAGACTTGGTGAGGATTTCTATAATGTTTTCCTCATGTTACCCTGAAAAAATCCTAGACCCTTATGGTAGTGGTTTTTGGAGGTTATCATTGCTGGAAAAAAGGTTAAATGAGAAAAGACTAAGAAAAAAGGTTAAAGGGAGATGATTAAATTTCACTATTGACTTAAGAAGTACAATTAGAGGATAAAGCACTATCAAAACCTTAAACTTCTTACCTTATTGAAAATAATATGACCTATCAATGAAGTAAAGAGGAAAAGTAAAAAATAGTTTATGGAAACACTAGAAACCCTAATTACATCATGAAGCAAGGCAAAATGATATAAGTGAAAAGAAGAGGAGAGAGGAGAGAGGGGAATGAAACAAGAAGAAGGAGAGTTGGAGAAGTTCTTTTGCATGGGCATACTGACTATCATAAGAGTGAATAGTACAAGAAGCTATTGGAAAGAGATTAGACGGTGAAGAGTGTAAGGAAACTTAGGTGCGGAAACAACTTCCTACACTAATCTCTTAAGAGAAGTATGGTGCAAATCCTATTAAAATATTTTACACTTACAGATTCAATATCATGTAAACAACAATATTTCAGCCAACCAAGCATAAAGAAAATAGATAGAGAAAGAAACACAAAACACAAAGATTTGTCAGTGGGGAAAAAACTTTTGGTAAAACAACCCCACCCCTCAAGAACCTGCACAATGTATTATCTTCAACACAAGGTTACAATACACTTGCAATGCAAGCTCAACAGTGACAATAGAAGACTCCAGTAGCAACTCATAGTACCAACAATACACTTTTTCGCATCACTTCTCTTTGCAACCCTAAAAATTCTTATAACATGCGCTTCACTTTAGGGCTACTCCTAAAGGTAACCGTATTAGGGTTTTACCATTCTCTGAGAAAATAAGAACCCTAAAAAATTTAACCCCACTATTGCGGTAGAGTGTACTGTACTCAAATTTATCAGTTGCCACATGTCTTCACCTGTCATTGAATCTTCCTGACATAGCTCTTACATGTCATAGGAATCTGTCATAATCATTTTATCAATGATCTCCTTATACACAATTCAAGATGCCGACACATCAACATTATTTGCAAGAAATACATTTTACAAAAAAAATAATAAGAATAGGAATTATCCAAGGTTGAGACACCTTATTCCTAACAAAGAGTATAGTAGACTTTTCAAGCAAAAAAGAAAGGAAAATATAGGTCAATTTCTTGTTGTTTGTACCTAACAAGTTTGTTAACAAAATTCTTAAATCCTTTGACAAGGTGGTCTTTATCATGACTTGGAAGTTCTTATTTTGAACTCATTGTAAATCTTCTAACAAGGTGAACATTGTATTAGTGGGATTACATCTCTTAACTTAGTATTCTTTGATAGGATTGTTGATACTCTTAATAGGGTATTAGACACTTTTAACAAGGTGATGACATTATTGTAAGCTCTTAATAAGGCACCTTATTGCTGCACTGATAATTTGTGGATATCATCCCCATCATAGTTTTTCTTGATGACAAAGGATTTCTTATGATACCAAAATTGACATGTATTTAAGAGTTTATTGTTTAGTTAATTTACATTATTGCACATCATATGATAAAATAATATGGGTAAAAAGATATACTTTAATAATTATGAGTCTACAGGAATTGAAATAGAATCTTGATGAATATTACTAGGAGGATGAAGTATATAGAGGCAATTAGGTTAAATTAGTGACAAGTTTTACTATTCACCTTTGGCATTGCTATCAAAAGGGAACACACACACACACACATATATGTATGTATGTATATGCATATACATACATACATTATGTGTGTGTGTGTGTGCATATATATATATATATATATATATATATATATATATATATATATATATATATATGTATGTATGTATGTATATTGTTGGAAACTATAATTGGAACAATTGTTGTATTGTCATTGATGTCAAATCTATTGGTGAGATAGTTTTCTATCTGATCTAAATTTCATATCTATTTGATTGATGGAGAGGATTTGAGAAGTTGTTCATAAAAAAAGCATCTAGGGAAAAGGTTGAGTTATGAAGAGCAAACTACAAATGAACATTTGACTAGTTAGACTTTGACAAGACAAAGTGATTGTTTAAATTACATTGATAGAGGAGAAGACAATAATGTTCAAGTCTTGAAAGTGTGATCAAAGATAGATCACTTGTGTAGGCTTGTTTGAGTAATAGAATAAAAGACTAAGGAATCTTGATGAACATGTTGAGTGATACTAGTGTCAACCGAGCCATAGTAAGTGCTGAGAAAATTTAGGGTTGATCGAGCATCAGTATCAACTGAGTGATAGTGTTGATGTTGAGCAAGAAGTTTTATAGCAACTGAGTAACTCAGTGGTGATTGAGTGTTAGAACTTAATGTTTGTCAAGGAAAAATGTTTTAACTATTTGCAAGGAATCATAATTTCCAGCCAACTAAGTTGATTTCTTAGGATATGTAAATTTTGTTGAAGATAAGGATCGATCACTTATGTAGGCTTGACTGACTAATAGAGTAAAATACTAAGGAATCTTGATGAACATGTTGAGTGATGCTAGTGTCAAACAAGCCATAGTAAGTGCTAAGAAAATTTAGTGTTGAACGAGCATCAATATTGACTGAGTGATAGTGTTGATGTCGAGCAACAAGTTTTATAGAGACTAAGTAACTTAGTGGTGATCAAGTGTCAGAACTTAATGTTGGTCAAGGAACAATGTTTTAACTATTTGTGAGGAATCATGATTTCCAGCCAACTAAGCTAATTTCTTGGGATTAGGAAAATGTGTTGAAGATAAGGATCAATGAGTTGGATCATTTAATTTTAGGAGAGGATTAGGTAAACTACCTAAGAGATAAATTAAAGGAGAAGTTTCTAGAAAAGTAGTGATAAATAAAATGGCAATTAGATACATTTTATCTGATGGTTCAAATTGTGAACCCTAAGATCTATGGTGTTGATTAAGAAACAAAAGATCAGAACTACCTATTTAAAAGAGATACAAAGGAAAATGTTTTATAGAGAGTATGTGGGTAGATAGGTTGTGCACATATGAAGGAGTTCTAGAGAGTTGAAGTTGTTACTGATGTTGTTGATAGGAGAATCTAATTAGAAGGCTTAATTGAGTTGAGAAGAAGTGAAGGGTGATTTCTTGAAGAGTTGCCATGCAAATATGAGATTGAGACAACAATGAGGCCAAACAATGAATTAGTATTAGGAGCTAAACAAATATCTGAACATGCAAAGTGAGTTGTACTTAATAAATCAAACATGTTGTTACTTTCTAACCATTGTGAATATTATTTGAATTCCTTTAATCAAGGTTGACCTAAAAGTCATAATGACTTAATAGTATATGTAAATCCTTTACCCGGGTGTCGTTCTAATGGAATTTTCTAAAGTCCTCTAACAAGGCCACTCCTAATGGGGTGATTAAATCCTTTAACAATGTGTATTGTAACCTTTAACATGGTTGGCTCCTAATAGGGCTCATTTCAAAAGAGTGAAAATTGGTGATATGTTACTGGTAGTTTTTTCCAAATTGGGTTTCCATGTTAAATCCTAGTGTCAAAATTGTGTGGATGTTATTATGATGCTTTATTGGTTTAAGTTTAAATTTTACAAGTCTATTATTTTAAAGAACAATGGACAACCAACTAATGTTGCAAATAGATTACAGTAGAGACCGAGCAATGGAATGATAACATTTGAAATTGTTTAAGTGTTTGCTTGTTCAATTGGTACATTCAGACCTTGGATAACTTATTCACTCCCTTCCCCTCTCAATTATTCGAAATATTCTAACAACACACACACACACACACACACACACACACACACACACATATATGTACATGTATATAGATATATACATACATGTATATAGATATATACACATGTATATACATATATATAAAGATGTATGCATATGTATATACATAGATATGTATATATATACATACATACATATATACATACATATATATATGTATATATATGTATATGTGTGTATACACACACACACATATATACATATACATATATACACACATATATACATATATATATGTATATATGTATATATATGTATGCATGTATATATATGTAAGTATATATATGTGTGTATATATCTATATATATCTATATATATGTATGTATATATATGTGTGTATATATCTATATATATATATGTATATATATATATGTATAAATGTATATATGTACATATATATGTACATATATATGTATATATATACATATATATGTACATATATATACATATATATACATATATATATGTACATATATATGTATATATATATACATATATATATGTATATATTATATGTATACATATATATATATGTATATATATATATATATATATATATATATATATATATATATATATATATCTGGAGAATGATACATACAAGGAGAATTTGATTATATATGGTAAACAATAGATGTGATGGATTAGAAAAAGTATTATGAAGGATAAAAAACAAAGGAGGAGTAGTAAAGCTAGAAAAGTAAGGGTATATATTGTAATAAGTAATGATAAAGTTTTTCCATCAACGCCAAAGGGGGTATTGTTACCTTGAAAAATTCCTAGACCCTTGTGGTAATGATTTTTGGAGGTTGTCATTGCTAGCAAAAAGGATAAAGGAGAAAAGATGAAGCAAAAATGTTAAAATAAGATGACTGAGCTTCACTATCATATTAGGAAGTACTATTTGAGGATAAAGTGCTATCAAAACCCTAAATTGCTTACCTTATCAACAACAATAATAGCTATTGACGAAGCAAAGAGGAAAAGAAAAATATAGTTTATGGAAACATTAGAAACTTATATTAGGTCATGAAGCGAGGAAAAATGATATAAGTGAAAAGAAGAAAAGAGAGTAGAGAGAGGAATGAAACAAGGAGTTTGGAGAAGTTATGTTTGCATGGGCATAGTGACTAACATAATAGTCAATAGTGTAAAAATCTATTAGAAATGGACCAAAGTGTGAAGAGAAAAGTGGACCAATCAAAAAAAAGGGAAAGCCTAATATAGGTCAATTTCTTTTTGTTTATACCTAAAACGTTTGTCAACAAAATTGTTAAATCCTTTGACAAGGTGGTCTTTAATAAGAGTTAGAAGTTATTATTTTGAACTCATTGTAAATCCTTTAACAAGGTGAACATTGTATCAATGGGATTAAATCTCTTAATAGAGTAGTCCTTAATAGGATTATTGATACACTTAACATGGTATTAGATAATTTTAACACGGTATTGTCATTCAGAAGATGAATTTATTGTAAGTTCTTAATAGGACACCTTATTGTTGTAGTGATAAGTTGTGGGTATCATCCCTATTATAGTTTTCCTCTTTGACTAAGGGTTTTTTGCTATAACAAAATTGTTGTGTTATGTGTTCAAGAGTTTATTGTTTTGTTACTTTAAATTATTACACATCATATGAATGTATTAACTATCGATAATGTTATTAGTTATGCAAAATAACTATCAGTTTAAGTGTTTGACAAATTATCAATTTATCTTATGAAAAGAGTAAATAAACTAAAAGAATTATAGGTAATGATGTAACCCCCCTCCCCCTCTTAATACCCCACCTATAGCTTACCAACACCTTAGTGCATACATATTGCAATATCATGGTCCTATCTTTGACAACCTAGCTTATCTTACATTTTTCCACTTATTAGTCCCCATTTTTGTGCACATTTTCAAAAAAATCTTATCAAAATTGGCGAACAATTAAAATTTGGGATTTTTTTTTCCTTGATGAGGGCAACTCAGGACGAGTTTGTTCTATATTTTATGACCCTATCATTGAGAGTCACCCTTGACATGCTAACATTGACCCAAATTTGATTTGAAGATTGGTATTGTAATCTTGAGCAAGATTATATATCCTATGTTGGCCTCCTTTGGCCTTTGAGTCCTAGAATGACCTAGAAAGGTACATAACTTATGCTATCTCTCCTACTTCAGCAAGGAATAAGCGATTTCTGATGATTGATTTGTATCTCTTAATTGGGATAGAAACATTGTAAGAATAGTTAGATAGTGATAGTAGATAGCCTAATGATGACATTAGTAAGTGCACAAGGTCAGTAGTCACTCGTGTGAGAAGTTGTAAACATTGTGAGCAGATAGTGACTTGTAATTTTGAAAAGATGTAATGTTTAGTAATATCTTAATTAGGTCCTATTATAATTAATTGGGAAAGCCTCAAGGCCAACTCAAGGAATTATTTTGAGGACATAGTATAAAGGAAGGTTATTTTCCTTGTAATGAAGTGTGCAACATACAATGAAGTGTATGAATTGTATAAGTGATATGCAAAGTTGGTAAATGCATGTAAGTGATTCACGGGATTATTTGGATGCAAAGTTGGTGATCTAGTATTGAGATTAGAAGAGGATATGTCCAGTCAAGGGGATAAAGGAGTTTGATATCATTCATTTCTATTATTCTACAAGGAATAATACAGAGATCAGTTGGATAATGAGTTTGATGATATTGCCCTTGAATTTGTTTGGACAGTGGGTCCTTCTTCCTTATAACTCCTAATAGGGTTCACACAACTCCTAAAAAGGCTGGCACAAATCCTAAAAGGATTGGCACAACTCCTAACAAGGTTGGAATCTCCTAACAGGGATTCAAAGTCTCCTAATAAGGACTAATATGTACTAAATGAATTTCATTGGCTCCTAATAGAGTTCATCCTCTTACAAGGAACTTTTAAGTTAGTACATCATTTTGTGGGTACAATTCCCATTGGGGTTTTCCCTAGTTAACATATATGGTGTTATTATGTATGTGTATCTTCTTATGGTTACTGATTATATTGTTCACATGGTTAAGGATTAATAATGTTGATAAATATTTTAATATTTGGATGACTGATTCAACCCCCCCGCCTTCTCAGTTATCTTGGTGGACTTTACTTTGTAACAATTGGTATTAGAGCATTAGGTCCTTGAAGAAAAAGCTTAGTAGCTTAAGGAGATCAATGGCAGGTTACTTTAGAAAAGAAAGTCCTAAATTTGATGGAATTAACTATGACAGTTGGAAGGAGAAGATGAATACTCATTTTCTATGTTTGGGTCTAGGGTATTGGCTGATGACAAAGAATGGAAAGAAGATTGTGGAAGAAAGCAATCTTGAGGATCATAGTAAAGTTAAAAGAGATCTATTTATGTACAATATGATTGCCAGAGAAGCATTATTGTCATATCTTCCTAAGAATGAATACAGTTAGGTAAAATCTTTAGAGATGTCTCATGAAATTTGGGTAGCCTTAGAATCTACTTTTGAGGGCGATAAGCATGCTAAATTAGAATACAGAAGTGGATATATTTGTTTCAAGATGCTAAAATGGTGGAAGATGAATGTTTAAAAAGCTATATTGGTAGAATATCATAAATATTTGTAGGAATTGAGTCTTGCAGTTGATTTAAAGATGAAGATGAGATTATATGGAAGATCTTGAAAACTTTGACATGACCATTCAGACAAACAACATAGATGATTGAGCAAGTGATACCTTGTACTGAGAAGTTTACCAGAGAGACTCTACTTGGAAGATTGGATGCAACGAAAGTAAGTTTAAAGAAATTTGGAGAATTTCCCAAAGTGGAAATAACTTTTAATGCATTGAGATTTCATCCTTCTTTATCAAGAAGTTCAAGCACTAGTGGAGACTATGCTAGCAGTAGTAGATTTAGACTTGATGAAGATAGAATAATTGAAGAAGGAATTACCCTGCTTGTTATAAGAGAACTAGCTAATAAGACAACTTTAAAAAGTTGGATTTGCAATTAATTTGGTCATTATGCTTCTAAGTGTCCTAAAAGAAAGAAAAAGTATAAGAAGAATTGCAAGTCTAGAAGACCTAGAGATTGTTGTATGCAAATGAAGATGATGAGTCTGAGGAAAGAATTCAGAGTGAAAGTGATGATGAATTAGGATTTGTAGCTATAAAAGAATAAAACAATCTTGAAAAATCAATTATAGGAAAAAAAGTCCTAGTTTCGCAAGTTGAAAAGAAATTTGATTGGATTATAGACAGTGGGTATTCACATCATATGACTAGAGACATGAATAATTTTTTAAAGTTTAGTAATCATGATGGAGGAATTTTTAGAGTTGGTAACAATACAACTTCTCATATCAAGGGAAAAGGATCTATTACTCTTGATGGAAAGACTAACATTGATAATGCTTATTTTGTTAATGGATTAAAGCATAACCTATTGAGTGTTGGAAAATTGGTTGATAAAGGTTATTAGTTTCAATTCACATAGAAGACATGAATTATCAAGGATAAAGATGTTAAGTTTATTGGCACTGGTACAAGATCCAAAGGTAATGTGTTTCAATTGAACCATATAGAGATTACTTGTTTGGTTACAAAGGTGGATAAAAATTAGTTATGGCATAGAATATTTTTTCATATAATCTTTGATAATATTGTAAAGGCCAGTAGTACATTTGTTGTCAAAGATTTACCTAAAATTATGAAACCTACTAATGTTGTTTGCAAAGAGTGTGTTATGGCTAAGTAGAAGAAAGTTTATTCTCCTAGCAAGAAGTTTGTCTCCATAATGAAATTGGAGATTGCTCATACAAATTTGAGTGGTTTGACAAGAACAACAGGATTCTATGGTGAGATTTACTGTATGATTTTTGTTGATGATTTCACAAGAATGATGTGGGTAGCATTTCTTAAAGAAAATTCTGAAGAATTTGAAAATTTTAAGAGTTGAGAATGAATCTAGAGTAAAGATAAAATGTTTTTCATTAAATAGAGGTGGGAAGTTTACTTCAAGAGAGCTTAGTACCTTTTGTGAATAAAATGGTATTAAGAGACAACTATCAACACCTAAGACTCTTGAGAAAAATGGGATGTTTGAAAGAAGAAATAGGTTTGTAACAGAAGTGGCAAGAGCTATGATGTTTTAGAATGATGTATCCAAGACATTTTGGAGAGAAATAGTCAATGCAACTATATACACCATGAACATAGTGCAGATTAGAAAAAGATACAAACAAGACTCCCTATGAATTATGGTTTGGACATGCACCCTCAATAAAATATTTTAGAATTCTTGGAAGTAAGTGTTACATAAAGGGAGATGATGATGTTGGTAAGTTTGATGCAAGAAGAGATGAAGGTATGTTCCTTGGCTATTCATTGAAAAAAAAATCTTATAGATGTTTTAATCAAAGAATTAAGACTATTTTTGAGTGCACAAATGTGAAAGTGGATGAAAAGTTTGGAGTTAAAGAAAGAAGGCTGGATTCTAATTTTGATGAAGAAGAAGATAATTCTAAACATATTAGAGAGAATCTTAAAGTTTTCTTTGAGACTAACAATGGTTTATAGAATGATGTTCAAATCATTGAACAAAGAGAATAAAAAAGATCTAAACCTAGAGAATAAGTATGACTTATAACAATAACACCTACACCAAACTAGAATTTGAAAAATAATCACCTTGTTGATTAGATTATTGGAAGTAAAGATAAAGGACTTATGACAAGAAATAAAGTACATGAAGAATTGTGTCTGATTTCTCAAGTTGAACCAAAGAGTGTAGATGAGGCATGCAAGGATGATAATAGGATTTAAGCAATGAATGAAGAACTAGATTAGATTATGAAGAATAAGACATGGGAATTGGTTCCTAGACCTAACGACAAGAATGCCATAGGAACCAAATGGGTTTTTAGAAATAAGATAAATTAACAAGGTGAGGTTGTGAGGAATAAAGAAATATTGGTATGCAAAGGATATTCACATAAAGAAGGCATATGTTATGAAGAAACATTTTCCCCTATTTCTACACTTGAAGCATGAAGAATGTTCTTTGCTTATGCAACAAGTAATAAGTATCAGATGGATGTAAAGTTAGTATTTTTGAATGGAAAACTTGAAGAAGAAGTCTACATGGAGAAAAGTAAAGGATTTCCTTTGATAGAAGAAAAAGACATGGTATGTAGATTAAAGAAAGCATTGTATGTTCTAAAGAAAGCACCTAGAACTTGGTATGCAAGATTGGACAAATATTTAGCAAAGTTGGGATTTCATAAGGGTACAACATATAGAAATTTATATTTGAAATAAATTGAGAATGGATTTTTGATTATTGTAATATTTATGGATGGCATGCTCTTTGGAGGAAATGATGAAGTGAGTGACAAATTTTCTAATGAAATGAAGAATGAATTTAAAATGAGTATGATTGGAGAGATGAATTTTTCTTGGGTCTGTAGATTGTACAAAATAGTGATGGTATCTTCTTATCACAAGTTAAGTGTTTGAAGGACTGGTTGAGAATATTTGGCTTAGAAAGTTGTAAGCTTGTTGGTATACCTATGATAATTGGTCACAAGTTATCTAGAAAAGATGAGACACCTAAAGTTGAGAAAAAGAAGTATAGATCTATGATTAGAGGTTTCCAATATTTAACTCACACCAAAGAAAACATAGAAAATTCAGTTGGGATAGTAGCAAGATTTCAAGCTGATCCTATAGATTCAAATTATGCAACAATAAAGATAATATTTTGGTATTTGAAGGGACACTTGATTTTGGATTTTGGTATGACAAATCAAGTGGTTTTACTTTGTGTGCATATACTGATGTAGATTGGATAAGTAGTATGGATGATAGAAAAAGAACCAGTGGTGGATCATTTTTCATTAGACAAAGATTGGTCTCTTAGCTAAGCAAGAAATTGGACTGTATTTCACAGAGTATAAAAGAATCAAAGTATGTAACAATAGGAAAAAATTGTAATCAGATCATGTAGATGAAGTAGATGATAAAGGATATTGAGATAGAATTATTAGAACCTATTATCATACATTGTGATAAAATTGTTTATTGATGGAGTTATAAACATGATAAATAAGATACTGACTTTTGGTATGCTCTATAAACCTATTTCGAGTCTTCTCCTTGCTAATTGATACTCTCCTATGAACTGATAATACTAGTCTTCCCCTTTCACTTCACTTCTATGAATAGGTCACTTGCTCTATTAAGTGATAATAGAACCCATCATTGACTTATGATTTTATCTCAATCATTCACTTTACTTATTTGTATAATGTTCCTTGTTCTTACACATACTATTCTTGTTTCCCTCTCTCTAACTTACTCTCTATATGGATTTGATCTAGGTTAAGATCTTCACTATTTAAAGGTTTTTGTAAAGAGTTTTCCATATGCTTCCATATTTTACCTCTTCATCTAAATCGTTGATCACACAACATAGAGATTGGTGATCCACGTCATTAATAACCTCTACCTTATTAAATGTTTTGTAACAAATCTCTACATTTATTAAATTTTCTTTCCAAGTTGGCTTGAAAAACATTTTACCTCAAATTATGTTCCATTTCTAACTTTTATGTAAACTCTACATAGTGGCCTTTACTATTTTCTGATGCTTGGCATTGTTGTTGCTTGGTCTATATTATGCGCAACACAAACTATGTAACTTAGAATGTGTATGCTTGAAACTTTCTTTGTCATTGTTGAGCTTTTCTTGTATAGAAAATAATTGGTGGCCATAAACCAACTTGGCTCCTATAGAGCTTAGTACATACTTGTTTATGTACATGACTCAACCTATATAGAGTAGCTCGGTCACAATGATGACCATCTGACTCTGTCTTGTAAATGACTAAGTGATTGACACTACTATACAAAAATGGTTTGAGATACTGACAAACACAAGTACCATGAGTATGTCTAAGAATCATGTGTTGAATTCTAAGACAACATATATCTATTCAATATTGTGTTTTGAGAGAAAAAGTTGTAGAGAAAGAGATAAGATTAGAGTATGTGAATACAAAAGAGTAGATTGCAAATATTTTTATGAAACCCTTGCCTAAAGATACATTTGAGTATTTGTGAGGTATGCTTGGGGTTATGCTCCTACCTACTCTTGAGTAAATGATGCAAAGAATGCATCAGTCCATTGGCACAAAGCACTATTATTTATCTGGATTGAATATTGATACTTTCTCTATTTGGGAGTATTTGAGATGAGAAAAGTCATGAAGGACTCTTGGTAGTTGGTATTGAATAGTGTCTTTGGACACTTGAGTTGGTTAAAGATTTTAATAAAATGATTGACATATTTATGAAGCCTTTTTCATTGATGTTGTTGGTGGTTTGAAACTACAAGTTGTAAAACCTAAGTACCAGGATGCAGAAGATAAATAAAAGCCTAAGGATTAGCTAATTCCCATATTTAGCAAAAATTATCTTAGATCTAGACCAACTTCAACAAAGCACACAAGGGCTTTCTACTTTTTAGGATCTTTAAGTCCAAGGCAGGTGCACCTAGGGATTTAGATGACTTCTTTGATTCTCTTCTTCAATATTTTCTCACTAATATTCTTCTCTTTAGATATATCCCTTATAGAAGACAAGTGGTCAATAATGTTCTTGATATTGTAATCAACTCATGTATTACAATGGCTAACTATAAACTCCAAGGAAGCTATTACAACAAGGGAATGACCAACAATTTAGTTCTTTATTACATTAATGGAAAATTGATTTTGATTTATATGTATATTGTGCAACCACGTGACTATATCAATTTGCATCTAAATTAATGATCTGTGCCTTATACATTGTTATACAGAGTCAAACTAGTAACCCTAGACCTATTTTATTGACTTGCAATCAAACTTATCAATTATTAACCTTGAATTTCATTCTTATGATATCCCTCCCATAAATCTAAAAACCCTATCAATTCATGAAAGTACTTACTTAATTCCTTGAATCAAAAGCAATCATTGAAAAGATATACAACTCATCCAAGATGCATTGAATTAAAAAAGCCTTTCTTATTTTAATCTCAAAAGAACAAATACATTAAAATGGAGATAAAACTCAGAGACTCTGATATGTAAAACTTCTCTTTTGTATTAATTTTCCTTGAAAACCACACATTACTGGTATGAAACTCAAAATATAACTGAAGACATGACAAAACTTGTCATTTAAGATTTATTGTATTCTTAGATTTTTAAAATTGAACACATCATACATTTTACACAAAACTTGGACCAACTATAATTAGCATAACACTAAAATTCTATAGACTTCAGATCCTCTCTCCACATCTTAAAAATCCTTTTATATAAGGATTGCAACAAGCTTCAAATGGGAGGACAAATGTCAAAAACTTATTTTCAAACAAATACAAAGATATTTTTATATTGCTACATTACAAATATTCTCTGCATTCAGATAAAATTGGGGAAGCAATTGCAAAATTGGCAGGTGGCACTTTCTCCAGGCATCTTTAACATAAATATGTTTGTACTCAAATAACTTGTAACTTTCCTTGCCTTTTCTTTTTGTCTCTTCTACCTTTAACAGTGACTTTAATTGCCTAGTTTCTATACTTGGATGGTAGGGCCTTTATCTTTGTTATAACTTCCTAAATAGTTATATTAGTGTCCACATTAGGCTAAGTGGCATTTATAGCCTTAACCCCTATGATTATTTTTTCCATCTTTGACTCTAGCTTATATAGCACATCAATTAAATCATATACTACTACAATGTCTGCTTCACCATTGCAATAGGCCATAAACCTAGAGTGATTTAGAATGTCATAAAAAAAGGATGACCATTCTATCCATTCCTTAACTCATCCATCATTGTCAAAAATATTGGGTACAAAATTTGGTGTTCTTGTGGCTATTAATTTCATCTTATTCTAAATCAATTGCATCTTTCCCACAAAGAAACCATTTAAATCTTTTACCTTATTAATCATTTTCCTGACAGAAATGATCATTACCTTTGGTAATTCCTTCTTCTATGTCATCATAGGTATAGGATTATCAAATAATTAGGTGTAAAGGCCCCATGTAGTGATTAAAGGAGACAAAAAAGAAATTGCCTTAGAACATTTGTATTATGCCCCTTGTAAAAAAAGATAATTGCTATGTACATTTTGTGAGACAAGTTTCAATGAATTTTTCTTGGGAATTAGCAAGTCCTTGATAGTCCTAATTTCTATCTCTTTTCCAAACTCCAATTCTTCTTCATCAACAACCATATCTTGGCATGTGACATCCTCTATTTTAGGTCCATATCCTACAATTTGTATGCCCTTGTCTTCAATCTATATAGTAGATCTGATAGTATTTTTCAATGATACTATCTCATTTTCTATTTTTAGATTTTTTTGCTCCAAGACATAAACTTCTTATTCATATCTCCCTCAAAGTTCCGCTTAGCTTGGATATACCTCTCACAAGCTCTTTCTAGATGTTCCTCTAGGACATCAATCCTATTCTTTTCCAACAATGTTGTTGAAGTTTGCAATCCATAAATTTGGCTGCTAGAAGTAGAGTATTTCCAAAATATGACATTTCCCTTAGGGGAATATTTAATCTACATGAGAGTGGGATTTTTATGTTCTAGATATAAACTCCATGTTGCCATGGTTTGGGCATGAATGTTATACCCAGACCCTCTCAACTCCCCCTATTGATTTTCATCTTCAAGTGAAATTGTCTTGTCCTACCTCCTCATTTGATCTAGCAAAAATGAGGATCTAATATCCCATCATAGGAATATAATCATTCCACTCCTTTGTATTATCTCTTTGGCCTCTTCCATGGTAAGGGTTTCACTAGCAAGATCATACTCTTGTAGTTTTTGTACTAATTCAACAAATACCTCATTAAAGTGACCTAGTTTCATTTGCAAAGACAACTCATTTTGTTTCATCTTAAACAAGAAGCTTTTGAATTCTTCATTTTTTATGAAATTTTAGTCACTTATTAATTCATCTACCTCAGTGATTCTGTCATCAATCATTTGAGCCTATCAGTGTAATTTTTGAGCCCTTTGCTCATCCTCAGTGGCTTGAGCTATTAGATAATTTCTCCTCACATTATCAAAATATTGGCTATTCCTTAATAAGTTTTGTAGGGCTTTTTGTTGGGCCTTTTGTTGAATTTCCACCATTTTTTACTTCTTTCTTCTCTATTGAGCCCACTCTAAACTTTTAGCTTGATCCTCTTCATTATCACTTACCTCTACAACAATGTCTTCATCAGAAGACTCGGGATCAACCTTCCTTCTTATCTTTTTTGGTACTTGTACTAATATCTCATCAAATTTTTTGATGCATTTATCAAACCTAGACTAGTAGTCTACCTCAAGATAGAATCCCTTAAAGGATGGATCTTATTTTTTCATCTCCTTCTCAAAACTTAGAACATCTCTATATTTAATCATTCATTCCTTACTCACATTCTCATCTAGATGGTTAGCAATGACATCCTCCTCCCATAAACATTTTGTTGGAGGTAAAGTATAACCCCACATTTTTATTTAAGGAATTTCTAACTACATTGCAAGGGTCATATGTTCTTGTAGGCCTAGTTGACAATTTATTGCTCCTTAGGAAAGCATCAGTTTCCTCTATGGCATTCTTCCCTATATCAAAATCTCCTGACTTGGTACATCTATACAAAAATGTTCCCTTTTTGACAGTTCAGCCTAGATATTCTCTATTTAATGAGATTAATTGCCAAAAAACTTCAACAAACCCTAGTCTCTCTAGGACATACTTTGGCAGAATGTGAGGTGGCTGAGGGAATCTATAAATTTAGATGATAGTATATTCCTCAAATTGAAAAACACTTCCCCAATCATTCCCTTATTGTTTTCCTAAATCAAAGCACAAATTGGGCTTAACGACCTTCCCAACACTTCTAGGTACCCTCTCATTAACAATTCCTATCATTTTTAATATAGGGTGCACAAAGTCATTATAAAAAGAAATAGCATTAGAGTATGGGTAGAATATTTTCCATACGCTTGTCCATCTTTGCACAGGTAGTCTCTCTCCTCATTCCTTTGTACACTTGAAGAAGCTTTGATCAAAGAATTCTACATTTCTGAATAGGATCAAATGCATGATCAAGGAGTAATGATGGAACCTGAAGTTCTCCATTCTTCCCTCCTATGCAGCAACAATTTCATCATGGATCTTATTTATGATGTTGGACACAAAATCATATCCAACATTTTTGTTTGTGTCTTAGATATTCAATGCCATGATGTAATGTCCACCAAAAGTATTCATGGTTCCATATAAACCTAGGGATTTGTTTAGACCAAAAATAGTGTTATGCATATAGCTTTGAAAGAATTCCAGGTTTATAAGGTCCTCCACCTCCTTCATCTTTGGAATTTCTCCTTTCTCTTTCCTTGACATTGGGATGTGCCTTGTCATTTTTCTACCCATGTAGAAGCTCTTCTTATTCTTAAAATTTTCATTTAATTTGTCCATTTCAATAAGCAGTGACATTGGACCTCCCAAATAAAAGGATTCTATGAATGTCTCCTTATCTAGTCCCAAGAATGTGATTCTATCTTTCTTATGAAATGACCCGATGACTAGATTGTAAGATTTTATTAGTGCCTTTACTAGGTCAACATCTATATAGACCTTAGCCATAATTAGTTTTCCCGAATATCTAGTCCAAGGGTTTGAAATTAGGACCTTCTCTATTCTATTTTTGTAGAAGAACTAGAACAATTCACTTCTGTTCCTATTAGGAACCTCTACATCTCTACAAAATACATAGGAATCTTTGAATGCATGATCATTTGTTGACTACGCATTTGAAGAAATAGGAAGAATCTTTATCCAATGCTCTACAAATGAGCTAGGGCTCTTTGTTTTTGAAGTAAATTCTTCAATCTATTCTTGTGTAATCAATTCACCTTCTTTTTGTACCATTTCTATAAAATTATCTCAATAATTTTGACTATTGTATGTTGGAAACTCGCTCAAATTCACTTTACAACTCGAAAGCTGTTCTAAAATCTCAAACACTTATGCAACTGGTAATGAAATCTCTATTTCTCTTGGAATTTATCTATTTCTACAAAGGGAGTATGACATTAATAGAATTTAAAACTAGTATTCTTTAAATCCCATCAATCCTCAAAAATCTGGCAAATATCTTCACCTTTTCATTATTTATACTTCCTACTCACATCTCCTCTTTCCAGCTTGGACATGGCCATTTAAAACTATTGTATGTTTTTTAAAACTAGAGGCTGTGAAGTTTTGATTCTTTTTATTTGTTGCTTTGCCATGGTTTTTTACCTTCCTTTATTTCTAGTTGCAACCATGTGAGGCAAGTTATCTTAACTATTTCACAACATTGTCAATTGAATCCTTAACTACTATATTAAGCTTGCGATGATGCACTTCTTTTTTTTCACCACCTCGCAACTCTATTTCCTTGTTGAATGCATGGGCATATGAAACAATGATCTCTTCATTTTAACCATTATCACTTCTTTGCAATTATTCATCACTTCAACTTACTAACCACTGTGATCTAGCAAAAAAGCTATTTGACATCTTATCACAACATTGCTCTCTACATTCTTAACTATCACTTTCACCTGCAAAGTAGTGAAACCCTTTATACTAACCCTTTTGCAACTTCTCTATGGTTAAGGACTTAACATCTTCATCTCTTGTGATGGTGTGATGACTTGTATTTTAACCTTGTCACCTCTAAGAAATTTCCAAATAAAAGGCTTCTCTAAACCATGTGACATTGTGACAACTGTCTTGATTAACCACTACCTTGTTTCATGACTTTGTGACCCAAAAATTTAACTACAACTTAGACCTTGCAATGGTTTGATAGTTATTTCTTTTAACTGTTAAATGTTCTTTGTAGTTTTTCATCTCAAAATTTGTATTCATAGCTTAACCATGCAAAGTCATGATTTATTAACTTTTTCCACTTTTCTACCTTGACCTTAACTTAAAATTAACCTCTTTGAAAGTTGTGATGGCTTAAACTTTAACTATCTTGGTTTTTTTTGTTGCTTTGCAACTTAAAATATATTAACTACTTTAACACCCATGATGTTGTGATTACCATTTGAAGTTAACTGTTACCTTCTATTGCAACCTTGCAAGTTGAAGCTTTAACTCATCTCTTAACCTTGTAAAGCCATGATTACATGTTTTTGCTGCTTTTCCACCTTAACCATGGATTACTCTTAACTATAGGAGATGAAGCGATAACCTTGAACTTAATTTTTGTTGTTACCTTTTGTAGCTTTACAACTTAGATTTTACAGTTTATCTGACTACTTGTGATGGAGTGATAGTTATTTAATTTTAACCTTTTCTTTTTTTTGTGGTCTTGCAACCATAAACTCTAACTGTAGCTTTTACCCTGCAAAGCTGTGATTTAGAGAAGCCACGATATACAAGATTTTGCTACTTCACAACTATAATCTCAAGTAAACCTTAACTGCATGTGAGGCTATGATGGTTCAAAATATGAATGCCATTATTATCTCTTGCACCTTCACAACTTAAAATTATTTAAGCTAGAACCAAGCCATGATCATGTGATCTTTAGTGAATTGCTCCCTTACAACCCTAACTTGAAAATTAACACTAGCATTTGTGACATCATGATGACTATTTTGATGACCACTTTACAACTTCTAAAAAAGTTAGATCTCAAACTAGAGTGATAAAGCAATTGAAAGGATTTTATGACATCAAAACTTAAAACACTTTTAAAGACTGAGACTTATAATATGACAAACAATCAAATGACTTAGGGATATGAAAGAAATCAACATATAACCAAAGTTTTTTTCATATCTTTATTTAATACTTGCATGTAAATTTACTAACAATTCAACAAGACATAAGACATGGCCATTGTTGTAGGGTCTTTTCATGAGGAAAAACATACTTTCAGAAACCCTAAGCAACTAAAACAAGTTTTCTTCCTAATTTTCACAGGATATCACAAAAATTCTGTTGGGTGAAAAATTAGGCCACTAGATGTCAATGGGGGAAGATTGCATGAAAAAAATCTCTTATGTATGGGGGAGAAGTGTTGTAGATGGAGAATATAATCTCTCTAACATAATAGGGGACAGAGATTGTAACAATGGGGGAGAAAAACTATTGAAAATAATTTATGTCAGTAGGGAGAAATATTGAGTTACACAAATGGGGGAGAATTGTGAAAAAATGATGTCAATCCTACGAAGGAGAAAGCATAGATAGAATAGTGTTCCTATGAGTTTCAGATTTGATTAATGAAGAGGATTTGAAAAAATGAGAATAACAATAGAGATTGATTTTGTATTCTTGGAACTTGATATTTTTCATTGATGTTTCCATCAATGCCAAAGGGGGAGATTGTTATAATGAATGCTAATAGTATTCCTTTGAGGGATTATCCTAAGCCTCAGATAAATACATAGCATGATTGACATGTTGCATTCATGACTTTGTTTTCCATTGATGTCAACAAAGCATTATTTATGTGAAGACTGGCAAAGTAGAAAATAGAGAACAAGATTGTACGAACTATGTATTGATAATAAGATCAAGCATAGTTAAGGACGTATTCTACATTATTTCCTAGTTCTATAGATAAGTACACATAAAGAGAGTCGAAGACATGCAGAAGATATTCATAAATTATAGAAGTAGACAAAGTACCTAATAAGTGGTTTCTAATGGTTGGGATAGAATCATGGTGAGCATAGTTAGATGCTGATAGTAGATAGTGTAATGATGACATTAGTATGTGCACAAGGTCAGGGGTCACATGTGTGAGAAGTTCTAAAGCTTGTGAGCCAACAGTGACTTGCAATTGTGAAAAGATGTAATGTTTTGCAATATCTTAATGAGGTCCTATTATAATTAATTGGGAAACTCTTAGGGCTGAATCAAAGAATTATTTTGAGGATATGGTATAAAGGAAGGTTATATTCATTATGATGAAGTGTGCAACATGCAAGAAAGAGTGTGAATTATACAAGTGATATGTGAAGTTGGTAAATGTGTGTAAGCAATCCAAGGGATTATTATAATGCAAAGTTTGTGATCTAGTATTGAGATTAGAAGAGGATAGATTTGGTCAAGAGGATAGAAGATTTCAAGATCATTCATTTCTATTATTTTTCAAGGAATAATATAGAGATCAATTAGATAGTGAGTTCAATGATCTTGCCCCTGAATTTGTTTGGATAGTGGGTCCTTCTGCCTTCTACAATTCCTAATACAGTTGGAATATTCGAATAGTTATTTAGAGTCTCCTAACAACTTCTGTTGGTAATCACAAATCTTTGTGTCTTCCTCTTTCTTTTATTGGTTTTCAAATATTTTTCCAATTAATAACAACAATCCTTAAAACCTTTATGCCAATGGTCCTTGTAAAGTCAACAATCTCCCCCTTTGGCATTAATAGAATAACCTTTGTTTAACCTTCTTTGGGTGTTACAATTTTTTCTTAGTAGCTAACCTCCTTCTTGTGTTTTCCAACACTTTGCATGTACCGATGAATACTATTTTGCCAATAGAATTATCATTTTTTTTGTTATATTTCCCCCTAACAATTTGCTAGACATCTTAGTCTCTCTAGATCTATTTCTCCATTTCTTTATACTTGACATCTCCCTTTGTGATTTAGCAATCATATTGCATCACTCCTCCTATCTTCTATCTCATGTTAGTCTTCACAAAGCACATGTATATGTTCCTTATTTCTTCTATGTTAAGTTCATTCATCGCTCCCCCTAACTGCTATCTAGTGTTAGTCTTTTCAAAGCATATGTATTTGTTCTCAATTTTCTCTATGTTAAATTCATTCTCTCCCTGTGTTCTTTATTTATTCTCCCCCTTTTTCATTTTCTCTTATTATTCATTTTCCCCCATTTTTTCATCAATGAAAAAGGGAACTACATGTTGTTGAATACATCGTTGTATTGACCCTACAAGTTGGAAAAATGGGTGCCCCATGATGCATTCAAGTTGGTGAGAGCAATGGTCTCATTCTCAATATCTACCAAGAGCATTTCAAGTTCACTCAATGTGTTGACTAGTGTTCTAGCAACTAGTGCATTTGCATTTACAATATGTGTTTGAATGATGTATGTCCTTGGGGATAACTTCTATTTTACTTCCATTAATTTGATATCTCTTTTCTCTTTCTCTTCTTTGATCTGATGAATGAGTTGTGGTGTCCTTTGAGTTTTTGATAGATAGTTAGTTGTAGAGTCATTAACTATATTAAAGGTTTCCTTTAGTACTTGTAGCTCTTGTTGAGCTTGTTGTAGCTTCTGCTTGAGATTTTTTGAGAGTATTTTTGGATCTTACAACTTCTTCATGACTAGTTATGAGGCTTGTAGAGTTTCTTTATTTTGTCCTTAGCCTCTTGTAGAGTGGTCTTCCTTTGTTCCACCATATTTAGCAGTATGCCTATTTTTTTGGATTCAAGTTTCTATTCCTCTAGTGCTTCAACATTTATTTGATTATCTTTTACATGATCAACCAAAGTGGTGAGTTGGTTGTTGAGATCCATATTAGGATCATATGTGACATCTAAGGCTAACTTAACAATTATATTTTTGGTGATTACTAGTGTCCTTTATCTTTTATATTTCTCAAGTTTTCCATGCCTTTCCAACTATTTTCTATGCTAATTTATTTCATCTAGATCCATGTCTTTGATCATTAGCTTCTTTTTTGAAATTATTTTATCTAGTTTCTCTTTTTCTTATGTTGTTCTTGCATCCTTCTCATAGAATTATCCTTCATCTTTAGATCTTGAATATGATGATGATGATGATGATGATGATGATGATGATGACAAAGAAGGTTTCATCATATACCTAAATGACCTTCTCTTCTTCCTAGAGTACTCACCACTTGTCATTCTCAACATGCTTGGTGATCTCTTTCTATTCAATTGACCATGTGTCATGCTTTTAAACACTCTCAATCTTGAGGATGTAGGCATGCCTACCATGCCTCATTCTTCTTCTTCCTACTCTTCTTCCTCTTGTCTTAGTTCTTCTTCTTCTTTCTTTGGCTCTGGAGAATTTTTATTTTAAGGTCCCATCTTAAAGTATTTGGACTAGTTCAAGTGGTTCATCTCTTATATCTTTTTCCTTCTTTGGTGATGAATCAATAGTGATGGTGGCTTCCTTAATGGTTTCATCAATCTTTTGTTGAGTCATATCTCTAGGTGACTTAGCCTTTTCACTAGTCATTTTTGTATCATGTTTAATGGGTGGGATATCTACCTATTGTTCATCTTTTCCATCTTCAATTACTAGTGTTTCTTCGCTAGTCATCTTGGAGTGGAATCTTCTTGAGTCACATTTATTTCCTTCTTCTTTTCTTCATGTTGGTTTTCTTCCTCTCTTTGAGGACTAGGAGTTTCATATCTCCTTTCTTTAGCTCCCTCTACTCTTGCACTTGATTTTTCCTCTATTTGTTTGGGCTTGGCTACCTCATTGCTCCTAGCACTAGTTGGTTCCTTGTACTCCATGGGTCTGGCTTCTCTTCAAGTAACTTTCTAATTCTGGTGTCATCTTTTTTAAATGTTGAGTAATTCTTATCTAGCCTTGACTTCTTCAACTAATAATGATGTCTATAGTATCCTTTGTATTATTGAATGTTAGAATTATTTAGAATAACTGAGAGGGGGGTGAATCAGTTATTCAAGGTCTAAATGCCCTAATAATACTTTTTCTGTAATTATAGTCAGCCCATAAACTTTTCATCCATCCAAACTTAAATCAATCATTTTATCAAATTACAACAAATCAATATGCAGGGATAAAACATGCAAGATCAACACATAACATAGTGATTTACGCAGAAACCTAATTTGGGAAAAACCACCAGTAATATGCTACTTAATTTTCACTCTTCTAAAGTGATGCCCTATTAAAAGCCTTCCTTGTTAAAGGCCTACAACACACTATTAAATGTGACCTTGTTAGAGGATTTCACCATACTATTAGGAATGGGCCTGGTCAAAGGACTTTTCAACATTCACTTGGAATGTCACCCTGTTAAAGGATTTATGACATGGCTATTAAACCAATCTAAGTCCATAGGATTTAAACTATCTGTTACAATTGCTAGAGAGTAACAATAATGGCTTTCTGATCTGATACAACATACAACATATTTTGTAGATTTCAGATCACACTTTAGTTCAATCCTTTTGCTTGGCTTTTAATCACTTTGGCTTTGACAACTTGTCATCTCAAGCTTCGTCTCCTTGAGTCTTCTCACTCATCATACCAATGCAACCATATCTGTGGTCATTTGTTGAAGCAGAGTATCTGTGCTCTCTTACTCCTTAGCACCTACTTTAGCACTTTATGCTTTCATGCTTGGCCTCCTCTCTACTACTTTGTGGCCTTGCTACTCCTTAAATAGAAATATGGATTGCCTTTGCTACTCGATTCTCCTCCTCCAACTTTAGGGTTTCAAATGGATTAGGTACGATACAATGTATCTACCCCATATCTTGCTCTTATCTAGAAACTTTGTCTAGAGTCCAATTGTATTCTCCAAAAATGTTCTACATGGTGTTCTGTACCACCAGCTCATCACTCTTATCTTCTATTTAATTCACAAAATTCTAGATAACAATCTTGTCAACTTAGATCTGGCAAATCTTTGATCTTTGAAATAATGCAACAACTCAGTATTATTGGTTTATTGATGCTCGACATCTCTGTATTACTCGGTACTGGTATCCTACTCAATACTTGTTTTTGCTACGCACTTGTTTTTGCTCAACACTTGTTTCTTGACTTGGCACTTGTATCTTCTCAACACTTGTTTCTTGACTCAGCACTTGTATCTGCTCGGTACTTGTATCTTGACTCGACACTTGTATCTGCTCGGTACTTGTATCTTGACTCAGTACTTGTATCTTGACTTGGCACTTGTTTCCTGACTTGGCACTTGTATCTTCTCGGCTTCAACTAGGAATCTATTCAGCACTAACTAGCTTGCTCTGCTCTCTCTCTAATAAACTTAGTTAGGCTTCACAAATGACTTAGCTAAAATCTTACATCTTTGATATGTTTCAGTGTGCCCAATTTCTGTGTCTTAGAGTATGCCATCAATACACTTTTCATCAATGGTTTAGCTGATCCCTATACTTCATTACAACATCATAACTTCAACCTTTCTCTAGGTGTACTAGTTACATCTTATTGATTTCCTCCTCCTTGTCAATCAACCAATTGATAGTATTTGGATCACTAAAGAAATTGTCATTCCTACAAGTAGCAAGTTTGACATCAATGACAAAACAATGATTGAGAACATTCTTTACCAGTTCCATTACTTTTTATGTATGGTCTCTTCAATCATTTCCAACAATCTCCCTCATGATCTTTTCAATCATTTCCAACAATCTCCCTCTTTGGCATTGATGGCAAACCAAACTAATCAATCGATCAACTTAGTTACCACCAAGATTGTATATGTTGTCTGCTACTTTCTTGACTATTGCATCCTTACTACTGATCTCATATATCTCCCTCTTTCATATATATCTACCTCTTGCTTTGTATTGATCAGTTTTCTACATATTCTCCCTCTTTGACATAAATGCCAAAGATGTAGCATCTTTAATATGCACAATATAAGCTTTGGCTCTTGATGTCTTCTCCCTCTGTCACCATGCTTGTGACTGATTTGGAGTTTCTGCTCCTACTGTCATCCTCTGCATCATTCTTTAGATATTTCAATGATTTATTTCTATTAATGTAGGGCAACTTCCTTGTTGCTTTACACTGCTTGAGTTAGGGGCATTACTTCCAACTTTCCTCTAAGATATTCATAAGAATCCTTGGGTAATGGTTTGGTGAAGATATCTGTAGTTTGTTCCTTTGTGTGAATGTACTCCAACTTCACTTGTTTGTCTTCTACCAATTCTCTGGCATAGTGATATTTGATTGCAATATGCTTGGTTTTTGCATGCATTACTGGATTTTTGGATATGTTTATAGAACTTGTATTATCACAATATAATATCATAGGTTTGGTTACCTCTTCTTTCATCCCTTTCAATAGATGTGTGAGCCACATAGTGTTTGTGCAATTGACTGCTACTGCCACATATTTTGATTCTACAGTGGACTGGGATGTGCATGTTTGTTTCTTGCTAGTCCAGGTAACTAGCCTTTTACCTAAAAATAATGCACCTCCACTTGTGCTTTTTTTGTCATCAATGTTGCCTCCCCAATATGCATCTATATATGCATTGACCTCAAACTTCTCATTATTTTTGTAATATAGACCAAAGTTGTCAATTCCTTTGAGATACCTCATTATTTTGTTTACTGCTATGAGATGATTTTCTTTGGGATTACCAGAGAATCTAGCCACTATTCCAACTACTAATGCTATGTCTGGTCTGCTATGTACAACATATTGTAGTTTTCCAATCATGGATCTGTACATTGTTTGATTGACTTCAGCCGATACATCATTTTTGGATAACTTATTTCCTATTGCCATTGGTGTGCTGATTGGTTTGGATTCTTCATTCTGGAACTCGGCTTCTAAATGTAACTTGGCATTCACTAGTTGTGACTCAGCTGAAACTAAAATTTGCTATTGAATCCCAATTTGATTGACAACATCCTCAATAAGAATTCCTTCATAAGAATACACAAAGGTTCTATATTCGTCCATTGTCTTTGGTTCTTTAGCTTGGACTTTAGTATGCTCATCAAAGTTTACATTTGCACTTTCCACAATTTTGTTAGTGTTAGTATTCAAACACTTATATGCTTTACTTCTAGTGGAGTAACCAAGGAATATGCTTCATCACTTTTTGCATCAAATTTCCCATTTCTAGCATCTTTAAGGATAAAGCATTCGCAACCAAATACTTTGAAATTTTTTACATTGGGTGAGTGACCATACCATAATTCAAAAGGTGTTGCACTAGTACCTTTCTTGACTTGTACTCGGTTTAGTGTATGAACAACTACACTTGTAGCTTCTCTTCAGTATTTTAGAGCAATAGTCTTTTCCATCATTAATGTTTTGGCACAGTCAATCATAGATCTATTTCTTCTCTCAACAATTCCATTTTGTGGGGGAGTTCTAGGAGCTGATGTTTGCCTTTTGATTCCTTTGTCATTACAAAATATCTCAAATTTATTTGATGTGAATTCACCACCTCTGTTTGATCTTAGGCATTTCAAACTCTTTCCTATTTCCTTTTCAACTCTAGCCACATACCACTTAAACATTTGAAAACCATCAGATTTTTGCTGTAAGAACATAATAGTCATCATCCTAGAATAGTCATCAACAAAAAACATTATATATTTGTCTCCTTTGTAGCTTTGTACTTCCATTGGACCACATAAGTCAGTATGGACTAACTCAAGTACTTCTTTAGATGTATAGTTTTCACTTTTGAAACTTGACGTTGTCATCTTTCCTAGATGACATTGTTTGCACATGATATTATTAGGTTTCTTCAATTTAGGTAAACCTCTGCCTTTCTTCATTTTACTGATATTGACCAAATTTTCAAAGTTGACATGACATAGCCTTCTATGCCATAACCATTCATCATCAAATTTTGCAATAAAACAAGAAACATCATCCATATCAAGGTAAAACAGATTACTTCTTGTTTGATCTCCTTTTCCTATCAATTTACCATTAGTACCATAGATTTTTGCAGTTTTGTTTCCAAATTCTACTTTGCATCCTACATTGCCTAACTGTGAGACACTCAGCAAATTGTAGTTTAATCCTTCAACATAGTATGCATTATCACATGAAATTTGTTCTATAAGCTTAATGGACCCTTTTCCTTTTATTTGACATGGAGCATCATTACCAAATCTAACACTATTTCCATCATACTGAGTAAGGTTAACAAACTTACTTTTGTCTACTGTCATGTGATGTGAGCATCCACTGTCTATGATCCATTTGTCATTTTTGTTCATACTTGTTACCAGTGCTATAGGTTCTTCTTCATCAGATTGGTCCTTCATGGCTACATAAACAACTTCATCATCATGATCATAAAAATTCTCTTCAATAATATAACACTTCTTGCCTTTCTCTTTGTAATCTCTCTTATCATCTTCACTTCTATATTTTTTACCTTCCTTATAATCCTTTTTCTATGTAAACCTTGCAGCAATATGTCCTACTTCATTGCAATTGAAACAAATGATAGGCATCTTACCTTTGAATTTTCCTTTGCCTCTGTGAAATCTTCTAGCTAGCAATGCTTCTAATTGTTCCACATCTTCCTCATCAGTGCTACTGTCACTGGATACATATTTCATTTTTCTTCCTTTCTTTGATTTCACTTGTTCAACATCTTTCAGTGATAGCTTGGCCTTGAAAGCAGATTCAACATTCTTAGGTCTGTAGTTATCAAAATTGGATAACTCAAATGCAATCAGCCTACCCACTATACCTTCAAAACTTAGATTATTTCCTGGACACATCTTAGTTCTTGTATTTCTGATACTCTAATAGCATAGATAGGGAGCAAGGTTCTTAAGAACTTATGATTAACGGTATCTTCATCCAATTGACCACTCAAACATCTTATTGCACTTACCACTTCCTTTATTCTAGCGCCATACTGAGCAACATTTTCACTTTCCTCCATTTTCATATCATCAAACTTTCCTCTGAGGCTTTCTCTTTTCTCTCTTTGGACATTCTAATCTCCTCCATAAATGTCTGATAGGGCCTTCCACATCTTGAATGCAGTATCACATCCTTTGATATTATCAAATTCAGCATAGTTGAGTGCAGAAGCAATCTCCAACATTGTCTGATTGTGTTCCTATTTGTTTTTCAAATCTTATGTAGCAAGAGTACCAGTTGGATCAACATGTTCAGTAACAATTTAATTTTAGGCATAATCTCCTATGGATCCAAAATGGAGTGTCATCAAAATTTTCCATGCAACAAAGTTGTCCTTGTTGAGCTTGAGAACTTCTCTCTTAGGCATTTTGATCTTTTTTTCTTATAGTCTGTTTAAACTGAATCAACAGTTTGGCTCTGATACCAATTTTTAGAATTCTTTAGAATAAATAAGAGGGGGGTGAATCAGTTATTCAAGGTCTAAATGCCCTAATAATACTTTTTCTCTAATTATAGTCAGCCCATAAACTTTTCATCCATCCAAACTTAAATCAGTCATTTTAGCAAAATACAACAAATCAATATGAAGGGATAAAACATGCAAGATCAACACATGACATAGTGATTTACATGGAAACCCAATTTGGGAAAAACCACCAGTAACATGCTACTTAATTTTCACTCTTCTAAAGTGATGCCTTGTTTGTCATGCCTGACCTTACTCTTTCCTGTTTCTCTTTGTTTGCCTCAGTTTTTGCTATGATCCAAGTTCATTGCTTTGATATTATCAAACTTTGTTTGTTAATTTGTTATATTTAATTAGTTAAATTTGGTCTATGTTGATACAGTTATAGTGATTATTATCTGTTTATGTCAGTTTAATTATGATAAGGATTCAACTACTTCGAACTGACTGATAACGTTGATTCTTAATACATGTTTGAACTCAGAACAGATACTAATTTTGAGTTGGATGGTAGTGAATTTAATTAAATAATAGATTGCATGACTTTAACATTGAAGTAATATGTTAGGCATTGCATTTCTAATTTGATTCATGTTAAGAATTAACTATATTCTTTTAAGATAAGCATGGATGTTTTATAGAATTTTAGAAAATTAAACACATTGTTATGAATATGGAAAATTCATTCTGGTGTTACTCAGATTGGGAAACTCTCATGTATATTGATGTTTTCTTACCTATATATATATTTTACTGGTGAAATCTATAAATTTAAGAGTGAATGTTAGTTCATGTAAATACTTATATATAATAAGTTTACATCTTTTAATAATTCACACAAATTTAAAAGTGTGAAGTCATTATATTAAGTTGCTATGTTTGATCACCGCAGCTATAACATGGAAGTTATTATTTTTTTCCTTTCTATTATATTGGATATAGGGATTTTATTGTCATAAAACCCTACGAGGGTTTCTTATATTTTGAAAGGGTCATATGATATTGTTTTCAAAAGCCAATTTGTGGCGGTGAATATGGGATGTCATTGTACCCATTCCTGCAGTTCAATTAATGCATGAAGGTGGGAAGTAATGGCACTTAGGAATGATTTGGCCATTCCATCTTGGTGTTGAAAATTGCAAGGTTTTGGCCGGTATTTGGGCCGCTTTCTTTGTGAAGTAAACCACCTGTGTGGTGTTGCTGTTGAATAGGAAACATAGTTGGAATGGAGCTCTGTTTTATGAGATTCAATTTGTTGTATTGCTCTCAGCTATAGTTATTCCTTTTGAGGTTGCTCTCAAGGCTATCAATTCAATTTTTAGGGCTTTGGAGGCAAGCAGAATCTCAAAGCAGTGGATTGAGCGTTTGTTCACCTTCTTAGATTTTGGAGGCAGGGGGCCTTTCTTATAACCCTATACTCTATTTTGCGGTGTATTATTTCTTTTGAAATTGTAAAAAAAAAAAAAGTCATTTAAAATGATTGGTTATGATTTCGTATATATCGACACCCATGGTTGGGTGTATGTAGGGTTTGAAGTTATTGAACTCTATGTACATCCAAAAATGGATGTGGGTATAGCGTGACCACTAAGGAAACTTTGCATGCTATATTAGCAAATTTTGGGTTTAATGTTAAAATATCATAAAGGCTATTGAGCAGCCGATACTTTGTGTTAATGGGCATTATGTTTCAATTTCAATCTGGAAATTCTTATGTTGTCTGATTTTAGTTATCTTGCTTTTATGAGATTTGGAAACTAGACGGTGACGTTATGGTAATAACAGAGGCATTTTGTCATATAGTTGTAGGTAGTTAAGGTATGAGTATTTCATGGAATGTTATGTATTCGCCTTACTTAAACAACCTTATGAAACTTAGAAGATGTGTCTTTGTTTCGCAATAAGAAATGAGGGTATAAATCCCGAGCCTATTTTATGAATTATTTAGATATATAAATACGGGTATTAGACTCAGTCCAACCCACAGTGTATGCTTTTAAACATCAAAATTTTAAAATCCTAGGATATGCGAGTTGTATGAATCTAAACTTAGATGAACATCTACATAAACTGTGGTTGGGTATTTAGTCTTATGGATAGTTCAAAATTTTATTAGATGAAGCAATAGCATTTGTCAGCAATATGAACATGTGTTGTAGGCAGTCGATACCAAGGAGAATTGTCGTGATAGAATAACTTGTCATAGGCAATAGATGTTTAGAATATTTGGAAAACTTGGTAAAAATGTTGTTCTCAACACCGGTAATGATATCTCGTTGAATAGTTAGAAGGAAATTAGATTTCTAGTCAATTTATAACATTGCGACAACATATTTCTCATTAAGTTTTTAAAAGTAGAAAGGCATCCAGTTATAACAACTGTCATTTAATGAGTTTTGCATGTGAATCAATTTCATTTACAATTGTATAAGATATTTGTAATAGTAGAATTTCATAGCTGTTGATTGCTTAATGTCTAGAATGAAAATGATGTTGGATAGCAAGTGTGCATTTTAAATTATGATCTTTTATATATAAAAACATTACTAAATCTGGATATGTAGAAGTCTGCCAGATATAAATAAATTAGTTGAATATGTTTTGAAGCATTTTGATGAACATTTATATGATGTTAGAAAATTAAATTTTATGAATTAGTAATCTTTTATTATAAAGAGGAGTTTTAGTTCATTATTGTAATGAAGTTGTTTCAAGCATGAGACCGATTATGATTTGTGTTGATGGTTTGTCCTTTAAAACAAGAATATCATAGGCATTTTAATCTGTATCTTGGTCAATTCGAGGATAAATGTAGATGGTTTGGTTAGCGAGAAATTGATGTATAGTATGAAGATTCTATGAGTATTGTTGACTGGAGGCTAGTTCAATTGTATTTGCGTGATCTTGATATTATAGGTTTTATTTCTAATGAATAAACTATCTATATTTATCTTTGAACTTGGCAGAATAAGATGTGTTACAAATAGGTTAAAGAATGTAGTATCATGTTGTATATTGATATTATATTTGTTGCATGTACATTCTTTGTATATCTGATTGAGGTGTATTTTAAGAATAGCTATGATGAATGTATATCAAGGTGGCTGAATTTGATTTATCCTATTTAGTTAATTAATTCAGTGATAACTTTAAAATAAATTGGGTTGGTTAATTTCATATAAAAGATAATTGGCCTTACCTATAACTTAAACCTATATGATTAAGTACAGAGAACAAGGCTTATCTCTATTTTTTCATTGACAAGTATAATAGAGAATTCTATTATGTGTTGACTATGGGCATACCATACATGGATGCAGAATCTTAGTGCCATAACGATGACACCTCAGTATATATATGATTCATTTATGAGTTATTCTTAGTGTGAGTTTAATTTTGCAATGATGAGTAAATGTTTACTTCTTGCTTATTATTTATGAAACTACGCTATGTTGAAGTAATCAGATATTTGCATTATATTTATGTATATGTTTATACTAACATGCATGCAGATGGATTACACTTCTTATATCAGTGTGTACTAAGCCCCCCTGTTGTGTTGTGTTTCGTTATTTTATGTTTTCCAGGTGCATCGAGTTTTCAAGTAGCTAAAGATGATTATTGAAGTTCTTCTTGAATCATTATTCATTTGCTTGTAGGGTCCATATTTTTGGACATAGGCATTTAAGGATGAGATTGTACTTCATGATTGTACTGAACTCAATATGTTTTAGAATCTTTATGGAATCATATTTGGATGATGTTTACTTGTATTTTGAGGTTTACAAATTGAGAATGGTTCAATCTATATACTTGTACTTGTATTAAGTGGAGTTAAATAATAATAAAAATTGTGTACTTTGTACTTGTTTTTGGATTCTTTATTTTTGTTATTGTTAGTAGTAGTGTTACATTGTTAAAAGCCTGCCCTGTTAAAGGCTTACAACACATTGTTAAATGTGACCTTGTTAGAAGATTTCACCATACTGTTAGGAATGGGCCTAGTCAAACGACTTTTCAACATTCACTTGGAATGTCACCCTGTTAAAGGATTTATAACATGGCTATTAAACCAACCTAAGTCCATAGGATTTAAACTATCTGTTATAATTGCTAGAGAGTAACAATAATGGATTTTTGATCTGATACAACTTACAACATATTTTGCAGATTTTAGATCACACATTAGTTTAGTCCTTTTGCTTGGCTTTTAATCAATTTAGCTTTGACAACTTGTCATCTCAAGCTTCGTCTCCTTGAGTCTTCTCACTCATCATACCAATGCAACCATATCTGTGGTCATCTATTGAAGTAGAGTATCTATGCTCTCTTACTCCTTAGCATCTCCTTCAACACTTTATGCTTTCATGCTTGGCCTCCTCTCTACTACTTCATGAACTTGTTAATCCTTAAATAGAAATCTGGATTGCCTTTGCCGCTTGATTCTCCCTCTCCAACTTTAGGGTTTCAAATGGATTAGGTAGGATACAATGTATCTATCCCATATCTTGCTCTTATCTAGAAACTTCATCTAGAGTCTAGTTGTATTCTCCAAAAATGTTCTACATGGTGTTCTGTGCCGCCAGATCATCACTCTTATCTTCTATTTAATTCACAGAATTCTAGATAACAACCTTGTCAGCTTAGATCTGGCGAATCTTCAATCTTTGAAATAATGCAGTAACTCGGAATTATTGGTTTACTGATGCTCGACATCTCTGTATTACTCAGTACTTGTATCCTACTCGATACTTATTTATGCTTGGCACTTGTTTCTTGACTCGGCACTTGTATCTGCTCGACACTTGTTTCTTGACTTGACACTTGTATCTGCTCAGCACTTGTTTCTTGACTCGACACTTGTATTTGCTCGGCACTTGTATCTTGACTCGGCACTTGTTTCTTGACTCAACACTTGTATCTACTTGGCTTCAACTAGGAATCTATTCAACACTAACTAGCTTGCTCAGCTCCCTCTCTAATAAACTTATTTAGGCTTCACAAATGACTTAGCTAAAATATTACATCTTTGATATGTTTCAATGTGCCCATTCTCTGTGTTTTAGAGTATGTCATCAATACATTTTTTCATCAATGGCTTAGCTGATCCTTGTACTTCATTACAACATGATAACTTCAACCTTTCTCTAGGTGTACTAGTTACATCTTATTGATTTCCTCCTCCTTGTCAATCAACCAATTGATAGTATTTGGATCACTAGAGCAATTGTCATTCCTACAAGTAGCAAGTTTGACATCAATGACAAAACAATGATTGAGAACATTCTTTACCAGTTCCATTACTTTTTATGTAAGATCTCTTCAATCATTTCCAACAATCTCCCTCATGATATTTTAAATCATTTCCAACATTGAACTTTCCCATATATACTACAGTGCATGTTTTTGTTTGTGCTTCAGAAATTCTTGGTCTCATTTTGATTAAAGAGTCATATACCATTTTTTCATAGTCCTTTACTCCACTACTCCATTTTTCATTCAATATTTTTCTCATTTGTATCGATATCAAAAACCCATTATCATATGAATTTCTTTCTATTTCTATCATGTTTGTCAGTACAAAATTTATGGCTTTGATCTTTATTTTCCTTAGAAAATATTGAAAATGCATTCTTTAATATAGAGTAATCATGTTTCTTGAAAATTGTATTTACAACTTCTCCAATGGGAACCAATTTATATTTATTCTTACTTTTCTTCAATACCTTGATACTTTTTCCTCTGTCTCCTTCATTTCTTTAGCAATTAGAGTTTCTCAAGATGTGTCATCTTCTTACTCAATCTCTTCAACTTCTTATTGATTTATTCGTGACTTTTCTTCTTCTTGAACTTGATTCATGTGTAGGGGTCATATTACTAGTTTTTCTTTCATTTCATTTGTGTTCATCACCTTGAATGGTCATATTCTAAATGGTTTTAATACCTAGATCTTGGTCATTCTCTATGGAGTCAACTATTGGGCTTTCTTCTTTTCTATGAGAAGCTTGTTTCTTATCTTCTCACTTGTGCCAAACTTTGGTAGGCTCAATATTTCCTACATTGATCAGAGTTGTTCAATGTAGAGCTCTCTCTCTCTCTCTCTTATTCACCTCATACCAAAATGGTGTCAACCAGTGAGTTTTGGGAGTTAGCACACAAATGATTCACTTATTTGTGCTTGCTAGAAAACATATTTGTCCTTTAAGCCTTTCTACCAAACTCCTAGGTATCCTTTCTAGAAATTTTTGAAGTAATCCCTCAACATGGCATTCCCTTTTCCTTCCAATTTCTTGTATAGTTTATAGAGTGAGTGGTGACCAGTTGGTCTTCACTCTATTTTTTATGTAGAGATTCTAGAAAATCTACTCTAAGATCGAAAAACATGCATACAAATATTAATCTAAACCTTAGGGTTTGATCCTTATAATTATTCATTATCTTACCTAAGTTATCCATTATATGTATTTGTAGATATCCACATAGATCAATTTGACACTTGTTGTGGATGGCTTGAACTACTCCATATGTAGTGTTTCTTAGCATATGATTCTCCCTACTGGTGTGGCATATCTTGTACCCCAAAACCAAGCCCAACAGCCTCATCTTTGGTTATGGGATCTTTTGGGTCTAGGATTTTATACATTGTACAACCCATTTCATCTTGGATTGGTTATCCTCCAATCATTGTGGTTGCTTTGTTTATAGATATGATATTCATGGATAGGTCAATGCCACACAAACTGAAACTAGTTTTCCTTTCTATTAAGGCCTTTGTGATTCTGTATGGTTTTTCTAACCATATGTACTTCTCATGAACTCTAATTAGAAAAATCCTTATCCATTATTCATGGAAGAATTTGTGTATTTATACCACTCTACTTAGTGTAGAACTCCTCAGATCCTTGTGTTCATCCTTCAATGCTCCTTTAGAGAAGAATGGCCTATATAACTCTCATATCTCCTTATCGCCTATATCCTAAATTCTGACTTCAATGTATGTGCTTACTTCCTCAATAAGAAAGACATCATCATGAAGTGATGAAAATGCAATTCCATCTTCCACATCTTTCCCTTTTTCTACTATGGTCTCATAGTTAGATCACTCTTTCAGTTGTTTCTCATATTGACTATGTTAATTTCTTCTTCCATTGTTCTTGCTCGATTCTTGATTATTTTTTGGATAGAATTGTGAAGGATTCTTCTTGTAAGAAATCCTTTAGCAAGTTTTCCTTTGAGCTTTTAGGGTTTTTCAATGTGAAGGTGCAAATATTTTCAAATATTTCAAAGTATTGAATGACTTAAAGTTACCTATTTATGTCATATGATTGTAACATTAGGGTTACAATGATTGGTAGAGGATTTTGCCTATCATGGGACATATTGTCATTAATGCTCCTTGCCTTTCTATAGTTGTTATTTTTTCATTATTTTCTCTTCCATCAACAATTTTTTATTTGCTTTCTTGTAATCATCTTCTCTTCTTTCATCTTGTCTTTACTCGTTTAGATTAGGGGACCAATTTTATGAATATTCTTTTTAACTTCTAACCCATTTAAGATTCATAATCTTAGTTAGTTTGTGATGTCTCACCACTTACCCATAAGTTTGCAACCTCACGTGGCTTTGTTTCAGCCATTTCACTCTTCTTTTTCCACTTGTTGCTAAAGTCCTTCTCCAACTATTGTACAATCTTGTTCTTTTCTTTCCTGACCAAGGACTTGTTGCCTTGTGTTCTGCTACTTTTGCAGTCTCTTGCAATGTGACCTATCTTGTGGTAGATGTAACAGGTTATTCCTATACCTTTCTAAGGTCTTTTATTGATCCTTGGCTTCACCCTTAATTTGCATTGCATTTTAGGATTGCCTTCACTTCTACAAGTTGTGCAGACCAGTGTGGTAAACCCATCCCTTCTAGTATGACTCATTTCCTTTGGAGACCTTTGATTTTCTTTGGCTCTTGTTTCATAGTCTTCTTCTCTATTCCCATACCTTTTTCAGTATTGGAAATATCCATATATCCTTTTCTCATTAAAATTAGATATACATTGCTGTGTAGTATGGCTATAAAGATGAAAACTATTGTAGTATATAGAAATGACAAGTGGGTTTATCAGTACACTTACCCTTTGGAGATGTACTACTTGGTCTACTATTGTTCAAGTTATTTTCTCTAGAGGTTTCTTCTTCTTAATTCTTCTTGTCACCTTGGTAGCCAACACCAATTGTGCTCTTGATTCTTTGAACCTTCAATTGCTCATCAATCTTCTTTGAGCTCTCATTGAATCTCCTTAGCTTTTCATTACTCTCATTTTTTCTTCTTAGCTCTTATGTGAGCTTGGGCACTTGCTCAATCAGTTCCATGAATTGTTCTATATTAGGATGTCTACTCTCCTCAATCTTGTGCTCATCCTTTCTCCTTACTATTTCTTCATATTCAAATTTTGGTAAGATGACAACATCTTGTTCGACTTGAGCTCTTATAAACTCTCAGGTTAGCTCTTCCTTTTCCTTGTTCATATGAGAAATGGTTCCTTTGAACTAATCATTTTTAGTGATTAAATCAAAGATGGCTTCTTCTTACTCCTTAGATCTACTATGCTCCTCTAAGTGATCAATGACCTCTTGAATTTCATTGAGCTTTTTAATCAGCTTATTCCTCTCAGTCAGGGACTCCCTAAGTTTGTCCTTAAAATCTTCAATAGTGTTTAGGGATTCTTTTGACTATCTTCTTACTGATTCCATTTGATGATCCATGCTCTTATACTAATTATTGGTCCCAACTGGTATTGAGAAGGGGGATCAATCAATAACATTACCAAAACTGATTGTTCTTTTAGTCACTCTCAATATTTCTAATACAATTTATTTCACAACTAAAACCAAGATAAATTTAGTGAAATAATAAAAAGAAATTTTACAAAAAAAAGCATTCATCAAGCTGACAAAGAGATTTATATGTGGAACCCCTTGGTTATAGGGTGAAAACCATGGTAAGGATAATATACCTATTAGCCCTTATAATGCATGTAAAGGGTTTCCCTATGAGGAGCTATAATTGGTTCTTTTGGAAATACATCCTATTAGGAATTATTATAACCTATTAGGGTTACTCAAGCCTATGAAAGCTACCTCGTTGGAGGATTTTCAAATCTCCTTTTGAGAGACACCTTGTTAGAGGATTTTACACTAAGCTTATAGGTGAATCTTTCCCTATCAAGATCTACAAATAGATGCAATGGTAGGAAAGCATACAATTGCTTTTAGATCTCAAATGTGACATGTTCTTCTATTGTAGCTCTCCACTTTGTATATCTAAAGATGCATTTATCTCCTTGTTTAGTTTTTATCTTGTCTCACCTTTCTCCTTGGTTGTCTACAATAGCCGATAACTATATACTCTTTCTCCCAACTTGTTTTCTTGTTGGTCTCTACTTTATGTGTTCTTCTGCACACTCTTCTTCCCCCCTATTCTCTTTCTTTCAACAACCAAAACCTTCAACAACCACCAATTTATTTTTCTTTTATTTCTTATGTGTAATCTAAAATTTTTGGGTACAACTACCTATAGCTAGACAATTCTACTCATTTTGAATTCCATGTCTGGCCTGTTCACAAGAAACTTGTGACCCTTATGCCTATGGTCTAAACTAGTAGCCCTTCTAGTTTTTCTATGAAAAAATGGTAGCCTTTGTCCTTTCTTATCTTTGTCATTTCACTATTTTCATCTCTTACATATTTTCTACCCTTTAATCACCTATCACATCCATAGTGATT